>OW026298.1:29878643-30351143 GCA_932273695.1 Apotomis betuletana | reverse complement strand
AGACAGACAGACAGACAGACAGACAGACAGACAGACAGACAGACAGACAGACAGACAGACAGACAGACAGACAGACAGACAGACAGACAGACAGACAGACAGACAGACAGACAGACAGACAGACAGACAGACAGACAGACAGACAGACAGACAGACAGACAGACAGACAGACAGACAGACAGACAGACAGACAGACAGACAGACAGACAGACAGACAGACAGACAGACAGACAGACAGACAGACAGACAGACAGACAGACAGACAGACAGACAGACAGACAGACAGACAGACAGACAGACAGACAGACAGACAGACAGACAGACAGACAGACAGACAGACAGACAGACAGACAGACAGACAGACAGACAGACAGACAGACAGACAGACAGACAGACAGACAGACAGACAGACAGACAGACAGACAGACAGACAGACAGACAGACAGACAGACAGACAGACAGACAGACAGACAGACAGACAGACAGACAGACAGACAGACAGACAGACAGACAGACAGACAGACAGACAGACAGACAGACAGACAGACAGACAGACAGACAGACAGACAGACAGACAGACAGACAGACAGACAGACAGACAGACAGACAGACAGACAGACAGACAGACAGACAGACAGACAGACAGACAGACAGACAGACAGACAGACAGACAGACAGACAGACAGACAGACAGACAGACAGACAGACAGACAGACAGACAGACAGACAGACAGACAGACAGACAGACAGACAGACAGACAGACAGACAGACAGACAGACAGACAGACAGACAGACAGACAGACAGACAGACAGACAGACAGACAGACAGACAGACAGACAGACAGACAGACAGACAGACAGACAGACAGACAGACAGACAGACAGACAGACAGACAGACAGACAGACAGACAGACAGACAGACAGACAGACAGACAGACAGACAGACAGACAGACAGACACACTTTCGCATTTATAATATTAGTATGGATAACAGGCGTTTAATAGTAATAAATAATTCCAACAATTCATTGAGGAAGAAAACCTTCTTGGCTGTTTTCTCCAAAGGGTATGTAATCACTACGTTTTAAGAGACGGGAGTGCCTTACAAAAAGCGTGAACTCGCATTAGTATGAAACGGGGGCGAAAACATACTGCCAATATGAAGCCGCAAACAATATCAGTGTCAGTGTCAATTCATGACATAATGCCAACATCAAGAACAAAATAGGGATGTCACATGTTACACAAATTATCGAATTATCGATATCGATATCGGTATTTAAAAAAAATGGTTCAGGCGGGGTTCGCATTCGCACCGGCGTCTCCAACGGCTTTCCGGTAATTTAAATCATTAAATATTTCGCTTCAATGTAAACATTTGGTTTACTTTAGGTTACTGACTTCATAAAAAAAAAAAACAAAAGTGTGCAAATAATTTTATTTCGTTCAAACTGCTTGGCTTGCTGATAAACATAGACGAAAAAAGCCAATGTATCTGTTTGTCCAGATGAAACCGTACCATTCATAGTCCATTGAAGATTTTTCGTAAAATATTTCTGTGACCATAATCTAACTCAAACGGGCATAAAAAGTAGTGATAATAACTTTAACAGCTGTATTCAAGTGCACACTTTTGTATAAGTACACATACCAATAGGCTTTTGCTTGAAGAAAGATATTCCGTATTTAATTTACCCAGGTATTTTTTACTTCAAATGAAAATTGTATAAGGGTATGTATTATTTTACCCGAAATACCAAGTTTTCAATGAAACTTACGATTAACATGGTTATAACACGCAGTAATTAATTATATTTTTTACTTACCGATCTTCGTCCGGTGGAAATCTGGCCATGAATAGTCTTTTTTGACCGTCCATTCAACACGTTTTCATTCTGCATACTTCGCACTTTTTCCTTTTCAATCCACTCATTTTTGCAATTGTGATTGTCTTGTGTACGTTCTAGACGACCACTACACCCAAATAATGCAAATTATTAGATTATTTGTGAAATTTGAATTATTTGAAAAGATCGCAGTACCTATTAGATTATTTGTGAAATTTGAATTATTTGAAAAGATCGCAGTACCTTGACAGAACCAGACAACACAACAAAAGAGAAACGTCATCATCTAATATGGCATGGCGGGCAAAAATGGCGGCTGAAGTACAACCCGCCTAAATGCGATTGTCGCCAATTATCTAATGCTTTGTAGGTTTCAACGTTCTTTCAAACTTAGATAGGTAAAAAATCCACCCCCGTTTCATATAGCCGTTGTCGTTTGTTTTTTACCTTGAGAGTTGCGCGAGGCTGGTTTTCTCTACGTTTCAACAAGTGCAAAGCATACAGAAGAAGAAAGAAATTGGCAGGAGTTGAGAAGATGGCATACAGTGACATGAAAGAAGTTGAAGTGCCTCCAGAATATGATGACTTCCTTCTTGCTGATTACCGTGATGGCAAATACCGTATCCTCATTTTTGCTCTAAAAGAAGCAAAAGAAATTGAGGTTAATGGAAAAGTGTTCTTATGTGATGGGACCTTCAAGAATTGCTTGAAACTGTTCTATCAGCTTTATGTACTTTTTTGTGATATAGGCAGCACCGCAAATGAAAATAATGTGATTCCTGTAATATACGCACTTCTACCGAATAAGAAACAGAAGACGTATTTGATTATGCTTGAACTAATCAAGTCACAGATACGGATGTCTACAAACGAAAAAAAATGGGAATGGGAACCACATAAATTCATAACGGATTTCGAACAAGCGGCAATAAATGCCATTGAATGTGCATTTCCCCAGGTGTTGCACCACGGTTTGCTACTTCCATTCTACCTCTTTTGCCAGAGTCCAAAATAGAAGAAGGTCTGAATTACATAATTGCAGAGAGTGTAGTTATTTGTAGTACAAAAGAAGTTAAAGATTTGTTAAAGTATAAAACACATTTTTGGATGCCGAAAAAAGCACAGTGGTGCAGTTTTAGCGAGAGACATCGAACAACGAATTGTTGCGAAGCATAGAACGGTCAATTTGACAAGCGTTTTATGAGAAAGCCTATCACAACATGCCAATTTCTAAAAGTTCTAAAAAGAGATGCTGCATACCATTCTGTAAATGCTTTGACAACAGAGCCACAAAACTCAAGATCAAAAGCGGTGATCGAACATGTGCAAATGCAATTAATTCAAGGCGACATTACAGTCGCAGTGTTTTTAGAAAAATTGCGTCCTTAGAAAATAAAAAAATTCAGATTTTTATTTTCAGAAGTAAATACACATTATTAACTATATTATGATGGAAGGTTTCGGGATCACCAGATAAAAGCTAGATTGTCGTACTCGCAGCTGTTAAGCAAATATGGACTATTAGACCTAAGTTCTAGGCGCTCACTACTCGAGGCCATGGTTCTGCATGGTCTTTGTAATAACCATTTCGACTGCATTGCTCTTAACAACAAGCTAAGTTTTAAGGTACCTCAACGTAAACAACGCTCAGCGCGCCCACACCGGCTGTTTGTGACCGGCCGCTGCCGCACGAACGCCGGTGCGCGCGCGCCTCTGCACAGACTAGTTGATACATACAACACTCGCTTTAATCATATAGATATCTTTGGTCACAGTATAAGCAAGTATAAAAAACTTATTATGGTTGCACTTTCTCACAATGAATAAATGTGTAAGTACATTTCCAATTCATTCAATTAAATGTCGTAGATCAAGATACCTGTACGGTCGAACATTATTATATAATTGAATGCATCGGTGATGTGATGCTAATTGTAATTGTAACCTACCTTTAGGTCACTTTGTATTATTGTAAGAACCTAGTGCGATATATGTATTGTGTGTGTGTGTGTGTGTGTGTGTTTGTGTGTGTGTGTGTGTGTGTGTGTGTGTGTGTGTGTGTGTGTGTGTGTGTGTGTGTGCGTGTGTGTATATTTATTTATTTATTTATTTATTTATTCAAATTAGTTACACAGCATTACAGTGATTAAACTAAGTATATAGACACACATGTGTATTGTGTAAGTATGCATATGTGCACGCACCTATCAATATGTGTGCGTATGTATATGTATATATATGTTTATATTGTGTGTGCTCTTGTGTAGTGCACACTGGTCGTCGATCGCTAAGAACGATTAAATTGTAATATTAATAAGTGGTGAACGGTGTTGGTCACACATATATTTAAAAACTGTTTTAAAACGCTTAGGTATAACGCAATTGTGATGACTGTTTGTTTACCCAAATAAATGAAAAAAAAAAAAAAAAAAAGCATGTGCTCTGTTCAAGTAATTTATTGTGACTGAATATGGGCTGACATAAGAAACAAAGAAACAAACTGTCTTAGAAAACCTTATTCTATATAAAAATGAGTTTGTATAGGTTTACATAAAACCCTATGTTCCAACACTGGCCCTTAAACCAATATAAACTCATATTTAATTAACCAACACAAAAAGTTAATAAAAACAAAGACACATCCGCTGTCCTTACAATTAAAAACAACACACAGTATCAAAAGTAGAGAAATAGCATAAATTAATAAATATAAATCCGCATCATATAAAATAGTAAACACTAAAAATATATATGAAACGGATCTAAATAATTTATACTAAGTTCTATAAATTACTTAGATACCTACTATCTCACTTATTATTATCAAAAATAAATAAATGAGATACAAACCTATCGTGTTTTTCTTTTGGTAAAGGTTTCGTTAATACGTCGGCAACCATTTGATCAGTCGAAAGATATTTTAAAGTAACAGTACCTTGTTCAACTATCTCCCTAATGAAATGGTGTCTGACGTCTATGTGTTTCGTTCTGGCGTGGTACATAGAATTGGTGCATAACTTTAATGCCGATTGGTTGTCATTATGCAAAGTTATGATGTACTGTACCCCGTAAATTTCATACAGAAACTTGCGCAGAAACAGTGCTTCTTTGCAAGCATCTGACAAACACATATATGTACTCCGCCTCCGTGCTGGAAAGAGCTACTGTCTTCTGCTTCCTACTCTCCCATGAGATAGTAGACTTACCAATTTTGAAAACGAAACCAGTATACGATCGAAGATCGACCTCACTCGCCGCATAGTCAGCATCAGCATACGCAACGATGTCTAGTCCCGACTTTTGAAATGTTAAACAAATATCTATCGTACCTTTTAAGTAGCGAAGAACTCTTTTTGCCGCTTTCCAGTGGGATTCATCAAACACCTCGTTGAACTGGCTCAGTAGACTGACAGCATGGGCGATGTCCGGACGCGAACAAATTGCGACATACATAAGACAGCCTATCAGGCCTCTGTAGTCGTGAGTACAATCCTTCGAAGTGGATTTCACGAGCTTCAGTCCTGTTTCCATAGGTGTCCGGGCAGGCTTGCAATCTGACATTTGAAAACGTTCTAGTACCGTCTTAATGTAACTTGACTGGTCTAAATAATAATAATAATAATAAGCCCGCAGGGCAGCTTGTGGCGAGCTGTTGGGGAGTGACGACCCCACGGACCCGAGATCTCCAGAGAGTCGGTCAGGGTCCTCGTCTCTGGTGTGCCTTCATCGGCCGGAGTGGAAACCCAAGAGGACCCGTAGGACTCTCAGCTCTGGCTTGCCTTCATTGGCCGTCCAGAGAGGAGCGTTAGAGCTATATGCTCCAGGGGTGGAAGTGTTAAAGGGCATCACGCCGCGAGTAACTTCGGAGAAAGCGCAGCACACCTCTCGACACCCCTGAGCCCTCACGCTCGTGTTGCTTCCGGCCGTCGGCACGATGGCATTACGGGGCCCACCTAGTGAGGGGCGAGTCACCACCCGCCAGAGGTAACAGTCGCATTGATGGTTACGGCGGGTGAAGTTTTTCTACTGCAATAGCCCAAATAAATAGTCCACCCAAACTCCATTTTAATAGCCCGGTTTCTTTTTCATATCAATGCAATAGTTCAACCACCTGCTGGGATCTGTTCATGGATGTATCATCTTATTGATATGATCAGGAACGGGTTCCAGCAGGGCTACAGTCACAGCAAATTTCTCCAAGGGGCCTCTACGTGTTGGATCCATATCCCCACGCAAGCCTTCCAAAAGACCGGGACATATGAGCCCGTGACTCAAAAAATGAGAAACAAATAATAATAATAATAATACCTCTCCGCCCTTAGCCTTCCGCACTGGTGTTGCCCTTAGGCCACTCTATGTGTCGCTTTTTATGGGGGCCCATCTAGCGGGAGGCGAGTCATCGTCTACCAGTTTTTTTGCTATGAGACACTTTTCTTGGTAGACGTCCGGCTGTCTCAAACAATAGCCCAGTAGTTAGTCCATCGCATTTCATGTAATAGCCTAGTACCATATTTAGACTCCATACAACCACAATAGTTCTTACAGCTTGCGGGTGCTGTCTCTGTGTGCGTCCCATGACACAGGCAGGGGGAGCATCCGCATGGTGTACCCCTTACATTTCATTAAATTGTCGAAAGGGCCTCTGCTCGTTGGCTTCGGCTCCGTGCACGCCTCCCAAAGGTCCGGGACACCATTGTCCCGTGAAAGGGTGCGACATACAAATAATAATAATAATAATAATAAGCATTTATTTTCAGGCAAAAACCCATAGTTACATACAATTTAAAATAAAATAAAATAAAATGTAAAAGACTAAGAGATAAAAATAAAACTTACAGACTAAAACATAGAAATAAAACAGTTACAATTTAAAATTAAATTACAACTGCCCATTCCCAGACCGGTGCAATTTGAGCAAATGCTTGTTGAACTCATCGGTGTAGTCATTACCAATGAGGCACAAAATTTCGTTTTTAGAGGCCCGGAGCCTCTCTCTGAAAGCGGCTGACCTCTCTCTTAAGATGGCGAAGAAGTCAGGGACTCTCGCGTCCGCGAACATGCCTTTCGCGCTGCAGAAGGGTGGTAGTTTCAGCAGGATACGAAAGGCATTGTTATATTGTACTCTTAGCGCGCTGAACGAGTGTTTCGTGTACTTTGTCCACAGCTGACACGTATAAAAACATTGACAGTAGGCTTTGAAAAGCGTTATTTTGACGTCACTCGAACAGCGCGCAAAGCGCCGAGCTAACATATTACATCGCACCGCAAGAGCCCTGCGCTCCCTCTCCATATCAGCGTCGTCTCGTAAGTACTCGCTCAGTATATGTCCCAGGTACTTGAAGCTCCTTACAACCCGAATTGGCGAACCGTTCATACAAACTGTAGGAATCACATCCGGACCCTTACCGTACCTAAAAACGAGCATTTCCGTCTTAAGCACGTTATATTTCAGGCCGTGGACGCTAGCGTATTGTTCGCAGATCTTAATAAGTTTAACAAGACCGTTAATCGAGGGGCTGAGGAGCACCATATCGTCTGCGTAGCTCAGATTGTTAACACATACGTTACCAATGTGGCAACCGACATTGGCACGCCTCAGCTCCTCGATTAGGTCGTTGACGTATAAGTTAAAAAGGTCCGGAGATGTTAATCCACCTTGACGCACACCGCAGTCTAACCTATAGTCGTTAGACTGCGAGTCGCCCCATTTTACGTAATTAGTTTGGTTTTCGTACCAGAACTTCAACAGGTTTGTGACCTCTGGAGATAAACTGGTCGCAGACAGTTTTCTCCACAGTATTTCGTAATTGACGAGATCAAAAGCACGACTGAGGTCTAGAAAGCACGCATATACTGAAGTTTCTCTATTCACAATAGTTCACAGTATACTTTAGTCCTAGTATCGCCGAATCCGTCGAAAGTCCTGGACGAAAACCAAACTGCGCTTGATCAATTCTAAGATTTTTCGCCAGAGCGGGTTGCAACAGCCTCTCAAGTATTTTACCGATTATTGTACCTAAAGAGATAGGCCTGTAATTATTTATACTGGACAGGTCGCCGGTTCTATTTTTTGCAATTGGTACCACTACTGTCTTCATCATGTCAGAAGGAAGGTAGCTATATGCTAAACAGGTGTTAAAAAAGTCTGCTAAGACTCTGAACAGCTCGTCGCTGGCGTAGAACATGTGCTCGACGCTGAGACCATCGTGTCCCGGCGACTTTCCACGCTTTATTATTCTCACTACTTTAGCGACGTCACCAGGAGTGAATGTGACCGAGGAGTCGAGCGGGGTCACCGGAACCGAGGGCACCAGGGCGGGCACATGCTCCACGTCCATAGGCGAGACCTTAAAATGGGTAGCAAACATATCCGCTATAAGCCTAGGATCACTAACATTATTGACTGCGGCAGGCAACCCTTGTTTGCCTTTAAGCGATTTTGTTGTTTTCCAAAACTTTGTAAAATTATTCTTAGCCCTACTTAACGTTAAAATATTCATTCTTATTTCCTCTTCGTTTCTTTGGCACCACTTTAGCTTGTTTTTAAAAACTTTACGACTGTTTTTCATGTTGTCAAAAAACATGCCTGAAGGCGGATTTCCCACCTCCGTCCAACACCTGAAATGCAATTTAGCAATCTCATGCGACTCCCTGACATGATGATTCCAACCGGCAACCTGTCTTTTCCGTATTGCACCAGCCTGTGGGCGATGGCAGGTACTGGCGGCAGCAGACTGTAACGTATTGACAATATTTTTATACATATCATTTAAAAATAACTTGTGTTCCTTACAGTCCTTACGTATACTAATATCACAGACAGTACAATGACTCTCAGAATTAATATTCTTTAAGGCATTATAGCATATTTCACATTATTTAGTACACTGGTCATTATCTCTGTTATTCCATAGTACCTGACTTACACTACGAGGTTGATTATACTCAACCTTTTTTACTAATGCTGTCATACGAAGCTCAATATACAATGGAAAGTGGTCCGACCAACAGACTTCATTATCTACGCGAACGTTTCGAATAATATCGTTCGCCGCTACCGTTGCTACACAGTGGTCCAACCACCTGCGGGCGCCGCTCGCCTCACATAGATACGTGTATGTACTCGAACTCTCACCCAACAAGTTCATGTCCGCGCACACCCACCGTTCTTGTTTACAAAATCCCGCTAGCTCGCGTCCAAACCGTGAGTTCGGATGAGCATTGTAGTCACCTAGTATAAAAGCCGTCTCCACGTTGTTATCACTAATAATAGCACTGACACTACCGAGGCAATTAGTAAACTCCAAAAGGTCGTCACTATTATTAGAGTCATACGGCATGTATACGCTAAAAACTATAAACGCGTTATTATTCATATGAATTCGTACTGCTAAGACTCGATTGCTGGTACACTCAATCACGGAATTATACATTCTCAAAAACTGACTTCCTCCATAAAATCGAAAGACCTCCAAAAGGTCTTCCGCGCAGTATACCCGCCGAAGCATCCACCGAGGTCTTTGCGCAGCAACTGAAGTCCTCGTCGATTTCATGCATGAAATTAAGTTCGTGGCCCATAAGCCAAGTCTCTTGAAGGGCCACAAGGTCTACCTTTTTGCACAAGTCACGGACGTGTTGGATCGATCTTTTTATAGATTTGCAGTTAAATGATGCAAGGGAAACTGTTTTTTGTTGTATATCCATAATTAATCCTTAGTGTTTTCGGGCTTGCGTTCTGACTGAACGAAACGGTCTCTAAAGCGTCTAAACTGTTATATATTTTTCTTTCATTGTTTATTTTTACTTATTCTTCTACCCAAAGGTTGTCTGGAAGAGATTGCTCTTTAGCGATAAGACCGCCTATTGTCTACCATTTATAAATTAAGGTTTCAATTGTAACATTTTTCTTGTTGGTGTGCAATAAAGAATTATTGTATTGTATTGTTGTCATAAGAAATTCCAGTGACCATACCTTTTCGCAATAACTCCATGCTCCTAGTATTCAGGTGCGCTAGGCAGCGGTGCCAAGTTTGTTGTGTAGACTGGATTCGTGGTACTGCAGGAGACTTCGCTTGCTTGACGTGCTCAACAGGACGACCATCATCCTTCCGTTGAGGCCTTGACGTCTTGCTGTCACCTGAGTGACGAGTACCTGCGGACGAAGGTGAGCATATGGCCTGCGAGGACGTCTCGCAAGACAAAACAGACACTGTTTCGATGGCATCGAGTTGATAAATACCATCTCTCAGAGTTGCTGTGATCAAAACTTCCCCGTCGTCAGTAATAGTACACACACCAGAACGAAACACAACTTCGTAACCTTTACGAACCATTTCGCTGACAGATAACAAGTTGGCAGACAAACTAGGAACTAAGTACACATTACTTATCGTTCTTACACAATTGTCCTTTAAAACAACTTCCACTGATCCTTGTCCAGCCGTCATCATTGCCTCTCCGTTAGCAATGAACACCTTCTTCGGCTTGTCGCATACGAAATCCGACATTACGCTGCGATCGTTGCACAGATGAAGCGTCGACCCACTATCCACGTACCACACATCCCGTCAAATTCCAGCAGTCAACGCTGTAAAATGCGTCTGCTTTTTCCGACCGCTCTTGTTGCTGTCAGACTTGTCAGGGCAGTCCTTCATGCAATGCCCAGTCTTCTTGCACTTGAAGCACTTTATTGGTTTGCGTGCTTTTCGAGCTGTGAATAACGTTGAATTTTCCTCTTTTTCATTACGACGTGAATTTTCTTGCAGCAATTTTGTTTTGACAATTTCGCTTGACAGTGACAAATTCGAATTTTCGAGTGCCATAATCAAAGGGTCAAAGTCACTTGTCAACCCGCTGAGTAAAATAACGGCCAGGAAATCGTCTTCTAGAGGTGAACCAATTTCACTCAAAAGTTGCGATGTATCCGTTATTTTATTTACGTATGCCTCCATAAAATCATATTCGCTCAATTTCGTTGCGAATAACGTACGAAGCAAACCGAGTCGTCGACAAAGACCTCTATCCTCGTATGCCTTCTGCAGACTCGCCCATGCCTCTCGCGCCGTCTTTGCGTTTCTAATAAGTGGAAACACCGTAGGCTGCACCGACAAGGCAATTTTTGCGAGCGCCTTTTGTTGCTTTTTGATATCCTCGCACTTATTTTCAGTTTCACCGACGCAATCCCACAGATCGTCGTGAATGAGCAGCATTTTCATGATGAATTTCCAGGAATTATAATTTTGAATTCCGGATAGTTTTTCCATCGAAACATTTTGACTGGCAGATGCCATCTTTTGTTTCTTGCGTGAAAATTTTGCGAAAAAATAATACGAATATCAAAAACACGTCCACTTCATGAACTAAAAACACATCTAAAGATCCGATACCGCACGCTCTGCTACCATGATGGAAGGTTTCGGGATCACCAGATAAAAAGCATGTGCTCTGTTCAAGTAATTTATTGTGACTGAATATGGGCTGACATAAGAAACAAAGAAACAAACTGTCATAGAAAACCTTATTCTATATACAAATGAGTTTGTATAGGTTTACATAAAACCCTATGTTCCAACATATTATGTATTTACTTGTGAAAATAACGTAGTATATTAATTAAGACGAAATTATGTATGTATGTAAACACTTTATTGTACACAAAAACAATTCACAAAACTTCAAAAAAAAAAAAACATGTGCGAAGGCGAACTTATCCCTATAAGGGATCTCTTCCAGTTAACCTTTGAGCAAATGAGAAAATAATGGGCTATCCAAGAAGATAGACAAACGAACAAGTTAGTATGCACAGATACACTAAGGACTAATGTCTTAATATAATAAAATATGTGTAATTCCAAAATATAATACATATAAGTAGATATAATTACATATATATCATAATATAGTATCTTCACTTCTAGTATCCCTGTTTGGCCCTATGGTTGACTGGTAGAGAATGTCATTTGGCATTAAGTCCGCCATTTGTACTGACTTTTGTTTTGTGCAATAAAGTTTAAATAAATAAATAAATAAAATAATATAATTATTATTTTTAATTTTTTTTTTTTCAAAAGTAAATAGACGGTATAAACTAGTATCTTTTTCAATGGTACTAAGGACACATAATATAGTATCACTTGTACCATTGATGGTACAAATCAATGCCTACTATAGACACAAGGGGCTGTTTTGTTCCGCAGACTGCATGGGAGCGTCACCGGAACAGTAACCGGCGATCGACAGCCCGCCTGATCATGAACCGGGTGATGTAAAGCATCCAGTGGGCGCCGAGGAAAACGACACGTTACCAGGTGTAGGCAGTTAGTAACAATTTATTAATACTACAGCTTTAGCGCCTAAGCTTCTCTAACAGTGTGGAACCTAACTGTACCTCGACTCCGTCAGACTCCGTGAGGCAGGTCTCCAGAAATGTATACCTGCTCGGAAACCTCAATGAATAAATAAAGCGTATGGTATAAAGCGTCACGTTTCTTATGATTTGCATATCGCTATAGAAAACATAATTTTGAAGTGACTGCCTTCATAAATAGTTTGTCTGGGCGGAGCTCCTAATACAGGATATGATTAAGAGAACGTGCGGCTTGATCGACGTAGTGGACCAATTTAGCTACGCTTTTGGGGATATAAATCCAATTGGGCTAATAGAATTATGCAAAATACATGGCCGTCTTAATGACCAAAGTTACTTGGAAAAATAATAACAGATTAGATTACCCAAGTAAACATCCCGGAGTACTTAAATTAAAATGTAACCAAAATGCCCAGGATATAGCTAATAGCCGTCTATGATAAAATAAAATTGGGCAAGTGCGAGTCCGACTCGCGCATGAAGGGTTCCGTACCATAAAACAAGTTTGTTGTATGGGAGCCCCCCTTAAATATTTATTTTATTTTATTTTTAGTATTTCAAAAATTCAAATTCAAATTCAAATTTCTTTATTCAATAAAAACACATGGTCACATAATACAAGGGATGGAGCCTCCCATTAAGCGTGTTATTGCCTGTGTCGGGAGGCCCCGCTCTTCTTTAAGGTAAAATGTTATGTTCAGCAGGTGCACTAGATACAATTTAGAATAAGAAAAAGTAAATTTATACAGAAATAAGATAGTTAGGTACCTACTATTAAAGAAAACAAAGTTATTTGTTGTTATAGCGGCAATAGAAATACATCATGTGTGAAAATTTCAACTGTCTAGCTATCACCGTTCTTGGTGCCAGACGGACGGACGGACGGACAGCGAAGTCTCAGTAATAGGGTCCCGTTTTTACCCTTTGGGTATGGAACCCTAAAAATACGCGGACGAAGTTGCACCTTCTAGTAATATGAATGAATAAGCCATTTCTCTACAAATTAGAAAATTTGAACAGTCCCCTGCCAAGTTCTTCAGACAATTACGGCAAATTCAACAGTAAACACGATATTGCATATTAACTACATGCGTAATATGAATTTGTACATAACTGACAATATTTGTTGGACTATTATTCCATTTATCAGAATTGGGCGATACGGTACTGTCCTATTGTGTATTCTCGCTTCAAAATAAATAAGTTTCTGTCAAAAATGACATTTTAGTGGCAAGATATATATAGCCGACTGTACTTTTCTTTGGATATCCATCAAATGCTCACTGAGATGATTCTAAAGAGCCCAAGCTCGGTAGGATTGCTTTTTCTATTATAGAGTTCCTATGGCCACCTTCCGGCTCCATCATCAGATCAGCCCCATGGTACCATATTATTGTATTGTCATCAAAGTTAAGTCAGTATGCAAAATTTCAGCTCAATCGGTTGACGATATCTGCTTCAAAATTGAGTTGCAAGATTTCACCCGAACAAACATACTTTAAACATACCATGCAAGTTAAATAAAAGCTTTAAAAAATCAAAATCAAAATGTTTATTCTGTAAGTAGGTCACGAGGGCACTTTTACGTGTCTGAATCTGAGTATACCGGCATTACACAAGAGGAGACCGCTGTTGAGAAGAAAGCCGAAAGAAACTCAACAGTAAGTATTTTTTTCGTAAATCAAACTCAAAACTACCTATTACAATTTTATTATAACTAGGTAATTGATACACATTGAGGAGATGTACAAGATTCTTTAACTCAATGTTACAGTAATTAACGAACGTCCTACGCGTACACGTATAATTCCACTGGCCAAGTCTACTGCCACACGTGCAAAAGAGAGTTAAAACTAAATTTGACTTAGCTAGCCAAAGCAGAGCCCACAATAGACGGAGTCCATAGTAGGTACTCGCATTGGGTCGTCTTCGTAGAAATCGATGAGGAGGACTATATATAGGTACAGTAAAGAAGCCGTTTTTTGAAAAAAAAAAACCGACGGCTATATTACGATTTTACAATAAGTGAACACGCACGTAACATAATTCATATACCAATACCAAATACGTCTAACCTAAGTACCTACTATCTTTTCCAGGTTACAGTTACCTACTACAAGTTTTAATAATAAAGTAACCGCAGTGAGATGTTGTTCCATATATTGCTTTTGTGTTCTGAAAATAAGTAGACTTGTAAGACTAAGGGTTGTTTGAACAAGTGTTTTGCTTAAAATGCCGTCAATGACGTCAACAAATGCGATAAGTACATGTATTCAATACGATACTCGTCTTGCCCTCTAGCGGATACTGTGCACATTAAATTGAAGAGGAGTCCTCACCCCTACCCACCTCACCCACTACGCGCCTACCCTCTGCTGAGGGGTTTACGCATATGATAGATAGAGGGCGTCTAAACTGAATCAGATTCTTCGACGGAGGACATGGCGACATACGAGTTTTAAAAACTTATACACAGATGTCGCGTATGCATGTCACGTAGGTAGATTTCCAGTAATCAGCTTTGTTTGCGGATTGCAATTTTTACGCGTAATTTATTTTTTTCCAACCGCGGCGGCTATTTTTTAAGGTTTACAGAAACCATCGATTTCACGTCTTGCTAAAGCTTGGTACGGGTATCAGAAACAATTTTAATTCCGCTAGGGTGGATTAATTTCCGATTTTAATGAACAGCTTTGATTTGAAAACAATCGTTATAAATTCTGGCCGTTGGCATTTATTTTGACGTTTGACGCTTCGATATTTAAAATAATTAGGATTACTGGCGTCTATATTTTGTTTGAAACGTCGTACGTAGAACTTAAGACAAACCACGGACGGTAATTCGTAAAGTCGCATATTGCATATTTATGGCCCTCACCTTCGGATCGGGCCACAAACACCTGCGATCTACTAGGTACCTACTTATGTATGTTATGTACTAAGTACATCGTCCCTTTTGAGCTGCTTTGAGTTAAGTCCGGTAGCAAGGTAATAAAAGTGACATTCCCTATTTACTGCCACAAGAAGTGGATGTGGTTCCTTAATAATCCTGGATGTGGTATATACAGGAGTCGTAAAATGCGAGCAAAATCGATTAAAATTTCTCGTCTGTGACTGCTCCTAGCACTTCAGTGAATTTTGCTCGCATTTAATGAACCCTGGTTATATTTATACCATACGGAATAGTGCATTGGCACGCTGCATACTCGATGTTTTCAAATCTGAAACATAATATGTACAACTCATAGCTAAATAATGTTAATTTATATGCGTACCCGTTTTCATTACCCATGCCACATTTAATTTTTAATTATCGCTACCTTTGCTTCGTTTTACGTAAGCACTTGTTAATGTGCTTATGTAGGTCATAGCTTAGGCGTTGACTAATTGCTACAGTTGCGTTAAGAAGCACTCTCAAGGCTTTTAGAGCGCCGACCTTTGCCGGAGGTAGGTATACGGATATTTTAAAGTAGGTAGGTCTGGCAGGTGTGTGATCCCAGCTTAAGTAATTTCATAATTTTTGTGTAGCGACAGCGAGGATTTTACCGAGGATAGATTGATGGAAATATTGGAATGCATACTAAGATAAATCTTACCTTGTTTTCAATTTGAACTCACACAAATATTCAATCATCAAACGAATATGTTTTACACAGGTTTGAAATCATTATTCTTGTTACAATTTTATTTCTTTATAGTTTGTTAGATTTGGTTTATATCGATAAACATATATTTTCACGAGCGAATAGATTTGAATGATCCTCAAAAAATCCTAACGCTCAAGTGGCACCGCAAAAACGTAAATGCGTATCCTAAACGTTTCCACGTTTCCCTGTGACCCTTTCGAGTGCGTAACAAATGACCTCTGTTTGTTTTCGAGAGCACTCGGGCGTGTTTGTGAAATGTTGGAAGTGATTTCTGGTACAATGATTTAAATATAGCACTAAATTAGTGCGTCACTTGACCCAGTATTTATTATTATTATACTACGGCTTCAAAAACCCAGTCGTTAGTAGTATATACGAGTAGTTACGTATGTCGCTAAGAGAACTTCGGCCAAACTTCGATTACTTATCTACTTTTTCACTACATACATATACCTACTTATTGAATAAAGATTATGACATCCTATTTTGGAACGCATGCAACATAGAACTTTTCCGACGAACTACATATGTACTTGTAGTTACATCGATCCAATGGACTTAAGGCTCGTTGTAAACAAACCTAATAGTTATTTTTACATGTCAATTCTAGATGTTATAGTCGCAACTTGGTCATCATATTATTTTATACAAAAAAATAACAAGTCCTAAACATTGATCCTTTGTTATTATAATAAATGGTATATAGAAGCTCGAAACTAGTGCCTACGCCACATCTTGGGATTTAGGTAGCCGACCCCGATTGAGAATTCATTCTCAAAAAATGGGACAAAGTCTAGGAGGATGATGATGGTATATAGAAGCTCGACGTTTCGGTCGTAATTTCACATCCATGGTCTGGATAGGACCATAGTCTCGAGTTATGGTTATTGAATAAACACCCTTTAGAGCGCGATGAAGACCCGTTTTGTTATAATAATAATATGAAAATCGTGTGAGTTTAAATTAATATGTAAATCCTATCGATTAATACAATTATATATTTATAGACAATGATTATTTGTAACAATTTTAGTCAGTTCGATTTATTCATTTCAGTCATTCAATTTAGAGACATTAAAACGAACGTTTTCATTATGTAAAATGAACTATCTGAAGTGTGGTAGGTACGGGAGATAATGAATACGACGACCCTCGGTGTTAGAATGAACCTTTATTAAATAATCTCTAATGCTTTTATACTAACTTTCTTTAAATTTCCATATATTAATTTATTTATTTAAACTTTATTGCACAAAAGAAAAACTTAACGTACAAAAGGCGAACTTAATGCCATGCGGCATTCTCTACCAGTCAACCTTAGGGCAAAGCAGAGAAATTGTAGGCGGTGCATCAAACAACATAATTACACATAATTAAAATACTCATACTATTATAGCTACATACATATCGATAATAAACATACATATATATAAATAGATACATATATGGTACAACATTCCAAAGGGGTTACACGTGTCGCATTACAATTCAAGGTTATCGATCAAGGTTGTGCTATAAAAGGAGTTTGCTATTGTTTGTTGAATCACATGTGTGGATCAGCTGGGACCTCACACCGCAATCCAAGTATTTATTTATTTAAACTTTATTGCACAAAAGAAAAACTTAACGTACAAAAGGCGAACTTAATGCCATGCGGCATTCTCTACCAGTCAACCTTAGGGCAAAGCAGAGAAATTGTAGGCGGTGCATCAAACAACATAATTACACATAATTAAAATACTCATACTATTATAGCTACATACATATAGATAATAAACATACATACATATAAACAGATACATACATAAATATATACGACGATGAAACAAACCAAGCAGATATACTATGAGATTTCAGTTCTGCCAGCAAAGAAACTTCGCACGGCCCTTTTAAATGCCAACTTACTCGGAGCCTGCTTGATTGTGAGAGGAAGACCGTTCCAGAGGCGAGCCACTTGCAAGGAGAAAGAATTAGACATGAAACCAGTACGGTGAAGAGGAATAGAAAGGGCAAGATTGCCGGAAGAGCGAAAATTACGGTTACGAGTGGATTCAACATAGCAGAAAAAGGTTTTCAGGTATTCAGGAGCTTGTGGATCATTGAGTATTGAAAAGAGAGTGCAGAGCATACGAATATTACGTCGTTGACGGATGGGAAACCAGCCAAGCTGAGAGCGGTAAGAAGAAACGTGATCATATTTACGGAGACAGAAAACAAAGCGAATACAATTATTAAGAAGTCGATCCAACTTATCAAGAAGATCCTCATTTAAGTCCGGATAACAAACATCACCATAATCAATTATGGGTAGTAATAGTGTATTTACAAGCAATACCTTAGTTTTGATAGGCAAGAAATTTTTCAGTTTGTTGAGAGCATGAAGCGAGCCAATGACTTTCCGGCTAATTTCACCTACCTGCACCCTCCAGCTCAGTGTGCTATCTAAGTGAACACCTAAATCCTTAACACTAGAACTAAAAGGAATAGGCGTTCCGTTGAAATTTACAGGAGTTACAGAATCCCGGTCAAGTTTAGCAAGCTGACGCGAGTTGCCAATGATAATAGCCTGACACTTTGAGGGGTTTACAAACAGACCAAATTATAGTATCCCTGTATATTATAACTAACTAGCTGTGTTGCCCGCGAATTCGTCCGCATGGAATCTTATCTTGAACATTTTACATTTTTATTATGCTCAGATCTAAGCAATGTTGAAATTACTTTTTTTTGCAAGTTGTATGAGATTTGAGTCCACCATCTCTAAAGTAGGTAATCGAACTACTCGTCCACGTCGAGTGTCTCCTCGCTCCCGCTGCACTCGTCATTGAGCTTTCAGTCATTTCGGTCGTGTACTCAATCTGCGACTTTAGAATTAGTAACTCTGCTGCTGAGTAACTACTCTTCGCCAGGCATGGGATTACTTCTGAAATTGAGTAACGCTAGTTTCCAATCCGTCTTGTCTTCTTGCGCCTTAAGGAACAGGTTTTTCACCGTTTGAATGTTGCACTCAACCAAACGATTTAAACTTAACGGCGGACTCTTCACGTTCAAACCCATAATAACTCGAAAATTCTCTAAACTCTTGCACGGAGATTCGGAGAAGTGTGAGCCATTATCCGTCACCACCTTCTGAGGAATACCTAATCGGCAAAAAAATTATTTCATATGCTTTATGCGCCACTCGTTAGACTATTTAAAGACGCTACTTCAAAAAACTTTGAGTAAAAGTCTATAATCATTAAATAAGGTTTTCTTTGAAACTCAAAAATATCTGCGGCGCCAACACTCCAGGGTAGATTCAGTCTCGTTACCGGATGCGGTCGCAGGGTCTCACGCGCTGGCGCCGCGGTGGTGGGTGGCACTGACTCCTCAGTTGCTGTTTTAATGACTAAATTCATGCATCCTAACGCTTCAAACACTGAATTGTCACATTTTTGTAGTTTATCACTTCGTGCAATAAGTCGCAATTCAGTTCGTGCCTTCATCCCAACAATGTTTGACACTCAATATTTTCTGCTCTGTGGTATAAGTTTTGTACTTCATAGTTGCCATAACGTATCCTACAACAGGTAAGCGATTTCGACTCACTTCTTTGAGCACTGCATTAGTTTTCTGTAATATCTTCGTACTAAAGCCTGCCTGTGTGAAACATTTCAACGACATAATAGATGTATCCGTGCCGCTATCTAGTTCAAACTTTTTTTATGTATTATTTATTATATATTCTGACGAATAAATTCCACTGTTCATTGAGTTTACTGTAAACTCAAGCGCTCACACCTAAAATACCTGACATTGAAGCAGTACACATATCATTGACTGTGTGCCACCCGCCGCAGTCCTCACATACACTACCTTTACGTTGGATACGGCTTCGAGGAGCAGTAATCGTTCTCGCAACTGTCCGTCTTTTAGACCTCGTATTATCTGAGTTAAAATCAAACTATTTCTCAGTTCACCAAAAGCGCAACTTTTACTTTGAAATTTTAGGTCACTCAATAATTTGTCAAATGAATCTTACTGGTACGTTTCAAAAAATACGTGTCGTTCAAAGTTAACGTTCCTTTTGGGATCAAAACGCTGTGTAAATAATTTTACAAACCCATCATAGTCAATCTTAGCATTGTTGTCAAACTCCTCGAAAATTTCTCTACTAAATTTTCCTATAACGTGGTGAAATATAGCGCACTTTTACTTCGATGGAGCCGTGTCTCGTGCTGATGCGATGAGATACAAAACAAATGCGGATTTCCACTCTTTCCAATTGACCGCCATGTTTCCATGTTCCTGCAACGGGTCAGGCTGTGTTGTATCGCAGCGTACACGCTGTCACGTTTTTCTGCTGGCGACATTTGCGTATCAATGTTTATAGCATCCGGCATTTATACTTTATTTTCAGGCATATTTAAGCTACTGAAACCACACCTGACACCATGTTATAACAATATTAGTAAAACTAAACTTATAACCGTTCCTTTTGGCTTTGCCGTAGTCGGGTAATAAATAAAATAAGCAAACACACTCTTTTGACTTAAGGGGCTCCCTGCAGAAATCAGCCAATTTGATGATTTTTACATCGTATCTAGTTTGTGGATTATAGAGTTATAATGTCCTATTTAATATATGTATATTGTAGTATGGTCTATGCTTAACACTTTGTATAGACCCGAATTTTGATTTAACGACTGTGTATTTTATAAAAAAATATTCGGTGAAGGACCAAAAATACACTAATCTCGTTTCTACTTTTATCCCCGGTGTATATGTAGAAAATATCTTACATTTTATTGTTCTAAACCATATTCCACAAAATTTGTTCTGAAGCTTTTTCTATTTTTCTCAATACTTTTCGAGAAAAACACAAAAAACCGTTTCCACAACTTTTTCCCCGAAAAAATCGTAAACTTTGACGGCCTGTATCTCAAAGTCAGTGACATGTGAAAGGTACTTGATACGGTATTTTGTTGTGGAAAAACTATGTTATTATGATTAGCTATTTATAATATGGGAAAATCTATCGCAACAGATCGAAGGTCATTGAGAGCGGGTAGCCCCATAAGACAACAGACTGCCTGACGTTTATTCCATGAAGTTTCTATACTACTACCACAATAGGTGATATTCAATAGTTTTAATCCTACTTTTATACGTATACTAGTCTAAGATCCCGATATAGAACGACCTTCACCGAGATGTTTATTTGATGAAATGTATTTTATATTTAATTTAATATGTCAATAAATATATTGCATATGGGTTGCCTAGCAAATTTTAGTACAGGGTATGTTTAATTATTAATTAAAAAAAAAATTAAACAATTCACCGGTTTGATTATTATTAGATAAATTCTATACCAATCGAAAGTATGAAGCCCAAAGAATATGCAAACGTTAGGTTGCCTATTCTTTTCCCGTCACAACTATCGGGTAGCCAGGTATAAACAGGTAAATCTATACCTACTAGCATTTTACAACGGTCTGATTATTGAATTGAAATTAAATAAAATTAAGATTATTTTATTATGAATTTATCTAATAATCAAACCGGTGAAATGTTTAATTTTTTTTTAATTTAATTTTTGACAAAACATGCCCTGGACTAAAATTTGTTAGGCAACCCATATGCAATATATTTATTGACATATTAAATTAAATATAAAATACATTTCATCAAATAAACATCTCGGTGAAGGTCGTTCTATATCGGGATCCTCTACTATACGTAACAAGTGTTCTAGTAACGTTAATATCTCGTAACGACCAATTATAATAACTCTTTTTTTCTTTGTCTGAGTTAGTAACTGTTATAGTTTACAAAAGCAAATTATGTGTAAGTACGTTTTGCCATTATATCTGCTTGTTTATGTGTTTATATTGTCAAATAATAAGATTAGAGAACACGATGTATGCTTACTGTTGCATTATTTTTTCAATCCCTGTTGGTATTGGAGCACTCCTTTATTTTTTGATATTAAGATACAAAGTAATTACTTACTCAAATTATAAGTAACTAGTAGTAAAATTACTTTTCTAGGTTTTATGACATAAAATCGCTATCGTCACCATATGATTTTATAGCAGATCTGTAAAACAGAAGCAAAAGTTACGACAACAGGAATTTTCATCAACATTATCTTACAAAACTTCCAATCTTATCGGATATGATTCTAATTTCCGATATAATTTTACTTATAAATTTTCAAAATTAATAATCCCTTAGGGTACTTACAGTGCTGTTTTAACATTCATCAGCGTTATTTTTATAGAAAACTGCAACCATAATTGCGTATCTATAGGATACCGCTGTCAGCTCGCACAAAATTTGTCTCCATTTTGAGATTCAAAACGCATATTTATTTATTTATTTAAATTTTATTGCACAAAATACATAAGTAAAAGTACAAATGGCGGACTTAATGCCATGAGGCATTCTCTACCAGTCAACCACAAGGTCAAATAGAGACATTATAGGTGCGGGAAGGGTTTATGCCTGAAATGTTCCTTGAATTCCTCGTAGTTGACACGTTGACTTTTTCATTCAGCGGATTTACACTTTGTATGAATTGGACGTAAATTAATGCCATATTACACTCAGGTTTTGGATCACTAATAATTGCAAATCATTATAAAACAAAAAATCCAATATTTCACCCTTCGATTTGACAGTGAGAGTTTTAACTGCAGTCGTGAGCGTATTTTTCGATAGTTTCAATAGTTCACCTGTCAAATTAGAATCTTATGGTGCGGACAGTCATTGCCACTTTAGGTAAACGATAGTCGCTACTACGGTACCGCCACCATGTTTTATTTTGGCCGATACTGTTCTTACTCATTCTCTTAATTTTAGTCAGAAAGAGACAGATTGATTCGGTGTGAAGTTAGAACAAAAGTTGGTGAGGGTCTCGTGCACTCACACTACCGCTATTTACGAGTGTAGCAGTAACTCGATTCGAAGTGCGTTTGCTCGCTAGCGACCGTAGTAAGCGTATCGACAGTTTTCGAAAACAACTCATTGTAGAGGTACTGCTCAACCCTTCGTTCTTCTTGCGAAATAAATACTGACTCTTATTGAAAAAAAAAAACATGACTTTCATCACTGCGAATAGTTTTTTCACCTCACCAGCTCAAACATGGCGATTTTGCTCTCAGATAACAGTGAACAAAATGCGATTTTGTTTCGAGCGTGAGTAGAAAGTAGCTTTTTAATTTTTTCAATATCTGACCACGAATTGTCATTCTTCAGCCAAAGGTTAATTATAAAATTCTAATCATTTGAATCTCGATGCACTCTGTTTCTTTCATATGTATATAAAAGAGAGGGATAGAAACTTATCAATTTGAAATTCAATTTTCGAATCCGGTCGGATTTTTCGTTTGAGAACAGTTCGGATACGCGTTATAAATACCAAAAAATTCATTAAAAACACCCGAAAAAGTTTTAATTGTAACGTATTTTTTTTCTTTATTATAGTTTTATTTAACGACCGAATATTAAAATTATTGTGCCTTTTATATAGAATAATCATTGCTCAAATAATTTTCAACTTATTACTTAAAGTCAATAATTTATAATATTTATATTTAGTAATAATTTATAATTTCACCATTAATCATAGATGCATATTCGAAACGTACATTAAAAAATATCGAGTTAATATTTTTATTGTTATTTTCTTTTGCATTTATTTTGTTTGGTGTCTTACGAGTAAAAATATTAATCAATTTATAAACAAAATCTCGTAATATAATATGTAAATATTTATAAATAAACACGTCATGTACTGCTAAATCTCCCAATTTGATACCTAATGACAATACCCGCGTTGGTTGGTTGATTATAATTTCAATAAAATTATATTGTTATTTCTTTTTAAGCAGCACATCTATTTTCTGATTAATAATATTATTGAAATCAGCAACAAAGACTATAAACATACGTTGCAAGAAAAAGCACAAAATGTCGTATATGTTCATGTTCTCGCTGATGAGGTGAAAAGTTGTGTGTGCTACACGAGAGCAAAGTTTTTTGCATCTCGTGCTGTTGAGTCCCTCGCTACACTCAGGATTCTAACATAGAATCACTCGCTACGCTCGTGATTCAAACGTAGAATCCTTCACTTGCTGGGGACTCAAAATCAGCACTCGTAACAAAAAACAACTTTGCTCTCTTGTTGCACAAATAACTATGGCTTTATTATGAAAAGGATACTAGAAATTTTCGGATGTGTTGCCGTTGCATTTTGTAATGTAATAAAGCTAAAACTAAGTTACGGATTCTTGATTAATTTTTTTTTTTTTTTTTTATGTCATAGGGGGCAAACGAGCAAACGTATCGCCTGATGGAAAGCGATTACCGTCGCCCATAAACACCTGCAACACCAGAGGAGTTACAAGTGTTTGCCTACCCGGAGGACGAAGATAGAATGCCTCTATATGCTAGTAATTTCACCGGCTATCTTACCCCCACACCGGTACACAACAATGCGAACATTGCTGTTTGGCGGTCGGTTAGTAGGCAAGACGGTAGTAACAATCCGGACGGACCCTGCACGAGGCCCTACTACTCCAAATTTATCTAATTTGTAAAAAAAAATGATGAAGTTTCGTTGGTACCAGGCAAAAAGCGTACAAGATGCTTTTATAGGATGAGTATCTTGACAAATTCTCAAACAATAACAATAATCATAATGTTTACAAATGAAGCGAAAATTGAAAAATTTAATGATTCGGACAGGATTCGAACCTGCGTTGCCACCCTAAGGCATGTCGAAGCAACTGGTTGAAAAATTCAATGACTCTGACATCTGATTCGGTGGTCCAATTGGGAGGACGCCAGTGTTGGCCCGGAAAGCCGTTGGAAACGCAGGTTCGAATCCTGTCCGAATCATTAAATTTTTCAATTTTCGCTTCATTTGTAAACATTTAGTTTACGTTAGCAGACGTTACTGCTTTAATAAAAAAAATAAACAATAATCATCATATACTGAATTGTATGTATGTATGTATGTAAACTCTTTACTGTACATTAAAATATAGATAGCAAGGACATTAAACTAATGATATGTACAAAGGCGAACTTATTCCTGTAAGGGATTTCTTCCAGTTAACCTTTGAGCAAATGAGAGAGAACAGAGAAGATCCAAGAAGATAGGCAAAACTATTAAAAATGCACAGACACTAAAGGCTTACGCAAAAAAAAAGACAAAATCTTAAATATACCTACATAAACTTACACATTATGAATATAAATATTATAATATAAAACAAACTAATAAATATATAATAATAAAAATAATAATTGTTTGGGGAAATTGAAACGTATATTTTATTTAAGATGCTTTTGGTACAACCAGTAGGTGTACGTTGTTGAATTTAAATTTTTACCCGTATTACTCGGAAGGATTCTTGCAGTAATTATATATTAAGTCTACATTTAACTCTGCAAGCTAATCTAAATTACGCTACGGTCAAGCGCTGTAAATCCGGAAACCCAATTTATCTTTGACGCCGTTTTATACTTCTTCGAAGAGCTTGGTCTTCGCCGCTGAAAAGCTTTAAGGTAAGAAAAAAGGAAGTGCCATTTTTTATATAATTTCAAATTCTTATTGATTCTTTTGTTCCAGGTAATTATCAGGTAGTCAATTGCAGAATTAAGTACCTACATATCTAACTACTGAAAAAAAGTTGTGAAGGCATTTATATCAAAATATTTATTATTCTGAGACTGAAATATTTTTGAACAGTGTTGGTTTTAAATATGCTTCCCGAAATTGTATAATTCGCGCCGGAGAAATTTGTTTTCTTAATGTAAATTATTTTTTGGGTATCTTCTGAGACGTAAACTAACGTGGCGTGTATAAGCGGGTATTTGTTCAAAGGTTCAATTGCGTTAGATAACTGGTATTTTTTACTTATTTGCTATTTAGTAGACGTAATTGTAAGTTATGTTCCTTCCTCACACACATTCATCATTCTTTTCATTATTAGTTTCATTTATCTCCAAAAACAAAAGTACAGGGCGAAAGATACGAAGTGTTACCAAATCCACAGTAAAAAAAAATCGCATTTGTTTTTTTTGACAATTCATTTCTATCTGGGCAATTTTAGAGAGCAAGGAGAGGACAAGAAAGCATGCCATTATGGATACACTGAAGAAAGCGATTGTACGTAATTGGCACAACATACCGCAGGACCACATTCGTGCAGCGTGCAACTAATTTTTCGAGCATCTGAAGTCCATAGTCAAGCAGGTGGTATCATATCGAGTTAAAATATATTAATAAAAAAAAAATGTTATATTTTCGATTTAGTTTCGTAATAATAAATAAACTTTGTTGCGACCAAAAAATCGTAGCCTCTTGAAATCGGCACTTCATATCGTTCGCCCTGTAGACCAAAAATGAGGTTTAAAAATATTACATGGAGCGTAACATTAACCTCTCAATGGATTAGGATTACAATTTTTCATAATTCACTGAAGCAAACACGCGATCTTAACGATGCCGGAAGGTTGTGCCTACGGGGTTGGGTTCGACAATCCTTGGGGAGAAGTGGGCAGATTACCTAACTACCTCACCAGAGGATATAATCGTCGGTAGGTAATCCAAAATCATCCTTTGTATAACCTGTTTATTGTCATAAGTAAAACCATGAGTTTTTAATGAATATCGTGAACAATCAGTGATTTAAAAATTTAATTGTTGATCGAATATCTGCGTGTAATTTTGCAAGATTGATTGCCCAGGATGGATTGTTTGTTTTATAAATTATGCGTTAGACATACACTGTTTCTTCCACGATCTCAGAGTGACTGAAGTGGCCGATGTAAATTAAATATCAGAGTCTTTCCAAATTACCCGCACTTGTTTTTTTTTTATATACGTATAGCTATATTGGTTTGCCACAAAACTAAAGTTACCCAATAATGTCATGAATTGTACATCATAAAAAATTGCAAAACTAAATTAAATCACTTTTAAATTGTATTCATTCTCAAAGTAATATCAGACAGTAAATTAAATAATTGAAGGTCGGCATTGGGTTCAAAATATCTGAGACGCATTTGCCACCTTTGTAAAATATATTTTAGCTCAACGTTTTAGAACGTACC
This sequence comes from Apotomis betuletana, assembly GCA_932273695.1. Lineage (NCBI taxonomy): Eukaryota > Metazoa > Arthropoda > Insecta > Lepidoptera > Tortricidae > Apotomis > Apotomis betuletana. The sequence continues at coordinate 30,324,172 of OW026298.1, read as the reverse complement.
GCTAGGCAATCACAGTAATTACAAGTTTAATTCGCTACGGAGTCTTATGCTTCCAGTTTCCAGGGACCAAGTGGCTTTTAGAGCCATGTACTTTTAGTATTTATTATTTAAAGATACTCACCATCTTCGTTTTGAAAGTTTTTTTGATTTAGGTTAATGAAGTTAGCTACATCTAAATATATATAATAGGTATATACGTAATTTGAAATGTTGACACTTGTATATCTCGAACGGGTATTTGTTCAAAGCCTCGGACTTTTTATAGCATAGTAGGACATCTTTCTTAATTAAAAAGTATACAACTTAAGTATATATAGTACCCTGCAAAATCGTTTGTGCAGTTTGTCTGCAGGTGCGAGTTTTTTAACAATAATTAAAACAAAGGTAGGTATTTTTAAATAAATAAACTTGAGTAACACTTTGAATAAGGAAACAACTTTATAACCCGAGTGTCTGCAATGCAATAGATGCTTTATTAAATTATTTTTAAACTTAGGTTTACTTGGCTCGTGTCGGATATTCACGGGATCGGTATGAGAGTTATAGAACATACATTTACATTAAAATGCAATTCATACTCATACTCATTATCATTAATTTATTACTATTGGTGACTAAACTAATTATAAATAGAAAAGATACTATAATATTATAAAACGACTAACGCCTACCAAATTCATGATTTTAAAGTTATCCTGTCTATATTATTACAAGATTATTACTAGTAACAAAATACCAAAAAATATTATTTTAGGGTGAGATTGTGGTACAAAAGTTTCATATAGTATGTGACAATAGGTAGCTTATTCTGCTAATATTTCAGACTGGTGTCTGAGACTGGTATCTAAAATCCGACCTATTTAAATGTATAAATAAAGCAAATGGTCTGTCATTTCCAGAGATTTAAAAGCTAGTAAATTGACCCATTATCGTTGGAGCGTAAAAGTAGATACTCGTGCACTCAGGCGTGAAAATGCAAATATACGGGATGGAGGTTAATGGGTTGCGGATCACATTTTAATGCAAAAGCTTCAATTAGTGCTGACATTATGCAGTAACAAACGTATCCATCAAGCAACATAACACCCTCTTGCTGTATACATACCTACTTACACTTAAATCTAGTGCGAAGCTCAAGCAATGTAGTAATATGCAAGTGCGAGCTATATTTTTAAATTTGGGTCTTCGTGTCTTGAATGGAGAATCTACATTGTATTACACGGTACCGAGTAACGGATATACATTAGGAACGCAAATGTGGGGATGCAAGACGAAATGTTAAGCCTCGGAATGGTTGAGATTAGTGAAGCAGCGTTATCTGCGTTAGTGTGGGTAAACAGCGTGTTTGCTTTCCATATTTCCTCACTAGCGAAGTTACCATATTTGTCATAGTACGTAAAGTGCGCGGTACGATGAGCACCTTTAGTTTTTTTTTTCATATTTATTCATTTTAATCGCATCATTTACAGACCTACGAAGAAATGGAATATGGTTAGGAGTATAGGTACCTACTACTCTTATTTATAGGATCAAAATAGTCTGTTAACATTAAATTACGCTAAATATTGCATTTTTAGAGAAACATATTGAACAAACAAAGACAGTAATGCAATATGTTCAGGAGTTTATTGCACTTAATTATAGGATCAAACAGTGTAAAAAGCGTTATATGACGCTAAATATCCCATGTTGAAAAGACAAAGAGACATTTTTGTAATTACGCATCACATTAAAACAGGAAGTATTCAAAGAAGTGTTTGAATTTAAGGTAAACACTTCTAACGAGTTATCTAACGAATCAGTTATTTTATTTGATTACACTGGACTTTCTCGTTAAAGCATACGATATTTCTAGTACTAGGTATAACCGATATGGAAAAACTTAAAATTTATATGGAAAGTATGTACATTTTGTTGTAAAGGCACAAACCACAGCCGGTTTCGTTTGGCCTGAACTGAGGACGGTTGGCTTGTCCTCACTAACTCGTTGAACTGCGATTAAACTTGGAACAAAGATTATGTCTTGACACAAGAAAACTCAAACAAAATATAATGAAGCAATATTACTGCGGGCGAGTAGCGCCTCCGAAACGTATACCTACTCATATATATCTATACCTTCTAGCACGAAGATTTACTGATTTGTTTTTTTTTTATTGTTAGGAATGAAATTAGGATTTAAATATAAATAAATATGCCGTTGCCGCATTCCTTTCTAATGTATTTGCCTCCTTTTTTCTCTTTCACACAAGGAATGCCAAAAAACGGATCCCAGACATTATTCTTCAACTTGTTTGTACGTCATCTAGGTACCTTATCACGAAACTACTAACTCCACCTGAATAAAATCTCAATTATGTCATTACTGACGACGCGTTTGGCTCGGTTTGTAGACACCTGCCTACTGAGTCGGCGGTCCCGGGTTCGAATTCCGGCCGGGGCAAATATTTGTGCAAAATATTTGTTCTTGGGTCATGGATGTTATCTATATCTATATATGTATTTATATATTATGTATATCGTCGTCTAGTACCCATAGTACAAGCTTTGCTTAGTTTGGGACTAGGCCGATTTGTGTATGATTGTCCCTTAATATTTATTTATTTATTTATTTACTAGCTTTTGCCCGCGACTACGTACGCGTGGAACTTGATAAAAGGGATTATTAAAAGCGCCTAAGCAAATGTAAGAGCAATTGTGCTTTTGGTCTAATAATTACATTTCCTACAGGGTCACCGCATCCCAACAGAAATGTTCACTCACTTTTCAATCTTTTGAGGTATAATTTCCAGGATGAAAACTATCCTGTCCTTCCTCGTATCTTAAACTATCTCTATGCCAAATGTCATCAAAATCGATTCAGCGGTTTAAGCGTGAAATGGTAAAAGACAGACAGACAGACACACTTTCGCATTTATAATATTAGTACGAATTCAGATTATGTGTCTTCTGAAAACCGCAATTCATATTCTCGTTTCTCCATGAATCATGTCATGTAAGTAATCATCAAGTGCACAAAGCTTACGGGGGTGCTTATATCATGATTGATTGTTTTATGTCAATCAGTCCTTCTGACTCGCAAAAATGTATACCTGGCAATATTATGTTATGTTCATTGAAATTATGACTTGAAAATATGACCAACAATAATTAGGTATGTCAAATAAAACCGGCCAAGAGCATGTCGGGCCACGCTCAGTGTAGGGTTCCGTAGTTGCCCATCCTTCACAATAGACGGACTTAAAACAGCGGTTTTAAGCCCGAGGTTTAAATTACGAGTAAGATTTTAAGTTCTATAAAAAGGTCGTAAACGCAAAAGTAACTGTAATTACTTATTACCTTCCGGAACTCAATTTACGTTCTTTTAAAGAAAATTATGAAATTTTGCGATAACTCAAAAACGGACGGACCGATTTTGATCAATATAGTTTTCATTGAAAGTACTTATAAGGCCTCATTTTCATGAATTTTTCCTCTAAAAATGTTATGGACCATTTAAAGTACGACACTATAACTTTCTAGGAGTCAATATAGACCCATTCATATATGTACAAAATTTAATTAATACGTATATTATGATACAGGTTTTGATTCATCATCATCATCATCATCTCAGCCATAGGACGTCCACTGCTGAACATAGGCCTCCCCTTTGGACTTCCATATATACCGGTTGGAAGCGACCTGCATCCAGCGCCTTCCGGCGACCTTTATAAGGTCATCTGTCCATCTTGTAGGTGGACGTCCTACGCTGCGCTTGCTGGTCCGAGGTCTCCACTCGAGCACTTTTCGGCCCCATCGGCCATCTGCTCTGCGTGCTATGTGGCCTGCCCATTGCCACTTCAACTTGCTAATCCGGTGAGCTATATCGGTCACTTTAGTTCGTCTACGGATTTCCTCATTTCTGATTCGATCACGTAGAGACACCCCGAGCATAGCCCTCTCCATTGCTCGTTGAGCGACTTTGAGCTTTGAGATGAGGCCGATAGTGAAAGACCACGTTTCGGTGCCGTAAGTCATCACTGGTAACACACATTGGTTGAAGACTTTCGTCTTGAGGCACTGAGGTATGTCGGACGAAAAGACATTGCGTAGTTTCCCGAACGCTGCCCAGCCGAGTTGGATTCGGCGGTTGACCTCTTTCTCGAAGTTGGACCTACCTAATTGGACCACTTGTCCTAGGTAGATGTATGAGTCAACAACTTCGAGTACCGAGTTTTCAACAGAGACTGGGATTGTTGGCTTTTTTAGTTTTACTGAAGTCGGTTCTTTTTTTTGTTAAATTTTTTTTTTTTGCTTTTTAGTGCTTCGTATGTGTTCATCATCAGTTTCCTTACACCAAATCCTATTTACTGAATGTCAATTCTTGACCTTATCAATAAATTACGGAAAGTATGTACATTTTGTTGTAAAGGCACAAACCACAGCCGGTTTCGTTTGGCCTGAACTGAGGACGGTTGGCTTGTCCTCACTAACTCGTTGAACTGCGATTAAACTTGGAACAAAGATTATGTCTTGACACAAGAAAACTCAAACAAAATATAATGAAGCAATATTACTGCGGGCGAGTAGCGCCTCCGAAACGTATACCTACTCATATATATCTATACCTTCTAGCACGAAGATTTACTGATTTGTTATTTTTTTATTGTTAGGAATGAAATTAGGATTTAAATATAAATAAATATGCCGTTGCCGCATTCCTTTCTAATGTATTTGCCTCCTTTTTTCTCTTTCACACAAGGAATGCCAAAAAACGGATCCCAGACATTATTCTTCAACTTGTTTGTACGTCATCTAGGTACCTTATCACGAAACTACTAACTCCACCTGAATAAAATCTCAATTATGTCATTACTGACGACGCGTTTGGCTCGGTTTGTAGACACCTGCCTACTGAGTCGGCGGTCCCGGGTTCGAATTCCGGCCGGGGCAAATATTTGTGCAAAATATTTGTTCTTGGGTCATGGATGTTATCTATATCTATATATGTATTTATATATTATGTATATCGTCGTCTAGTACCCATAGTACAAGCTTTGCTTAGTTTGGGACTAGGCCGATTTGTGTATGATTGTCCCTTAATATTTATTTATTTATTTATTTACTAGCTTTTGCCCGCGACTACGTACGCGTGGAACTTGATAAAAGGGATTATTAAAAGCGCCTAAGCAAATGTAAGAGCAATTGTGCTTTTGGTCTAATAATTACATTTCCTACAGGGTCACCGCATCCCAACAGAAATGTTCACTCACTTTTCAATCTTTTGAGGTATAATTTCCAGGATGAAAACTATCCTGTCCTTCCTCGTATCTTAAACTATCTCTATGCCAAATGTCATCAAAATCGATTCAGCGGTTTAAGCGTGAAATGGTAAAAGACAGACAGACAGACACACTTTCGCATTTATAATATTAGTACGAATTCAGATTATGTGTCTTCTGAAAACCGCAATTCATATTCTCGTTTCTCCATGAATCATGTCATGTAAGTAATCATCAAGTGCACAAAGCTTACGGGGGTGCTTATATCATGATTGATTGTTTTATGTCAATCAGTCCTTCTGACTCGCAAAAATGTATACCTGGCAATATTATGTTATGTTCATTGAAATTATGACTTGAAAATATGACCAACAATAATTAGGTATGTCAAATAAAACCGGCCAAGAGCATGTCGGGCCACGCTCAGTGTAGGGTTCCGTAGTTGCCCATCCTTCACAATAGACGGACTTAAAACAGCGGTTTTAAGCCCGAGGTTTAAATTACGAGTAAGATTTTAAGTTCTATAAAAAGGTCGTAAACGCAAAAGTAACTGTAATTACTTATTACCTTCCGGAACTCAATTTACGTTCTTTTAAAGAAAATTATGAAATTTTGCGATAACTCAAAAACGGACGGACCGATTTTGATCAATATAGTTTTCATTGAAAGTACTTATAAGGCCTCATTTTCATGAATTTTTCCTCTAAAAATGTTATGGACCATTTAAAGTACGACACTATAACTTTCTAGGAGTCAATATAGACCCATTCATATATGTACAAAATTTAATTAATACGTATATTATGATACAGGTTTTGATTCATCATCATCATCATCATCTCAGCCATAGGACGTCCACTGCTGAACATAGGCCTCTCCTTTGGACTTCCATATATACCGGTTGGAAGCGACCTGCATCCAGCGCCTTCCGGCGACCTTTATAAGGTCATCTGTCCATCTTGTAGGTGGACGTCCTACGCTGCGCTTGCTGGTCCGAGGTCTCCACTCGAGCACTTTTCGGCCCCATCGGCCATCTGCTCTGCGTGCTATGTGGCCTGCCCATTGCCACTTCAACTTGCTAATCCGGTGAGCTATATCGGTCACTTTAGTTCGTCTACGGATTTCCTCATTTCTGATTCGATCACGTAGAGACACCCCGAGCATAGCCCTCTCCATTGCTCGTTGAGCGACTTTGAGCTTTGAGATGAGGCCGATAGTGAAAGACCACGTTTCGGTGCCGTAAGTCATCACTGGTAACACACATTTGAAGACTTTCGTCTTGAGGCACTGAGGTATGTCGGACGAAAAGACATTGCGTAGTTTCCCGAACGCTGCCCAGCCGAGTTGGATTCGGCGGTTGACCTCTTTCTCGAAGTTGGACCTACCTAATTGGACCACTTGTCCTAGGTAGATGTATGAGTCAACAACTTCGAGTACCGAGTTTTCAACAGAGACTGGGATTGTTGGCTTTTTTAGTTTTACTGAAGTCGGTTCTTTTTTTTGTTAAATTTTTTTTTTTTGCTTTTTAGTGCTTCGTATGTGTTCATCATCAGTTTCCTTACACCAAATCCTATTTACTGAATGTCAATTCTTGACCTTATCAATAAATTACGGAAAGTATGTACATTTTGTTGTAAAGGCACAAACCACAGCCGGTTTCGTTTGGCCTGAACTGAGGACGGTTGGCTTGTCCTCACTAACTCGTTGAACTGCGATTAAACTTGGAACAAAGATTATGTCTTGACACAAGAAAACTCAAACAAAATATAATGAAGCAATATTACTGCGGGCGAGTAGCGCCTCCGAAACGTATACCTACTCATATATATCTATACCTTCTAGCACGAAGATTTACTGATTTGTTTTTTTTTTATTGTTAGGAATGAAATTAGGATTTAAATATAAATAAATATGCCGTTGCCGCATTCCTTTCTAATGTATTTGCCTCCTTTTTTCTCTTTCACACAAGGAATGCCAAAAAACGGATCCCAGACATTATTCTTCAACTTGTTTGTACGTCATCTAGGTACCTTATCACGAAACTACTAACTCCACCTGAATAAAATCTCAATTATGTCATTACTGACGACGCGTTTGGCTCGGTTTGTAGACACCTGCCTACTGAGTCGGCGGTCCCGGGTTCGAATTCCGGCCGGGGCAAATATTTGTGCAAAATATTTGTTCTTGGGTCATGGATGTTATCTATATCTATATATGTATTTATATATTATGTATATCGTCGTCTAGTACCCATAGTACAAGCTTTGCTTAGTTTGGGACTAGGCCGATTTGTGTATGATTGTCCCTTAATATTTATTTATTTATTTATTTACTAGCTTTTGCCCGCGACTACGTACGCGTGGAACTTGATAAAAGGGATTATTAAAAGCGCCTAAGCAAATGTAAGAGCAATTGTGCTTTTGGTCTAATAATTACATTTCCTACAGGGTCACCGCATCCCAACAGAAATGTTCACTCACTTTTCAATCTTTTGAGGTATAATTTCCAGGATGAAAACTATCCTGTCCTTCCTCGTATCTTAAACTATCTCTATGCCAAATGTCATCAAAATCGATTCAGCGGTTTAAGCGTGAAATGGTAAAAGACAGACAGACAGACACACTTTCGCATTTATAATATTAGTACGAATTCAGATTATGTGTCTTCTGAAAACCGCAATTCATATTCTCGTTTCTCCATGAATCATGTCATGTAAGTAATCATCAAGTGCACAAAGCTTACGGGGGTGCTTATATCATGATTGATTGTTTTATGTCAATCAGTCCTTCTGACTCGCAAAAATGTATACCTGGCAATATTATGTTATGTTCATTGAAATTATGACTTGAAAATATGACCAACAATAATTAGGTATGTCAAATAAAACCGGCCAAGAGCATGTCGGGCCACGCTCAGTGTAGGGTTCCGTAGTTGCCCATCCTTCACAATAGACGGACTTAAAACAGCGGTTTTAAGCCCGAGGTTTAAATTACGAGTAAGATTTTAAGTTCTATAAAAAGGTCGTAAACGCAAAAGTAACTATAATTACTTATTACCTTCCGGAACTCAATTTACGTTCTTTTAAAGAAAATTATGAAATTTTGCGATAACTCAAAAACGGACGGACCGATTTTGATCAATATAGTTTTCATTGAAAGTACTTATAAGGCCTCATTTTCATGAATTTTTCCTCTAAAAATGTTATGGACCATTTAAAGTACGACACTATAACTTTCTAGGAGTCAATATAGACCCATTCATATATGTACAAAATTTAATTAATACGTATATTATGATACAGGTTTTGATTCATCATCATCATCATCATCTCAGCCATAGGACGTCCACTGCTGAACATAGGCCTCCCCTTTGGACTTCCATATATACCGGTTGGAAGCGACCTGCATCCAGCGCCTTCCGGCGACCTTTATAAGGTCATCTGTCCATCTTGTAGGTGGACGTCCTACGCTGCGCTTGCTGGTCCGAGGTCTCCACTCGAGCACTTTTCGGCCCCATCGGCCATCTGCTCTGCGTGCTATGTGGCCTGCCCATTGCCACTTCAACTTGCTAATCCGGTGAGCTATATCGGTCACTTTAGTTCGTCTACGGATTTCCTCATTTCTGATTCGATCACGTAGAGACACCCCGAGCATAGCCCTCTCCATTGCTCGTTGAGCGACTTTGAGCTTTGAGATGAGGCCGATAGTGAAAGACCACGTTTCGGTGCCGTAAGTCATCACTGGTAACACACATTGGTTGAAGACTTTCGTCTTGAGGCACTGAGGTATGTCGGACGAAAAGACATTGCGTAGTTTCCCGAACGCTGCCCAGCCGAGTTGGATTCGGCGGTTGACCTCTTTCTCGAAGTTGGACCTACCTAATTGGACCACTTGTCCTAGGTAGATGTATGAGTCAACAACTTCGAGTACCGAGTTTTCAACAGAGACTGGGATTGTTGGCTTTTTTAGTTTTACTGAAGTCGGTTCTTTTTTTTGTTAAATTTTTTTTTTTTGCTTTTTAGTGCTTCGTATGTGTTCATCATCAGTTTCCTTACACCAAATCCTATTTACTGAATGTCAATTCTTGACCTTATCAATAAATTACGGAAAGCGCCGTACATGTCCCTATAACATTTGAAGAGTTCCCTCGATTTCTCCAAGATTCCATCATCAGATCCCGACTTAGTGCCAACGTGACCAACTCGGAGTTATACCCTTTCGATTAAAAAAAAAAATTGAAAATCGGTTCACGGTTCTCGGAGATATCGAGTAACAAACATACAAAAAAAAAATTAGTTCTAATTGAGAACCCCCTCCTTTTTTGAAGTCGGTTAAAAATGGGTAACCGGTAACCTTTTGGTAGTGGCAACCGTGGTGTTCTTATCTTAGATATTATTTATTTGACATGCACGTTGGCATAATGAAGTTTATCACTTCACATGATTAATATTAACACATATGAAAATAGTCTAGTCTACTTAAATGCATAGATACTTTTTAAAATAATTTAAATATGTATTTTATGCAATATCAGTTCTTTATAGCCTTGTCTAAGCTACTAACGACTGAAAAAATATTAAAGCTGCACTAATAATATGTAGTCTTGTTTACAACAGCGCTATCTACCGGCGGTGAAGGGAAGTATTTGTAAAGCATTCCTACAATCTGCTTTTCACCAAACCCGTGAGAGCAGTATTACGCCAAAACCAACTTTACTTTACCGTTAGCTATTACGCTAGCGCCTATGCCAAAAGTTTCACGAAAGAGGTTTTTCCATTAGTTTGCTATTTTGCCACCAGTAACACATATATTGGTGAAGAGATTTGGGTTTCAGAAGTGTTACTTCAGTCCGCGCTCAACCGCGCTCCTGTAACAACGTGCGGGGAAGATATAAATAATAAAAAAAAAAATAGATTTTAACGTATTAAAAACTATAATAGATAAGTTTTTGCTTTCTTGTTTGTTGATAGTTACGTTATAAGAACTAAGTTATGTGTATGGACCGTTAACTTAATTATAATATAATTAATAATTTTGAGTTCACCCACTTATTAAACAGCATAAACAAGTGACGACATCATGACCGGTGTAATTTAGGATTCTATGGACACCTCAGCAAAAATGTGCAGTACATCGGAAAGGTAATTAAATACCTATGTTGCTTTCAATATTATGAGCAAGATTTTTTCAAATTAAGTTATTTGCGTTTTTATCCATTGAAGTGCCCTTTTAACCTTAAAATATTTCAGTTGATTTTTATTAGTTTTGTGTTTTACATCCGCATGCCCAATGCTTTCTGTGTTAGAGCTGATACCAATACTTTTATGCTAATGTTTTGTGTTCAATTAGTATAGAATTGTATCAAATAAACTGCCCGCCATGCGATTCTTTACAGAAATAATTATTTAGAAACAAACATTTTATATTCACATAATATAACTATAGACTGTTTGTTTGAAGGCGAACATTTTTTACGTGGAATCTGCAATGCGAAAATCTTAACTATGCGTAGGTAGTATTTACTTTATTAAAAAAGGCGTCTGTGCCTACATTTAAGTTCACACGCCCCAATGAAACTGGGTTGAATGAGGAAGAAGTACAAGGACCATTACGATTTTGAATTTTCGTGTTTCAATGTTCTGTACCCTTCCCGACTTTTAGAGGTATATATAATACCTTTGCGTCCTTTGTATGTATTATAAATATATTTAAGGCCCATCATGCTCATGGCCTCTCTGATTATGGCAAAAGAATATCTAGGAAATACATGACGTATTTTTCGGTTACCTTCAAATTGCGGGTTACCAATGACTTTAGGTTTTAGTAATCAAGTTGGATTTGAATCTCAATGTTCGAAAAAATAATTTTATTCTTGTATTAATTTACCTTAATAGGTATTAATTTAAAACTGTGTTTTCTTATAATAATTATAAAAGTAAAATTAATCGAAAACTACTAACTGTAAAAATCTTTGGTAAGATCTCAACAATTTATCCATACGACATTCGAATACGTAATTGAAAATCTTTAAAGGTTCATGCTTGCTTTTACTTTAAGTTAACGCGATTAATCAGCATAATCTATAACGATTCTGGAAACGATATTAAGTATCATAATACCAATCTAAATTTAATCCATCCTTGATTTTTACATTTTAGCTAAAATAAAGGGTGCAAAACTAAGTGCAATACTACAAGTTAAATTACAAAATGCATGTAGATATTTTGCACAGCATTACTTTCCTCGTGTAAGTTTGAAGTCATCATACTAACATTAGCTATGTGGTATTCTTATGATCGTGTGGGTTTCTCACTTTTGATATTTCTCGTACTGGCCTAAATCATTTGATACTTATACCTACAAGAAACATTACACTGACTGCCACAAAAAGCATATTTCCACGAATGAACCAATTATAGTTTATAAATTCCAAGTATAATTTAAATGACGTTCTTTACCAATCAAGCCAACTTAAATATTTACTGTATTTTATCGTAAGCAGAGTTAATAAAATTGATGGTTATTTGTTAAACTACAAAAAATTAAACTCAAAATAAAGCCGAGAGTTAAATAAAAATAGATGGTTACACATTGCTTTTTGTTAAATTGAGATATTGTAGTAATACTCAAATATAATTAGGGTAGGTATTCTAATTCTGAACCATGACATTGATTTTGTTGTCCAAGGTGCTCCCTTTACTCATGTTGTAGCAAGGTGTGTTTGTAAATTATTACTTTACAAACTTTTTGAGAAATTCTCTCCTACTGATTATGAACCATCCTCACCCGTGCGACCTTTCTCAGTGACTTTACTATGTGGTCGCTGTAATCGGAGCAAGTCGATTAAGAGATTGAGATGATTAAGCGACACAGGTATACTACAGAAAGCGATAATAAGATCATGATATTCTTATATAAAAAATTCGTCACTTTATTGTATAATAACTGTTTCTGTGAGTTTAATGTGAATAACTGGAATATAAAAAAAAGAGTTATACAAAACTACGTTAAACAAAAAAGAAACATTATAGCAGAGCAACATGACGCAGAGGCACCGGCGGATGAAACGGCGGATTTAACGAATTTGAAACCACGGATACAACCAGTGATCGGAATTCTGTAGAGCTACCACCTACACATAAAAACGTAACGTAAAACGTATAATAGAGTATTTTAAAAATAAAAAGAAGAACATCTTGTTTAGAAGCTCTTGATCCTGGAATATGTTGTAAAGATATTGCTAGATAATTTGTTTCCGCCACTACTCTATGTTCAGCCCATACGCAAGGTTTTGTTATAATAAAAATAACATACGCAATATGGAAGGTGTTTTAACTCTACCTAATTTCGAGCGCTGGAGCATAACGCACCTGTGGCACCAAATATTTTTAATGCTTTGTTACTAATGATTAAGTTGTTAATTACATAGCAATTTAAAATATCAGGTTCCAAGAGCGAGGTATAGTTTGTGTTATGTATATTCCACTACCTCTGTAGGTACCATGTGTTTCCAGGACAACAATATCTAACGCGAGAAAATATGTGTTCTTTCTTAAATTAATAATTTATTTCAGAGCTATCTTGGTACCTACATACATGCTTATATAAAAGCTATACGGTTTGCAAAAAATAGAGTAAGCAATTATTGTGACAAGTTTTTACTAACGAAATTAACTCCTTTAATATTTCTCTCTAAAATCCGGGACACGGAAATATCTTAATTACAGGAACTTTTATTAAAACTTGACGCTCTGTATACATAATAATAATCATCAGTCACTGTTTTTTTTAATTTAGGCCATAAAATTTCATTACTGGCGTTTCAATTAACTGACTCAATATTTCACACAAAGAGGAAAATGTTCATCTGTCTCTACAAAGGTTTGTTCGAAAGACGTTGACTCGCGAAATATTATTAAAATGCCAGCGTAATATCGCGGCTATCTGGAATCGCTGCCACAAAGGCAATTAATTATTCATTCTACGCAAAATTGTTTTTGATATAAAGTAATTGCATAAAAATTTACAAAATAAGCTACTATTCATATTATGAAAACAATAAGGCTTGGTGTTAAAATTATGAATAAAAATCATAGAAAAAGTTGTTTGAGTTAACTGGTGGTACATAAAGTTAGACCTGATCACTGTTTCGGTAGCAAGGGAATATAATAATAATAAGACAACGTTAAATTATTGTACGTCAGTGGAAGGACGTCGTCCTTTGCTTGAGAAAGGAAAAGTTGGCTTCCCTCTATAAACATCATAGACAAAAGAGCGTAAACAGGAAAAATGTCTACGCCACCTGCTCTCTCTGTCATTGAATTTATTAAATCGTGGAATATATATATAGGAGTAGGTATACGGTACTTTCGGGGTCGCGTGCAAGTTCTTGTTTCGAACCCAGCTGGATCCTTTGGTTTCCAGTGTAAGTAATGGTATATGTAGAATTCTATAGCCCTTTATAAAATTCAAAATGGTGTAGTAACAGTGATGGTGTAACGCTAGTGTCAATGTGACAGTTAGGAGCGTTTTTCATACATGCAATATTGGTTGTTCGGGCGTTAGAAAACGCCGAAAATACGTTCTTGGGTCTTAGCATAAGTGACGCGTTCTATTCTACCATGTGACCATGAGCCGCCAATAGTAAGATCAATCACCACAAACACTAAGATTGTTGTTTTTCGAAAAATCATAAAATTCCCAGGAACCAACATTAGTCATACCTGACTTTTTGGCGGAAAATACAGAATCACGGATAATCCGATTTGGAAAGGCCTTTAAATTGTCAGCGTGTCGGAAAACATTCGGCCGTGATTATGAGATATTGCTTCCAACAAATGCGCCATTTAATGTGTTTGTATAACAAAGGAAACCGTAAAAATTACATACTGTTTAATGTTCCAAAACATTTTGTATAATAAGAAACAAAGATTTTGTATGCATGGCGGACTGCAGGATAGAGAGTTTTTAACATTTCCCTTAAGTATGTCTGAATTTGATACTATACTCCAATAATTAATGTTACCCATAATAATTGGAGATACTTTGATTTTAATATAGGTACATATCATTATAAAAATCTTAACAAAATCTGAAATTGTGTAAATTATAGAAATAACTATTATAACATCAAATCTAGGACTTTTATGAAAACAAATGTAAAATTATAAAACAGTGTTTTACCTAAAATGTAACTATCTGCGGGCAACGTTTTATGGAAATAAAGTTTCAGAAGATACGAATTACAAGAAAAGAGAATTCTGATCTTGGCTCACTTTTAAGAGGCCTTATTCCTTTTAAAATGCTGATTGTTTTAGACATTTTTCTTTATGATCAAACATGTTTCTTAATAAATGTTAGTTTTTTCAACTGATTTTCGACTGCACGCAACGAAAGCATGAATTAGCCATGTTACTACCTAGAACTCGAGGAAAAGTATTATTCTCTTCAAAAAGTTGGTTGAAATTACCTATATATTTGTCATAATATGAAAAAAAAATCATCTTTAAAAGGAATAAGGCCCCTTAAGTCGTATAGTAGTATATATATAGTAGGGTGATTCAAAAATTTCAAGTTTTGTTCCAATATTGGTACAGGACAGCTGGACATCCAAAGATGGTTAAGGAAACTTTTTACTCGACATCGGTATAAGAAAATACGCGTAATACGTACACGTATGCCATCTAGTAATATTAAAAAAATGTAAAAATTAAATCTTTGACCGTTCATCACACCTAAAGCTGAACCGAATTCAATATTTTTTGTTATACTGGTAGCTGCGCATCCCCCGACGGTTATAGGATACTTTTTACCCGACTACGGAGACTTAAAGAAGCTGGTTAAGATTATGACTTTTTCTTCCACGCGCACGATGTTCGCGGGCATCTTCTAGTAAATAAATAAAAATAATGTAAGAACCCGTACCAATGAGATAAATTATCATAATCATCTCAGCGAGCGCTGAACAAATGGTAATCGAAGTTTTTAAATGATCGAAAGATGTTTCACTCTAATAGATACTTTCGCAAGATATTTGTAGAACTGGCATAAAATAAAGTTTCTACCAAAAGTAACTTTTCTTTATTATTAGTAGCAGAGTATTTGTGCTAGTTTCTCGTTTCGCCCGACCCTCGAATTTCGTGACTTTACATCGATGCACACGGGTGACGTTTCAAAGGGTTTAAAGGGCATGCAATGGGTTTACAGAAGCGCGGATTTTTTTAAATTATAGCCTAGTGTACCTACAGAGCGACCACTATCAAATACAGATCATTTGATCGATATGAACTTTGACATATATATAAAAAAAATAACATGTATGCTGCATGGCTTTTATGACAAGTTTTTTCGTAAATGAAGACTCGGGAAAATATAAGTAAAGTATAAGCTTGTTAATTATTATTTTCATGGGAAATTCAATAAACTGGGCAAGTGCGAGTCGGATTTGCGCACGACGCCTTAACATAATTTTATTTTCCATTTTTTTGCAGGTATTTCGTGTTATAGTGGCAATAGAAATACATACTCCATGCAAATTTCAAGTGTCTACATTTCACCATTCAACCGGTAGAAATAAAAACGTAAAATCTCTAAATAAATAGGTATGGGTTTAGTATGGGGGGTATTTTTTTTTCTGTTTGTATGTTTGTTGTTATAGCGGCCACATCAAATACACATAATGCTAATCCATACTAATATTATAAATGCGAAAGTGTGTCTGTCTGTCTGTCTGTCTGTCTGTCTGTCTGTTACCTCTTCACGCTTAAACCGCTGAACCGATTTAGATGAAATTTGGTATATAGATAGTTTCAGTCCCGGGGAAGGACATAGGATACTTTTCACCCCGAATAAATTTAGTGTTCCCGTGGGATGAGCGGGTAACACCGCGGGGCACAGCTAACTAGTATTTCATAGTCTCTTCCTATTACGACCGGAAAGATGCACCCTGACAGCGAGCAAACTGACAGCGGAGGCTTAGTTGTTATAGCTAGCAATTTGTGGGTACGGAACCCTAAAAAGAAAAATACCCTAAAATTTAATTTAATCAATAGCTATGTGTGCGCGAACCTTGGCAATGGTAAATGAAACATGTAGTATAAAATCAACAAGAATAAGTTTGTTAAATGATTAAGAAAATTGAATTGAATTAACTTTACACATATTGATGGCATAAGTGCTACGGTACTCAGCTAAAATTAATCTATGTTTTATAAAACGTAAAAAAAACCGTCTCTTTTTTGCTATAGTACCAACCAAAAGTTACGAAGACCGTTTTCGCTCTATTCGACCCTTTTTGTGATAAAAATCATAAGCCAATCCCTTTGTCGCATTTGTTTGCACATTGAATGTTCTTTGTTTGGCTGCGTGAAAAGAAAAACATGCAATGTGAGTGGTATCGCTATGGACCCCTTTTATTATTATGATTTATACAAGAACCGAGACAGGCGCTTGACACGCACTTTTATAAAGACGTTATGCGT
This sequence comes from Apotomis betuletana, assembly GCA_932273695.1. NCBI lineage: Eukaryota > Metazoa > Arthropoda > Insecta > Lepidoptera > Tortricidae > Apotomis > Apotomis betuletana. The sequence goes on along the minus strand of OW026298.1, from coordinate 30,307,429 downwards.
AATAAAATGATATTATACCAACGTAGCAAATGGGGCTTAATTCGACTGACATTGACATTATAACCATCGGAGCAAAATGTTGGTCGCTGCGACTTAATGGCCGTGATATGCCTGAAATACCGGTATTTATATATTCAAGCAGGGTCATTGACAAGTTGCGATTAGCACATAGAGCACATCCTCGATAGTAGTCATAAGCGGTGTCTCTCGAGCTATCAAAGGTGACACTCTTCAAGAACATTGCATTATTCAAGTGAATATAAAAAAACATGCATGGTACATATGTAGGTAATTACTAGAAACTAGGGAATGCAATGGTATAATTTTTGACCCAGTCGGATCCAGCCGGATTTTTTTCAGTCCGGTCCGACCGGATCCCACTAGTTTGGTGTTGTAGTGTCCAATATTTGAAATATTATCTATTTTGTCAAGTTAGTGGGGTAAAAGTAGATATTGAATATAATATTGAATCAAGTAATAATATTGAATTAAATATTGACAAGAGGTTATACTGAATAACCCATTATGACACGAAGATTATTTGGACGAGCGAACGCCTTGACCGAGGACGTATCTTTTCAGTGAACATTTGTAAATTGACCGTAGTATTGTAAATGTTCACGGGAGGTCCTTTAAAGTAGATTCCACTCCTAGATAGTCGACCCATTTGCCGGTCAAGACTCGTCGACATGTTGTATTTTAAGGCTCTTTGCGGATTAACCGTATTCAATCTAGATCAGGTGGCTATCCAAATGAAACTGGATCCTGTTAGAATACTAGAACAGCCGGACCAGATTGCTATCCCTGCCCGAAAGTCTCATTTTCCAATATAATATAACTCATTATCATAAATTAAATAGATATTGTATTAAGACATAGGATACGTAATTTCTGGTAACATATATTTATCAAACTGTTGGTTGATTTGTTGGCGCCCCGCTCATCACAGATGAATGCGCTATTACCATTCATCATCATCGTAATCATGTCAGCGAATAGACGGCCACTACTGGACAAAGGCCTCCCTCAAAGTTCTCCATAACGCCCTCATTCAACCAATTCACGTTAGTTAAGAGTATTTAATAACATTTATGAAATCAAAGATAAATGTCTGAATTTGAGATACCTATATTTATTATATTATTCATTCTTGCATCGATTAAAACCAGAATATTGTCCGAACCGATTGATTTCACGAAATAATACGTATTAAAGACACTTCTTACCATAACATCTACCACAAGTATCACAATTTTCTAAAAAAAAAAAAAATCGGCTTCGGTCTTTTCATATCATAAATATTAGGTGTTTATACCTATGTATATTACAAGGGCAGAAGAATAAGAAAACTGGCAGTACAACTTTCAGTAGTTAATTACTAGCAATGATGATTACATTGGGCTTAAAATACTAAAGGAAAAGGGGGTCTTAAGTTTATACAAATTAGAGAGAAAATTATATAGTTAAGACGGCTTTTGTAAACAGAGGTTAATAATAGGGGATATTGGGGCGCGGCAAGCTTTTCGAGATGACGTTTTTTCCGCGTGGCAAGTCGCGCGCACGATTGTGTTCGAATGAATTCTAACCGACGAATTTTTATAAGTGGAATGGCATTGCAAGGGTAAATCACGCAAGTTAAAAATCTGGTGATATCACACACGAATAGTGCAAAAACTTGTAGTTACAAATTGTATGCACTGTCAGGAAATTTGTTGGTCAATTTGCTAGACATTTAGTAATACTAGTTAGTAGGTATGTAAATTTAGAGATGGCCTTTGTTGTCAATTTAGGGATCTGTCAGTCAATCCCGTATGTCAGTTAGTCAATTATACGTACATCTCTCTCCGACTTACATCAGTCATGGCGACCGATCCACTCCCAATTACCTACTAATTACTAGGCTTCTGACTTTTCATAGCACGACGTTAGAGAGTTATGGAGCCGACGTAATAAATACTTTCGTAAAACATTTTTATGTGACTTTTTTGCTCTAGCGTTGAATGAAAATAAGTAGACACTTGAAAAATTGTAAAAAGAATATTAATACCGATGCAAAAACCGTATTTCTTCCAAGTTTTTTTGCTGTCATAGTTAAATTACAAGAGAGATACATACTTGAGATTATAACAGAATAGGATCTAAAACAAAAAAACATGGGGCCTAGATTAAAATAAACCATCCAACTAGTTAATTCATCGACCCGCTTTAAAATCGCTGAAATATAAACGTGAGAGGAATGAAAAATAATAAGCTATTTTTGTTTCCCGTAGGCATGATTTATATATACGAGTATAGGCCCTTGCGTATATTTCAGACGATTTTTTATGGTGTAATGTTTGGGAGACACCGTTACTGGTGGCTAACTAAACCGATACGAGATCGACACATTCTACCGCAGGCCTGACAAGAGAAATGTGCGACAGGTGGTACGTTAAAATAAGGTTTATATTCGTTTACAAATGTAGGTACTGTTATCAGTGTCTTCGACAATGTAGTACTTATATTATCTGTCATGTATTTTTGTTGGTCTGGTGGCAATTTTTTTTTTTTTACTGCGTTGCCTTGTCGACGTCTTTGTCTCTTGTCAGCGAGTGCCGCTAACCAGGTCTCATCGCATATTTTGCGACCCTCCACAACGCGTTTGCGCCACTCCGTCCGTTTCTCCGCAAGCTTTTCCCATTTTTGGTGGTCAATATGGAAGGCGGCGATGTCCCGCTTTGCGCAATCTTTAAAGCGAAGCAATGGTCTGCCAACGTTTCTTCTTGCATTCGCCACCGCGCCAATAAGAACAGTACGTGGAAGACGAGAGGGTTCCATCCTGTACACATGCCCTAGCCAACGCAGACGTCTCTGTTTGAGAAACGCGGTCAAACTAGGCAGCTGTGCAATTTCTAGAACTCTTTCGTTCGTCACCCTATCTTGCCATGATATACCCAAGATCTTACGAATGCAACGCATGTAAAAAGAGTTCAAACGACGTTCTACTTTTGCATACGTTGTCCAGGTTTCAGCTCCGTACAAGAGTATGCTTAGAATGGACGCCTGAAAAATTTGCATTTTGGTATTTATAGTAAGGATGTTTGTTTTGCCATACTCTTATACTAAGCTTCCCGAACATGGCTGCCGCTTTTCCGATACGTATGTCGACCTCCGCATCGAGCGTGAGGTTGTTTGTGGCCCCAATGGTCTCGCTCAAAGGCACGCTCAATCGCTCAAAGGCATGATTTATGTCTGATGGAATTGAATTAAAACCTAATGGAGCTATCAATAATGATATGTAGACGATTTCAGTCCTGCAAAGCTTCTAAACGTAAATGTAGGGGTAACAGTGTAGTTTCAGTAGATTTTATAAAGCCAAAATAGATAAATTATGAATTTTTATTCGTTGAGAGATTGATTAGAGGGAAGTGCGATTGATGGAGCACTGTAAAGTTCTAAAATATTGGCGTAAGTTTTGGCTAGTAACTATTTTAGAAATATCTTGTAACGCAGAAATGTTATTTTAAATGTGTGTTCTTCAAAATACTTAAATATACTTTTCGATTCATATTGTCAAAATATAAGCCAACTATGGGAATATCATGTGTACCTTACCTTTCTTAATGAAATTAGATACAATATATCTTTATGCTTGGATTAAAATTGTCCTAATTAACAATAAGAAAAATAGACAACTACTTAAGAAACCGTTTTGTATGATAAACCAAACTTTTTATTCAACAGTCGGCATTCCTAAATAAAATCGAAGCAAAGTTATCTGTAAGTCTTTGAATCCCCACGGATGATCGAAAACAATTTAAAGATGAGAAGCCATCGTGCGGGATTAGATAGACGAAGGAACCTAACTTAAAACATCTGTTGCCCCATTCTATTCGCACTTAAATCGTGCCTATAAAAGTACAAAACGACGCCCCAGGGACCATCTCGCAAATTGTTCCGGCGATCTCTCGTCCGACCCAAAAGGATTTACTTCTGATGGCCAAGTGAACCTTAATTATATAATTCGTAGTTTCGTTTACTTTTTCCCTGTTTCTTTTTTGCTCAGTAGCTTAGTCTGTGATTACTGTGTTTCATCATTATTGTACCGTGTTGTTATTTTGTTTATTTGCTTTGTTTTCTGTATAATTTACAGAAAATCTTACTACTCTAGCATTGAGTGTCTGGAGATAGAGAGTAATAAGTTTTAATTACATTGTGGGGGCACAATTTTTACAGTTATTTGAGCTGTATTTATTATAAATTTTAGTTCTTTGGTTTATCTTTTATTTAAGGTTTCATTTTAATTTAATTGTCTACTGTTTATTTATCATATAGTTAATGAGGGATTAAACATAAAAAATTAATTATATTGTATTTGTAGTGATACCACAGACCGCTGACATGGGTTGTGTATAAAGTTTGTGACGTTTATGTGGTATGAGTATACAGTAATTGTACCGAATGGGGACATTGTGACATTCAGCGATAGTCATTTAACGTGATATAGGCATTCATGATGCTATTAAAACCAGTACAATGTTTACAGACAAGCCATTACCACGATGTGATCAATTCAATGGAGGCATTGCGAACCTTTTCACGTCGTTATCCATCCCTCGAAGCTAAACAGAAAAATGGCCAACTATTGTATTTTTTCGAATGCCACTACGAAACAAGCAGTACATTGTCTGTAACTGCACAGTTAGCATACAAATGTTTGTCTTACCCACGATCAAATGGTTTGTCCCTATACAAAGAGTTAGGAGTAGCTGGAAAGACCAATTCCAAAATTGTATATTCCCTATTAAATATTATGACTTAATATTTTTTTCTAATACTATTATCAACAGCCAAGCTGATTTAAGTATTTAATTATGAACCCGGGTGCGTAACGATGCGTTTAAATTTATTTGTAATAATTTTAGTCGGTATAACGCTCATTGGATGTAATTCCCAATTAATATAATAACACTTAATATATTTACATATGTTATAATTGTCGTTTTATATAAAGATCATTTGATCGAATAACATTTAATATAACATACATTTATTAGAATGCATATTTCTTATAGTGAACATATGATATAATATAACGTTAATTTTATCTAATGTACAATTAGCATAATAATAGGTAAGGGCGGAAGTGCTGCTCTCCCGTTCACTAAATAAAATAGGCGATATCCTAACTTGTCTCTTTCCTGAAGTCAGAATTATTAGCTAATCTACCTTAAGGCAGGTCCGACTGGGGTTAGGTTAGGTACGACGACGAGCGAAGCGAGGAGTGTTAGGTAGAACTGCGACACTAACATTACTAGATAAAATAGGCGATATCCTAACTTGACCCTAACGAGCGAGCGAAGCGAGTGAGCGAGTCGCCAGAACCGAGTTTTTTCCGAATCATTAATCATCATCATCATCAGTCGTTCACTCTTGGCAGAGTGGTCGTGGTTACGGCAATAGTGTCCACATTTGGGTTCTCGTCCTCATTCTTCCTCTGGCAGACAGCAGCTCTCGCGATGCATCTCCATTTCACCCGGTTGTCTGCGGAGCGAGTGCACTGCACCAAGGAGCTCCGTGTGGTCTTTTTAATAAGGTCGGTCCAGCGAGTCGGTGATCGGCCTCGTCCTCTCTTGCCTTCTATCTGGCCTCATTGGAATCATTAATATGGCTATAATAATAAGGAATCAATTATACCTAAGTTATAAAATATTATGCTTGATCAACTGCACATTACAGTGTATTAAATTTCCCGTAGTAGTAGTGTGACCACAAGTCTCATGTTTTGGTAACTTACTAATGGTCAACCAAACAGTGTGACCACGAGGAAAGGAAATTACTAATAGTAACACATATCACTTGTTTATAAAATGAGCATTATAATCAGTGATCGTTATCAACGTGCAATTTTCGTGGCAAAGTGTATGGTTGACAGAAAAAGCGAATATTCACTTATTTATTTTCTACTTTTACACAATCACTTTAAAACAAATACTTGCCTACATAGTATTACATCTCTAGATAATAAATCTACACTGTACAAAACCTTTTCCGCCCTAAATATTTTTAAAACAATATACGTCAAAATGACATTAATTTGTTATACATAAACATATAACTGCAGCTGAACATTCGATAACATTACGCGAAGTTTTTATTTTAATCTAAATAAAGGCACGTCGTATCTTGAGTTGATGATAATCAAGTATTTCAAGTGGAGTCTTAGTAAAAGAGGTAAATATGCCGGAGGGCGTCCATAAAAGTTGCGTGCAATATTTTAATAGCTTAAATTACCTTCCCGTGACTTCTGTCAACGTCAAAAGGTCATTTAGTTATTTAAAATGGATTTTTTCCAATCGTCGTGAACGACCGACGGCAAAATCTGTTGAACCAATTTTAGTAGTTTATTCAGCATAAAATAATTGTAGAAGTGATAGTAAATATGTATATAAATGTTATAATTTGTGAAATATAATAATATTTAAAATACTTGAGTATTTGTTTTTTTGTTAACCATACTTTGCCACCAATTCAGCACGTTGATAACGATCACTGATTATAATATATGATGATTATAATAAATAAGCCTTATACCAAAATATTATTATAATAAATAAAAATATGTATTTTGAAATTATATTAAATGTTCATTATATAAAATGAGTTATTATATCCATTGTATAAATATATTAAATATTGTTATACTTAATGAATTTATATTATTTATTTTTATACCGATCATTACACACGCTATGAACCCTCCTAAATCTGTTTTTAAACCCACATTCAGTTTTACCGCTGAATTCAATGGAAACCGCATTTAACAATTTTATTTGGTTTGATGCTTAAGGATTTGGATCGTTGGAGCACTACTGCTAACATCTATTTCAAAAAATAATATATCCTAGCGGCAGATACAAAACTGTTGTTTTGTGTTTCAAAAAAACATTATGCCATTCGCAGCCATTTTCTAATTCCTTACCTGTGTACAATCAATATTCGACTGTCCATCCCATTTTATCTCATCGTCTCGTCTGTTCTAATTATTTGTTAACTTCCAACCTCATCCACTGTCCTAAATTGTCACGTCCTATTTCGTTTATATTTTTTATTTGTTTACTTTCTTTATTATTCACTGTATTACATTTACCTAATAACTTGTTTACTTTCTAACTTCAACGTGTTTTAGTTAATTCACTCATTTCTATCTAACCCACAATCATAACATCGTTCGCATCTGAGGATCTGATCCACTGCTCTAAGTTAGAAATATTTTTGTTGAACTGAAAAGAAAAATCTCTAACCCATTTCGACAATTTACGTATTACGTCTCCTTTTTTTTACTCCGTGCTTTTCTCTCTAACGCGTTATAAATGTAAAATGAGTAAATTATCATAACCCGATTCTCTTTCCCCTCTCCTCCCGCCCTAAGTCAGACGGATTCAGTTCAGTCTATTCGCGACGCAGTCCATGCGCCCAGTGCGCCCGCGTCACCCCAACCTAAATTACCCCTGTGGCGCGGAGATAATCCCATTAGCGGGTTATACTCCCACACAAAGTCCGACTGCTGGTAGTGAGGGCTAACCAGCCCTGATACAGTTCAAGTCATGTCTTAAAAAAAATAGTTTCATATTTTTTATATTCTTTACGTTTCGATTTCACCATACCGTTTGTAAAATGTGAGTGATTTTGCAAGTTTCATGGTATTACGTCGTTTTATTGTAAAGCTTAACATAAGAATCTTGCTATGTGTAAAATACCTTATGTTTGATTATTTTGTTCAGAAAAAAATAAGTCAAATTGGACACTTCTAGTACATTAAAAATAAGCCGAAGAGTCTTGCTACCTAATAGCTTGCCCTGCTATTCTATTCCGCGACACTGCGATGCCTCGAGGGCTAACGATGAATAAATTTTCCATTTTCCAGTTTCCCTCGTTTCCCTTTTACTTTTTCTTTAGCAGTTGTTCAGCGGTTTAGTTATTTTTTATAACTTGTTTTCTTATTTTTAACCTAAAAATAAATATTAAAGGAAATGCCATAATATCGGGCGTATTAAATTTTCCCCGTTAATTTCAGACGACTCGTTAGTAAGTTAGTTAACATTTTTCAAAACGAATGTACGTAAATCTACAGAGATGGCAGATATGTGGTAGGAAAAAGAGAACACTAACTAGCAATGAACTCCGAATAAAATGCAGTAATTGTTTCGTTTTAACATCGTAAGTATGTCGCGTAGGTGGAATATATTCTACCTATCAAATTTATAACTCAAAAACTACTATAAAATACTAAAGTTGTATTTAAAAAAATAGTAGCTTATTGCATAGGGTAGTTTCTTGAAGGTGCTTGAAGTAAGATATCGATATCCGACATCATGCAAAAGGTACACGGAAGAATCACACTACAGTAATATTTAGCCTATTTGAATATGTTAAACAAAAACAAATATTATATAGAAATAAGGTATAGAACGGCGGCTTCATAGTTCGCGTTTTTCGTACAAGTTTCATATTAATCCGGCGTGTCGACATTTCATAAAAAGTTGCCGATTCGATTTGTTAGAAAACATGATTACCTACCTACTGTGTTATCCAACTCGAATTGGTATCGCTCAGGAAGCTACGTAGTCTTCCCGATTATTGAGGCGAAGCCATTAAGCAGTAGTGGACGCCTTTCAGTTGATATTTCGAACTGCATTTGAGCTCTTATTCGTAATTTTTCGTATATACTGAAATAAAACACGTTAAAGACTTAATTTAGTTTTGATGCAAACTTGATCGTACTTTCCACAGCATACCTACTATCCAGAGATAGGAGTTTTTTTTTATTGTAAATCAAAAATCCCTTTTTAGAGTTTCGTACCTCAATTGGAAAAAACGGAACCCTTATAGGATCACTTTGTTGTCCGTCCGTCTGTCTGTCTGTCAAGAGCCTTTATCTCGAGAACGCGTGGAGGTATCGAGTTGAGATGAACATCATATACTCAGGTCTCCGGTCCCTTGAAGCTGTGAAAAAACGTTAACTTTACGTTAACGTGAAAAACAGATACGGCCATTTATGTCGCAATAAACGTACCTACATTTCGACACTCTCAAGGAATCAAAATGATAGGGTACTTCCCGATGACCTAGAACTATGAAATTTGGCAAGTAATATCGTCACATACTACAAATACTTATAAAAATCTGAAAACTACACATTTGTGATAAGATCATAATAAATATAGTCCTTTTTAAATGTCATATTTGAAGAACTCGGTTGAGTTAAGTTTGCACCACGTTTGTATGCGGCGCCATACATTTCAGGCGCAAACTTAACTCAACCAGGCCAATTAAGATGGGAGTCAGACTGGCACTTGGCCGGTTTATTATTTTTTAGTACGGTTTTATAATAAAGCTTAATATTGCAATGTTGACAAGGTATCGTACATACTTACACGTAACATACATACATACACCGACTTCTTTTTTTTAGGGATCTGTACCCAAAGGGTAAAAACGGGACCCTATTACCTAACTAAGCCTCCGCTGTCCGTCTGTCCGTCTGTCACCAGGCTGTATCTCATGAACCGTGATAGCTAGACAGTTGAAATTTTCACAGATGATTTTTTCTGCTGCGCTATATCAACAAGTACATACTAAAAAACAGAATAAAATAAATATTTAAGGGGGCTGCCATACAACAAACGTGATCGGTTGCGTTAACTTTTCCTCTCATTTGAATCCGGCACCATACATACCAGGTGCAAAGCTAACTTAACCCGGCCAGTTAAATGTGATAAGTATTTGTACGCAGCCCTCGATGCGCGAGTCAGATTCGCACTTGGCCGGTTTTATTTACTAATTAAAAATCAAGTAACTTGACAATTTCAGTAGAATAAGTAGGTAAGTCTTACGGGAAGGTTGCGATTGTCTGCCGAGTACGTGTTGTATACTATACACACGTTAACGTGTCAGGCAATCTCGCCGTTCTCACAGAGATATGCTTAGGACAAGTAACACCCGACCTTTTTATGTTTCCCTAATCAAGATGGCAAAAACTTTACCCTTATAAATAATGTTGTCAAATCTCTTCGTCTTCAATACGTCGCAGGCTTTTTCTTCGAGTATTGTAATATATTTTTAAGATTAACTTATGTAATATTACGTGAATTGGGCAACAGTTTTTAATTTTTTTTTCTAGGCTTGCTGCCTATCGCGGTGAATTTAGAAATGAATATAGTTCACGTACAATAATATCTAAATCGTTAGAACCTCTTCTATGTAACCAACTTAGTACGTAATTTAAGGAACACATAACATAATGTTATTAAAACTATCGTGAGACATCTTTACTAATTATAAAAACGGTATAAAAATCAAGTAACCGGGCGGCAAGAAGAGCGATTAAAAGTGCAGTGGGTCGCGAGTCGCGTAGCAGCACGGATAGCTACCCCTGATGAAGAGCTCCAAATGAGTTCGAAACATGTTGGGCCGTTCCTGACAATTTTTACGTGAGTTTATACCGTTTTTATAATTAACACATAACATAATTATCGCAGGCACTTACAGTCGAGTTTTTAAATGTATGAAAAACTTGACATCAAAAATATTTAAATACGCCTCGGTGCCGTTAGTAATTTTTGCTCACAAATTTATGAACTCGACTGTACAAGCAGTGCAGAATATTAGCTGCATAGAAATCGGTCAGATTATAATATATCTCCGGGCCTATAATCCGATCAACTGGTGTGCTCTGATCTGATGCACGGCGCAAAATAGTGCCTGGTGGAAACCCGATGAAACGGTTATAAAAACGATTTTCGATACGGTAACGGATAGGCTTTTAATGTAAGTGTTTTGTATGGTAAGTTTATTGTGTTCAACAATTATGCGTATTTATATTATAACCGCTAATTTGTGATTGTTTCGAATCCTTATGAAGGTTAAAATAAATTATGCTATTCTTGCCTTTGCAATACTTATCTATATGTAAATCGTGATCTTAGATTTGTCAGAATATCCTTCAAAAGATAGTATAGGGCAATGTAATTAAGGTGTGGCTCATCTGGCGACTGTTGACAAAAGTGTGGCCCACAACATAACTTATCGATTGGTTAAAGAAACAAAACGTAAGCTTAAATAAGACTTAATTTAGTAGAAATTTTAACAGTAAGTCGAGGTTTTATACAGTTCAATTTCAACTGCCTCAGTTGGGTTTGAAAGTTGATCCAGATAAATTCGAAACAATCTCAAAAAGCAGAGAGTTTTAACGAGTTGTAAATACAATTTTGTTATTGCACCTTGCGGCCATTTTACTCTTTATGGTCCAAGGCAAAGTAAAATATTATTAGAGGTTTGTTCAGTTTCTGATTAATACATGAACATTTTGATGATAGTAATATAGTTTTAAATAAGCAAGTTCTTGAAGTATTTGCCTTATAAAAAGTGCCTACAAATCTTATGAATTCTGTAAAGAAACCTTGCTGTTGCTGTTGTTACCATGTACTACATCTTGAACTAACTTATGTATGTTGAAGCCATCTGTGTATCCATTCCGGTAAAATAAGCGAATGCGTTTTATTTTATCTAAATCACATAATAAACAAGTAGTAAATATTCAGTACGCACCTTTTAATTTAATCGTATCAAACAGTTTAATTATTACTAGGGTTCGTAAAATGCGAGAAAAGTGCTAGGGCCGTCGATAGTTGTATTGTCATACGTCATTTCAATAGATTTTGTTCGCATTTTACGATCCTTGATTATTACATATAAGATTACTCTTTATTAACAAAAGGCAATGTAGTATTATGTACCTAATGGATAAAGTTTCCAATATGATAAAAAGCGTACGTGGACAGTTCAGTTCAGTTAGAGATAGCTGTGGTCCCTGGATAGCAAACATATAGCACGATTTGATGGTTGGCATCAAATCCTGCTTGTCAGCACTTTTTTGATAATTATGGTTGACAGGTGAACTCGGTCGTATTGTACGACTACTGACGGGTCTCAATAGTGTTTACTCACTAATTTCTGTCTTCCCATGGTTTTTTTACATTGAGTGATCAGCTCGTTACTCATTTATCTATACCGTTTTATTTCTGGTATATACGAGTATAACCATAAAGGGCACTGTAGATAATACCTGCAGTCAAAAAAATAAACCTATAAAACACTTTGTTACGCCTTTAACTTTGCCGAACCCACTTACCAATTGAATGAAATGAAAGTAAGAAAATATATCGGTGTTGCACCGCAAACGCTATTTGTACTTGAGATACGTGTAAATACGTTATATTTGTTACCTTGGTTTTTTAAATAAAACAATTCCAACGGATTACATCGGGTATTAATCATTACCTATTTGTGTTTAATAAATAACAGCAGTGATATGTATCTTTCCGTATCTTATAAAAATTGAGTTTAAGTATTTTATGTGTGTATACATGAAAGTATAATATATATTACCATCGATTGACATCAAAAATAATGGTCTCCCCCCCCTAACCCTGAAACAATATATTGCATTAACTTAATCGATTATGGAAATATATGAAATATGTCTAGCTTAATAGGTCGTTCCTGAGATAAGCACATTGATATGACATGAGTGTGTGGCAATTTTTAGACTGGAACAAATTATTACAAACTGTGATTAGAATGACGACATCTGTCCTGGCGTTTGTTATTCTTCGACAACTTGCACTTCACTACATAGTATAAAACAACGTCGCTTCCTGCTGTCTGACTGTCTGTCTATCCTTATGTAGGGGGAAAGTGCTATGAAAGGGACAGGTTATGAATAGGACAAATTCATTTTACCGCGGCAGGAACCAAGTAGTAGATTTTTGTTTTCTGCATTTCAACACAGACCCATACACAATACGAGTATTTATTGGCGTAAATGTAACTTAGTTGTCATGAGAAACAAAACAGCGAAACGTTGTTGAGTTTATGTGTGCTTTAAAGTATTTTGTTTTGTTGTTTTTGGGAATCATTTACGAGATCGTTGTGACAGTAATCCGCTCTCATTGTAAGACAAAATTATTAGTGGTTTAACTACCTATCAGGTGAGTAGACATTTGTACAAACTTATTCAATAATATTTTCGGTGTAAGGATATTTTAAAAAATGCACGAAAGTCTTGTTTGGGACAGCTGGGCGAGTCTTGAAAGGGACGTCCCTTTCATAGCTTGTGGAATGTGTGCTTATGAATGCTTATTTGTTTTAGGTAAAGACTCCGAGAATGACTTCCATTAGGTACAGTCGCCATGAGATATATCGTAGCATATAAGGCGTTCATAAATATCTGAACACGACTCTTATTGACTGGACGTTACAGTACATGTTCAGATATTTATGAACGCCTTATATGCTGCGATATATCTGATGGCGGCTGTACTGTCCCAATATCGGAAATCGCTCTCGCTCGAATTTTTACTCTAGAACTAGAAAATAAGCGACGTATCTGAAAACCTCGGCTAAAATGTTAAGTTTACCCAAATCTTAGTAATTATTGTGATCTCATAAATGTGATAAAAATGTTCAAAATAATAAGATGATAATAAAACAAAGTTACTATGATAACTGTTTGAAATTGTTAATTTTTAAGATTTTTATTTAAGCGTGTCCCTTTCATGACTATCACTGTCCCTTTTAAGACCACCTGGGGGCCTATGATGGTTGCGTTTATCACGTGATAAATAAGTGACAAAGCATCCGTCACTCACACTCGCAATATGTCAAAACGTGACGGATTCTTTATCACTTATTTATCGCGTGATAAAAGCAACCATCATAGGGCCCCTGGTCATGAATCGGACATATGTTAAGTTTTTTTGTCCGACTTTAACGCTAAAAAGTCTTTTAAAGATAAATAAATATAGTTACGTCTTATACAAAATTATGTTTTATTAAGCTTTATTTATTACTTAAAATCTTTGATTAATTAAAATTGTCCCACTCATGGCACCTCTCCCCTATGCTTAGATCTTTAAACTACGTAACGGATTTTGATGCGGTTTTTTTAATAGATAGTGATTCAAGAGGAAGGCTTATATGAAAAATATAAGCATAATTGATCAGCATTGCACCCGTGCGAAACCAGGGCGGGTCGCTAGTTCTATAATAAGCGACTGTGGCTCTACGGCCTTGTGCAACATGTCGGACCACCAGGACGTTTCATTCCTCGCTGTCCGATAGAAAAGGAATTTTATATTCGCCGAGTTCCACAATCGAACCATGAGGAATTCGACCGTCGAACCAACCATGAGTATTTTCCAATTATATCTATTTTGATTAAATTTAAAACTCAAATAAAGAATAATCTGGATAGTGGGAGACAGATTGAGACAGATGGTGATAAAAACATGGACAGATACACATAGAAAGAGATATCTATTTAGAATGAGACAGAAAAATATCTAAAGAGAGCGACAAATAGTGATAGAAATAGATAGATAAAGAGAGTTAAAAAGAGGTAGAAAAAATATATAGGTAGAGACTAGTATAATAAGATTTACTAAGATTTTTTTCTGAAATAATGACCCCTCTCCATAGAAAACATATTTTGTATACAATTGTAGAATTTCATAATAGTATACAATATGTATTTATCACCTCCACTACCAGATGTATACAGTAGTGGGGTGAAAAGTATGATATAACCATCTTTGGATGCCCCACTATCCCTGTACCAAAATTGGTTAACATTTATCCAGCCGTTTCGGCGTGATGCGAGGACAAAGGAAATTATGAAAACAGATGGCGCCAGGCTGGCATGGCTCCCCGCGCCGATACAAAACAAATGACGATCCTGCATCACGGTATCAAGATTTTTCCTGAAATCATGACCCCTCTCCATAGAAAGCTGATACGTAATACCAATCTAAAATTTTATAATAGTATAGATGATAATTACCTACTACGACGAGTGCTAAACGATTTAAAATACCTTCAGACAAAAGTATAAACTGTAAAAACTATTAAGCAAACTTCTAATATTATTCACAAATATATTAGCGACTTGCATATGCAAAAATTGACATTAGACAAGGAAGTAAAAAGATGTAATTAAAGCCTTTGAAGGAGGCAGCGGCTCGGTCCGCGAATTTAACGTCGTATCGAGTGGACGAAAACTTGTATAGGAGCACTTATTTGGTTTTAGTGTGGGAGCCCGCAGTAACAACAAAGTTAATTCGTGCTATACCAGAAGTAAGTATGTTCAAGTTAAAAACGGTTTTCAACTTAAACCGACAGTTCTCCATATTAAATTACTTACTAATCTGGCTCAGTGACTCAAAGAGGATCTTGGTCTTGACACAAGAGAACGCCATTCTTCTCTGTTTTGCGCATTTTCCCGCCAGTCAGGGGCATGTAGGTAGGGCGCACAGATCCTTCTGCACCTCGTTTCACCAGCGGTGTTTAGGGCGGCGTTTTACTCGGTCGCCCTGATACGCTCTCTTTACGGCCCGACCGTCTCCCGTTCTCTCCAGGTGACCCAGTCAGCTGAGTCTTGGGGCTTTGATCTCGTCAATTATGGTGGGTATAGCCACCAGCTCTTCTAACTCCTTATTTTTACTTCGTCTGCAACTGTCATCGTCATCTCTTATTGGTCCCAAAATCTTTCTCCCGATTCTTATTTCCGCCTTTAAGGGCGTGGCCACATGTCCACGACACGGCGTCGTAAACGTAAAACGACACAGTGTCGCGTCGGAGCGCGACACATTATCCACCGTGCGAATATACGTTGCCGCCTCGTTAAAACACACGACACGGCGTCGTAAACGTAAAACGACGCTGTGTCGCGTCGGAGCGCGACACATTATCCACCGTGCGAATATACGAGTATGTTGCCGCGTCGTGAAAACACATGCTGCACCGGGCACCGCAGGTCGCGCCGCGCGCCGGGCAGATTAACTTTGCTGTGTTGAGTAGATGCACGGTGCGGTGCCACGTTCGATTACGACAGCAGCTTCTCGTACATGTTCAAAATATTTTGCGATCAGTTTTCAATTCGACATGGATCCTATCACACGTATTCTGCTCTTGTTGCTTTTAAGAAGAAGCATGAAGAAAAAGCAGAAGAAACGAAAATGTTGGATAAATCCATATCTTTCTATTATGAACCATGATGGCAGTCATTTCAAAAGGAAGTACGAGGCTTTAAAAATAAGTGATCACAAGTTGATTATTTTAGAATGTCTGTGTCAAGTTTTGAAGAACTATTATGGAAAATATCGCCTCGTTTAAAAAGGCAAAATGTATTTAGGAAACCAGTTCGACCTCTGGAGATGTTGGAATTAACAATAAGGTAAGAATTACGTATATTTGCACGGTGGATAATGTGTCGCGCTCCGACGCGACACAGCGTCGTTTTACGTTTACGACGCCGTGTTGTGTGTTTTCACGACGCGGCAACGTATATTCGCACGGTGGATAATGTGTCGCGCTCCGACGCGACACCGTGTCGTTTTACGTTTACGACGCCGTGTCGTGGACATGTGGCCACGCCCTAAGAGCTTATTTTCTTTTTTTTTGAGCTAGTGTCCAAGCTTCACACCCATACAACAGGATTGGTCTAATTACCGTTGTGTAGACACGAATCTCGGTTGGTATACTGATCAACTTGGACACTCAAACTCTATGGAGCGCTGTAGAGCATCTTACGGCGTGCGTTCTGGATTTGAACGTCAATCTCATCCGCCCTGTGGTTGGTGTTGGTAACTATGCAACCGAGGTGCTTAAAATCTATTTACGCCTTTGTAGATGGTTGTTTCCACTGCCAATTCTGCTCTTTATGCTCTGACGTCTTTGTACCTTTTCATGGGGAGATATTCTGTTTTGTGGTGATTGATTCTAAGACTAACTTTCTCTCCCTCCTGTTCCACCAACTTTGCCATGACCGCCAGGTCCCATTTGTTTTGCACCGATAGCCCTGGGTCACCGGCATAGCCAATGAACATAGTAAGTAACATTTTGATTCGTTTTTACTAAATGTTGGCTTGTTTCCAATAATAAAATTGGCTTACGTCCAAAGTGCTTTAATTTTTTTATTGAGACAGTATATCAAGACACCTACAGGAACCAGGACGTCGATTGTAGTTCAGATTGTTTGTAACATGCCTTGTAATATGTTACGGACCTGCTACGACTTGCGCGACCAGCGGTAGCGGCGATCTGCGGAGCGAAAATTCCGAGTCGGCCGCCGGTTTCCGCTGAAGTCGTGGCATAAATATCCGTTACACTAGACGAAGTTACTAAGACGACATATTTATGGCGCTAATTCAACGAAGCTTTGCTATATCTTCAATTTAGGCTCCACCTGTCCTACGTGTTTATTTTTTGAATTTCACATCTATCAAAATACAGTAGACGTACTTATGTGACGTTTTCAAGCAAAAGGTACCACTTTGTCGCTTAACATAAGGACGGATGTTATTGACATAAAGATGAAAAAAAAAATGTCCTTATGGAAAGCGACAAAATGGACCGTTTTGGACTTGGTTTAAAACGTTACATTATTTGAATCTCAATAATAAAGAAAATAGCATGACGGTAACGGTTGGATAGCGTATATACGCTATCCAATATATCTCATATTTTCTTCTTCTATAGATATACTACACGATATAATTCGTTTAAACAGTTTTATTTAAATATCGTTAAAGTAGAACGGGACCGCGGAGATGTCAGTGTCAACGGTCGAATTGCCTGCAGCTATGTCGTTTCAGCAAGTGACTTCGACTCGTCAAAAGCGAAGCAGTCAATCAGATGCGTAAATCAGCGGGCCTATGATGGTTGCGTTTATCACGTGATAAATAAGTGACAAAGCATCTGTCACTCACACTCGCATTATGTCAAAGCGTGACGGATGCTTTATCACTTATTTATCGCGTGATAAACGCAACCATCATAGGGCCCCTGCTGTCGCCTTCGATTTGTCGATACGCTGATACCGAAATTACCGAGTCGATGTTTCGAATAACATGTTTTACAATTGGTCAAATCTGTTGACTTCGGCTTCGGCTGCAATCGACTAGTCGCGGTGATTGCCGTTTATTTCCAGTGGATACTTTGGCTTTTTGGTCCAGTGTAAATCTGTCTTTATCCTAATCAAAGAGAACGAAGTATCAATGTTGACTTAAGAATTTGTCTTTGATGAAATAAGCGTTTTTATACACTATTTTCCAACCTAAGACCAAAAAACTTATACCGTATTCTTTCTGAGAATTAATAAATCGAATTAGATATAACAATACAGTTTTCTACTAAAATATGGTAAAGCAATCACAAATGCAGTGAATTATGTTACATAATGTAGAAACGTCTACCTGTGAGATCTAAATACTTTAACCGAAGCGAGGATTTCAAAAAGTATACTTACTTAGTGCGTAAGCGGCCCTAAAAACGCAAGTGCCTTAACTAGTTTTAAAATATTAAGGTGAAGACATGTTTAAGTACCTGTGTTATGCCGCATCCATCTCCCAGCCCGCATCTTGGTTTGTTTACTTAGATATAACTACGACGCTGCATTTGCGATGTGTCACCCGCATGCTTTGCCACAATTTGCTCGTATATATTTTCGATTGATACCTTTTTTTGTTTTTTATTTTTATTATTTGCACTTAGAAATAAATTTGCATTGAGGGTATTTTCGTCGTTTTTCCCATTTATGTAAATTATGTAAAATTCTTATGAGAATAAATAAGTAGTAAGTAAAATAGTAAGCTAAGATATGAACAACGGAATGTTTGATTATATAGATGATGATATTGAATATACTAGATACGACAGCGTTCAAGAATGGAGTAAGAATATTAAAAATAAAAACCAGCAGTTAGACGTAGTACACCTAAATATTAGGTCTTTAAGGAAACAATATAGTGAACTGATTGTTTTATTAAAACAATGTGATGAAAATATAGACATCCTCATAATATTATCTGAAGTGAACGTTAAGCAAGAGGAGTTATCTTTTTTTCCAATAACTGGGTACAATTTGTTTTCGAATACAAGAGAAGAAAGTAGGGGAGGTGGCATTCTTATTTATGCCAAGGATGGTCTGGACTTCAGTGCTGACATTAGTGATACTACGGCGTCGGAAATACTGCATGGGAAGCTTTATGTAGCTGGGAAGAAAATGCATATTATATCTATCTATCGGCCACCTAAAACTAGCAAGTTAAAATTTTTGCAAGAAATTAATAATATTTTAAAACAAATTCCACCTATTGATAATGTTATTTTAATCGGCGATATGAATTTTGATTTACTATGCAACAACTTGAATACGACTTTATCAAAATATAAAACCATGTTGTGTGGACACGGCCTCCAATGTGCCATACCGGCCACCGAGATAACACGCGAGGCGATCGTAGATGGAAGGCTGCAGTCGTCGTGCATCGATCACGCGTGGTTGCGCCGGAGCAGTGTAACGCGCGCCACTGCGCATATGCTAACGTGCAAGTTATCCGATCATCATATGATAGGGGTGCGGTTAGACCTCGAGTCAAGC
Organism: Apotomis betuletana; assembly: GCA_932273695.1. NCBI lineage: Eukaryota > Metazoa > Arthropoda > Insecta > Lepidoptera > Tortricidae > Apotomis > Apotomis betuletana. The sequence continues at coordinate 30,287,949 of OW026298.1, read as the reverse complement.
GATTGTGACCCGAATGCGCCCTCGTCGGTGCGGTATGCACTATGTGACAAACTAGTAACAGAAAAATTAAAACTGATTAACTGGGCTGAGTTATCAACTATAAAATGTCCATTACTGCTGTATGAAAAACTGTGTCAAATTTTTGGCACCATTTATAATCAGGCATTAATTGAAGTTAAACAGATAACTCGGAGAAAATCTAAATCGTGGGTAAATAAACAGCTGGAGAATATGATTCAGCGCAGAGATGAATTGTTTAGAGCGTGGAAATCTAATCCTAAAAGTATGACCTCTAGATTAGAATATACCCGGTTCAGAAATAGAGTAAATAAAATTATAAATGCTGCCAAAAATGAGTATAGGCAGAACGAAATAAATAGGTGTGAGGGCGACTTTAGGAAGATATGGAATAACATTAATGGGTGGATGGGTAGAATTAAGGTAAATGTAGATAGTACGATAATGAAATATTTGGGGAAAACAGATAGTGTGCAAAACATATGTAGTAATTTTTCGCAAACGTTCACACGGGAAGTGTTGGATATAAAACATAACTGTAACCAAAAATTTTTAAACCGTGATTTATATGTAAAAAGGGCCGATGTTTCTTTTAGGTACAGGAAAGTTAGTGCTAGTTATGTTGAGAAAATTATTGACAACTTGAGTTGCCGGAAAGCGCCGGGCATCGATGAGATTAGGATACAGGATATAAAATATGTAAAAACGGATATAAGTATAACATTGGCAAACTTTATTAACATGTGCATGGAAAAAGTTGTATACCCCGACCAATTAAAGAAATCCTTAATAAGACCTATATTCAAACAAGGCAGCCATTTGAGTTACACAAATTATAGACCAATTGCCATACTACCAGTTATAAATAAGATTGTGGAAAAAATTGTAATAGGACAAATAAGTGCATTTCTGGAACATCATAATGTATTGTCGCCGGCGCAGCACGGCTTCCGGAAGGGGCGCAGTACTGCAACGGCCTTGACCCGGTTCTCGAACTATGTAAACACTAGTCTCGGCGGCGGGCGGCAGGTTCTCGTGGTATATATAGACTTCAAAAAAGCATTCGACACGCTGGACCATGATCAACTGCTTCAGGCCATGGAGGAGTGTGGCATCAGGGGACCCATGAACCAGTGGTTCCGTGAATATTTAACGAACCGAACTTTAAGAACCGTGATAAATGGGACGACTGGTTCCGAGGCAGAGGTGAGCCTTGGTGTGCCAACTGGGTCGGTGTACGGGCCGATTGGCTATATCATGCATGTGAACAGTGTGTCGAATGTTGTCCAACACTGCCAAGTGTATATGTATGCCGACGATATGTGCCTGCTGCTCGCCGGCGAGGATGTGCCCGACATGGTAAACAAGGTGCAGGAGGATTTTTTAAACATAACGAAGTGGGCGCATGACAATGGAATTATTTTAAACATCAGTAAAACTAAGTGTATGCATATATTTTCACCATACAATAAAAAAGCAAAAAATGTAAGCTCAAGCGATATTAATATCATAGGACACACATACAATCGCCTGCACCAAAATAAACATAACTGTACTTGTAGTCAACTTGAGGTTGTTGATAGTTTTAGGTATCTCGGCTTGATAATTGATAAACATTTTAATTGGAAATTACACATTAATCAAGTCTGCAATAAATTAAGGTCAATTTTAGGTCAATTTTATTATCTAAGTAGAATAGTAAATAAACGCACCCTGCACATTGTTTACCATGCTCTCGCTGACTCATTACTGAGTTATGGGCTGAGCTGCTATGGAGTTACTTTTAAGACATATTTAGATAGGATAAAACAGCTACAGATAAGACTAATGAAATATCTAGTAGGCAAAGACATAAAGAGAAAATATAGGACAAACTATGACGCACTGTTTTCGATCTGTAAAATTCTCCCTGTAGATTGTAAGACTATATACCTAATTATCCTAGAAACTTATTATAGTGACGAGTATAAGGTACAAAGGCGGAAAAAACGTCACTGTACTAGGTCCACTAAAAGGAAATTATTGATGCAGCCGGTTGCCAAAAACTATTACGCTAAAAGAACCAAAGAGTACCTTATTCCTAAAATATACAATAAATACCCTTTATTGCTTGACGAGGAAAAATTTAAAATTGGAAATTTAAAAAGTAAATTGAAAAAGATACTACATGATAATTACAAATTTTATTGTAGGTACCTCCTCCAGATTTGTATCTTGCACTCATAATAATTTCGTGTGTCGTACCTACCAACGCAGACTTCATTTACCATCCATCAGTAAAATATATACCCTATTGCAACGCTATAGAATCTGCATTGGTATGGCGACTAATTCTTCGTTTGCATATTGCATGTTTGTTAAGTTAAGTAGTTAGTAAGTAAGCATCACTGTGCACAATAATTGTAGTGACAGAACGCGACGCCAACAAACTGTTTCACAGTTTGGCGCACTTTAAACATAGTGTAAAGTATGTGCTAATATTGATGAATAAATTAAAAAAAAAAAAAAAAATGTATTTAAACCTTAAGTATAAAAGTAATTAAAAACTGAAATCACGTCACCAAATACGACACGTTAAATCGCCAAATAAGTTATGTATTCAGTATCGTATTATTTACTATTAGTATATTTTTTCCTCGTTGCGGCGGGATCAATTTATATCCAATCAATACTAGTTACAAACACGCATTTATTTATAAAAGCGGACAAACTTCTAATTAAGTAGGTAACTGGTGAAATAGTAGGTCAATCCGACCCCTTTTAGGTCGAGGTTATTTCATCTGACCCTTCCTGGGACAGTTCACCCCAAATCTAAATGACCGTAGCAACGAGAAAAAAGAATACAAAGACGTCTATCGTCCATTTTCTTAACAAACGAAGCAATTTACGAGACAGAAATGTGGCACCAATTTTACGTGAAAATTACTTTGATGTTATGCTACCAAAAATACTTCTAATTATTGTTTTTTCAGAGTTTTAAGGTTATACTTACGCTCATTAGGGGCATTATTATATCAGGTTGATATTATAACATTCACATCAGACGTATTTAATAAATTTCTTGTATTTAAGAGCCAAGCTTTTTGTAAGGAATCACTACTTACACATTCTTGTCCTTTACTTTCGTGTACAACTTAAATACCTATACACAGTGAAGCAACCTAATAGTGGTGTGTTTTAAACTTCATAAAATAGAATTGTTTTATTAAAATACGAATAACTTTTTGGACGTTCTTTTATTGAAATTTAATTATCCATACATATTTTTACATCTCAAAGGTTTATGTTTTGGCACTTCACATAATCTCTACTATTTAAGTGAATTCACGGATCTTTCCAATATTGCAAAAAATCAAGACATCTTTCGAACAAAGTAGGTTAAGAATCTAACGCCGTGCCGTGCCATAACCAAGTTGATGGCAGGCCGGAAGCGATAGACACTTTAGTGCTCAACTCATAACTGAATTGCCAATATTGGCCGATTACTATTGCTCTAAGATGCAAAACTATTCTTTCGGTCCAAAGTAGGGTAATTATTACCTGTTTACAAATACTTTAGTTGGTAAGTTTCGAGGAGTGCTGTTATTTTTATTTTACGAGTAAAAACAGAAAAAAAGTTATAGATACGATACCGGAAAAAACCGGGTGAGCGTTTTTCAAAAAAAGTGTACACGTGACGAACCGGAAAACGTTTTTTTTTAAACACCGATTTGAAATTTTCTTGGATTATTCAATCCCCCATAAGTTATAGTGTATTATTTGACAAAAAGGCATAGAAATATTAAAAAATATAGGAAATTTCGACATTTTAAATTCAGATTGTGGTGAAACTAGTTCCGGATAGTCACAAATATAAAATTCATTATAAATTGATTGTAGTATTTTATGGATTAGTTTTAGTTTACACATTGAAAATAAAGACAATCAACGGGCTTAATTTATAAAATTAATGGAACGAGCAAGCTTTGAGGATAAAATAAAGGTCCAGTTCGTCACAATCGCCTCCAAATGACTGCTAAAACATGTATTTTCTTGCATTAAAATGCGACAAATCAAAGAATAATATTTTTATTACATTGAGGAATATTCATTTAGTAATGTTAACGCTTAAATATGTGAATTGTTGCACTGCAGCAGCAGCCAGAAATAATTATTTTCAACATCCCAAATCTTGGGACAGTTACTAATTGAAATTGAAATTGAAATTGAAAAATTTGTTTCAGGTATAAACCCATATAATTATGGTTAGTTACAATCAACTTAAAAACTATATTAGTAACAACAATTCACAATAATTATAACATTAAATTCAAATCTAGAAATAAAATTAAATCAATATCAAAATGTCAAAAGTCGATAAAAATAATTAATCATATAAATAAATCAAATTAAATTATAGTCAGTCTGCCATAATAACATGAATGCTATTCCATTTTTTCATAAAAGGACAGTCAAATTTGGAGGATAGTGCATTCAGGATCGTGCCGGGGCCGCCTGACAGCCTGCGCATGATAGACGCCACCCTCTTACGGATGATGGCATGGAAACCGTCGGTCTGTGCTCCCGCGAACATGCCCGAGGCACTGCAGTGCCGCGGCAGCCTCAGCAGGATCCTGAACGCATTATTATATTGTACGCGTAGGGCATTGTAGGACCGCTGTGTATAATTTGTCCATAGGCTACAGGTGTAAAATGACTGGCAGAATGCTTTAAAAAGGGTTATTTTAACCTCCCTAGTGCATTTGGCAAATCGGCGAGCCAGCATGTTACACCTGACAGCTAATGCCCTACGCTCTCTCTCCATGTCCACATCGTCAGTAAGGTCCTCCGTCACCCAGTGTCCAAGATATTTAAAGGACTTCACATGGTTCAAAACAACACCAGAAAGTTGGAACTGCGGTATGGGATATGTTTTATTACCCGCTTTAAAGAGTAATATTTCACTTTTTCTGGCGTTATATTTTAAACCATGTGACTCAGCATAGTTCTCACAAATATGTAGGAGCTTCCTTAACGCGCTGATCGATGGACTCAGCAACACCATGTCGTCAGCATAACTTATATTATTAACACAGTTTCCGTCTATAGAGCATCCGACCATGGTATTGCTGAGCTCATTAATCAGTTTGTTGACATAAATATTAAATAGCCGGGGTGAGGAAAGCCCCCCCTGTCGAACACCACACTGCAACCTGTAGTCACCCGATTGCACGCCCGCCCATCGAACGCTGTTAATCTGGTTCTCGTACCAAAATTTGAACACCCCTAGCAATTCGGGTGGAAGAGTCGTTTCTGTATCCAGCTTATCCCATAAAATGTTGTATGAGACCAGATCAAACGCCCTCGACAAATCTAAAAAGCAAGCGTACACGGGTGTTTTGTATAGTATTTGACTGTACTTTTAAGGCAGAAAATGGCTGACTCAGTAGACAGTCCTGATTGAAAGCCAAACTGTGCCTCATTCAGGCTTACATGCGCACTCAGCTGCTTGTCAAGCAGGCCGTCTAAGACTTTGGATATGACAGTCGCCAGGGAGATTGGCCTGTAGTTGTTAATATCCGACAAATCTCCAGTTTTGTTTTTTATGATCGGTATTACAACAGTTCGCATAAGATCCGCTGGAAGATAGGAGTGGCTAATGCTGAGATTAAAGAGCAGCGCCAACACTCTAGGTAGATGAGGACCTGCATTTTGCAGATGCTCAATGCTCAGATCATCGTGTCCAGGTGACTTACCTCGAGTCATTTTTTTGATACTAAATTCAATCTGACGAGCACTAAAATAGGTCAATGGACCAGATGTCTGACCACTGAACACCGATATTGGCCTGTCTAATGGCGACTTAACCTGGAAGTGTTGGCTAAATAGGTTGGCTATATCCACAGGATCACACTTACCCTGAACGCTAACAGGAAGGCTAGGCTTAGGATTCAGTTTATTTGTCTCTTGCCAGAACTTACTAAAGTTCTTTGAAGAGTGATGGCTAGCTATTAAATCCATTTTGATTTGTTGCTGATTATCCTAAAGGATATCCTAAAGATTATACTAAACGGAATCTCATGTGGCTAACTGGAAAATGTAAGGAATAGTGTACATAGATTGAATATATTGAAAGAAAATCACAAAAATAATATGTTATGAATCGTATTTATTGCAACGGAATAAAAATGGTATAATATATATTATTACTAGTTTATATATGTAATAATAAATACATGTATAAACTAGTTATAGTAAATATTATACCACCTATATTATGATGTTCTCCATTTTTTCTTTGATTACTTTTTTCATCTTCAGTTAATTCAGCTATTCTTTTTCTATTTTTTTAACCCTTTTTAATATTTTTTGGGGTTTTCTGATTTCAATCGTTCTCTATACCTCTTTGCTCTTTCAGCCGCAGTTAGTCCCATACAATTTTGCTCTAGAAATTACAAACACACAATGATGACATTTCTTGTTAAAATTATTTCTCATGCACCTATGTTTTTACTTAAAATCTATTAGTTATTTATTCATCAATCAATCAACGATAAATACACAATTATTTATGTGGTATAAAATGTAACCATCTATATTTATATACCTAATATGTTTTTTGGGGTTCCGTACCCAAAGGGTAAAAACGGGACCCTATTACTGAGACTTCGCTGTCCGTCCGTCCGGACCGTAACCAGGCTGTATCTCAAGAACGGTGATAGCTAGACAGTTGAAATTTTCACAGATGATGTATTTCTATTGTCGCTATAACAACAAATACTAAAAATAAAATAAATATTTAAGGGGCGCTCCCATACAACAAACTTATTATAGATTATGGTACGGAACCCTTCATGCGCGAGTCGGACTCGCACTTGCCCAATTTTAACTGTTCTCCAAAAAATAATCGCCTCATTTTTAGATTACTTTTTAATATTCAGTTTATTATTAAAGGCGGTTCTTTTTTATAAATGTTTGATTGTTATTTTGCTTTTTAATATATTAAATATGTAATTGTTGTTTACCAAAACCTTCTCCAGGAGATAACAAATACTTTTCTGAAAACCGCATCAAAATCGGTTCTGCCAAACGCGAGATAATGGCGGACAAACATGCATGTATTACAAACATACGGGTCAAACTAAGTACCTGCGTTTTTTTAGAAGTCGGTTAAAATATCGGTCACATTTTGATTGTGTACTAAGCTTTATAGTTCCAATTCGTCACAAAATCGTTCCGGTAGTATATCACGTCACTAATCGGACGTGACGAATTCTACCTCGACAATTTAAAATCAAAATTTTAACGTGTCTGGAACCAATTCAATGTGTTTTTGGTTCAGTTTCGGATACTACGATAGTTTGTTCAATGTCTATTTGTGTTTAAAAAGTTTTTTATAATGTACTTACCGAAAAAACTGTGACTAACTCGTAATACAATTTTTAGCGCACTGACACAGCGTCCACCTTTCGTCACCGTTTTCACGGAACTGACGTTATATTTGCAATGAAATCCGATGCCTATAGCATTAAAATGTTGCCAGGATTGAAAAATTAACGCTTTTTGGGGAATATTGATTGCACAAGTATGTTAAAATCGCTTGTGACTATCACCGGAAGTTCCGGTCTGTCGATTTCTTTGGACAGTGGAAAAAGTAGTTTTTCGGCATTATAAACCGTATTGTTTTATAAATAAAGCACACGATTAAAATCTAGACTCATTACTTTATCTGTGTGACCACATTCAATATTCATAAAAAAATATTTCGAGTTTCTGCATGCCTCTGAACATGACTGAGTCGACGTGGGACATACCTATTTTAGCACTTTTCATATCTTTATTTTGTAATAAATCTAGTAATAAATATAATATAATCGTTTTATAAATATAACATGAATGCCTCACATCTACAGAATCAAACGATACCACTCATATACCCAAACACTAAAGGTAAAGTAAAAAAAAAAACACGTTGAACGTGTGGGACATTCAAATTTTGCCATGTACACTTTTTTTGAAAAAACGCTCGGGTCCGGTAAGGTGGAAAATTATTCATTGGGTTTGATATTTGTATCGTATCTATAACATTAGTGGATAAATCGACTTTAAAATTTATCACGATCATGCAAGTAAAACATCATGTTCTTCATAGTTAAAAGTCATGGTGAAAGTTACTTACAAATAGAAAATAGTTATTTTGCAACAAGAGAGCAAAGTTGTTTTTGTTGCGAGTGCTAATTTTGAGTCCCGAGCAAGCGAAGGATTCTAAGTTAGAATCCTGAGTGTAGCGAGGGACTCAACAGCACGAGATGCAAAAAACTGCTCTCGTGTAGCACACGTAACTTTTGACCTCAACATCGAGAACATAATTATTTGACATTTTGTATTATTAATTAGAAAATAGATACCTGCTGCTTAAAATAGAATAACAATATAATTTAATTGAAATTATTCGTTCCAACATTGTACCAGTACCTCACAACCACCACGGTTGTCATCATTTGATCAAATTGGAAGATATAAAATAATAAATCAATAAATAAAACAAAATATTTTTACTCGTATAGAAAATAAATACACAAGAAAATAACAATTTGAACTCGATATTTCTTATAATACTTTTTGGAACTGCATCTATGATAAATTGGTGAAGTTATAAATTATTGGTAGGTACCTATAGGTATTTAGAGTATAAAGTTGAAAACCTTATTTTATTTGAACAATAATCTTATTTATATAAAAATATGTTGTGCATTTCCTAACAACATAGCCTGAATTAAAATTTCATTATTCCCAAATAAAAATTCACAAAATCAATCACAGAGCTTTAAACTATCATTATTATTGAGATTATTTTATTTACTGTAACAATGTGTATGAAATCTTTTATCTAAGTATGTCTATGACGTGACACAGAGGGCCCTGAACGTCGCCACTTTCTGGTCCCGCACTGTATAATATTATGAAACCATCGACACGAGAAGAAGAAGAAGAAGTATGTCTATGATATACTGGCATTAAAAACTTTGTCACAGTAATCTAGATTATCTAGAACATTTTCATATTCAACTTGTATTAGCAATACTTATATTAACTGGTAATATTGCCGAAAAAAAGGTTATTAATAACTACATTCGTGATTAAGTATCCTGGATATTTTCGACCAGACCACACTACGAGAAATACAGGTATGTATTTCTCGTAGAGGGACCTCAACAAATTTAAGGCCACTGAAGCGGAGCGGAGAAAATTAACCAATCAGGCTGCGTCTCTGTAAAACTCAAAAGAAAAGCATTTGAACCTAAGGAATGTGATCGGTCCATTTTACACAGTCCTGCTCCGCTCCGCTCTCCAGTGAAAATTAAACTCGTGTGATTGCAAATAATGTAATTATTCAACATGATGGAATTATAAAGGAACATTACTAACCCTAGTAGAGCAATTATTCTGATGATACAAATTTGATTATAGGTGTAAGTTATATATATCTATTAATTTATGTTATTTGTCTTTTGCTTCAGATGCAGAGCAACAAATCACAACATAAAAAAAATACCTCTTGAGAAAAAAATCCGGGAAAAAATGATTACCTGACAAACTACCTATCATTATTATATACAATACGTGTCACCTAACAATATTAAATGTGACAAGAGCGTATGTCAAAATATATTGAAGAAAAGGATGCTGAAAAATAATCATAATAGTCACGTAGCTCGAAGATCACTTAACTTTTACTGTTTCGCCGCAGTAATCTACCTGTCATTAAATTCTGTAAATTCCAACACCACGTATATGAATCGTCACCTTAGCGAAAAAAACAGTGTCAGCAAAGAATTTAACTTTATCGGTGGTGCACATCAGAATGATGGCCCCAATGACGACTACGAGGAAAGCGACCCCGCGCATGCTAAGGAAGACCCACATTATACTAAAGTCAATTTTGAACAAAACCCATATTACGATAGTGATAAATATGTGCACATGAAAAATAAATTTTACAATAATGAACCCAGTGCTTACAGCAATTACGAAGACTACAAAAAATATTATTTAAGCCCTGCTAATCCACTGCCTAATTCAAATGTAAAGTTTAAAATTAGTAGTAGAATAGTTCAGACTAAGTATGGTAAACTACAGGGCATAGTCTTGGGTATGGACGAACACAAATACTTAAGATCATTGGAGGTATTCTTAGGCGTTCCTTACGCCACTCCTCCAGTAGGATCAAACAGGTAAAACCCCTTCAATTACATTCATATATTTGTTTAATATTAATTTCTTTTCATATCGGATTATTTTGTTCTGGCCAAGTTTATTAGTTAAATTCTGGACACTGAATGTGTTAATATCTTTTTTTTCTCATTACTGTTTATTAATTACAAAAATTTACTCAGCCATTATTTGACAGGTTCAGCCCTACAAGAGCCCCGTCGCCATGGGACGGGGTGCGAGTCTCTGACCGGCCAGGGCCCGCGTGTCCTCAAAAACTTCCTGATCTCAACGATGAAAGGACCATATTAGAGACTATGCCTAGAGGCAGACTAGAGCACTTGAGAAGACTGATGCCTTATCTTAAAAATCAGAGTGAAGATTGTCTGTATTTAAACATCTTTGCGCCCTTGCAAAGTAAGTATTTTGCTCGCTTTAGGCTGCTTTATTGTTGGTACTACTTGGCACCGATACTGTTCGAATATGTTACTGTTCCTTTCGAATCCAAAGTGAATAACCAGGAACTGGTTATCGACAGCGGTCTAACCTGGGGCCCTCAAGTGTCTGTCTGACGCTATTTGTCGTAAAGTCACAAATATTTTGAGATCACATAATAGGTTTAAGCATTTTCTTCCGGACTGCTCAAAAATACTTGAGGTACCGAACCCTAAAAATTATCTATACTCTTTTCTAGATTTTATTTGATCCTGCTACTGCGAACTATCTTAAATCTAAAATCACATTTTTAACTGCGTATTCCGGGTGCGAGCTGCCCTCATTACGGATGCTCAAAATCACTGTTCCTTCTCACCGCACTGGTTGTCCAAGTCCTTCGCGGTACAAGCAATCCGTTTATGGAACGATCTCCCTCTCCCCAAACTCAGAGCAAATTCCTCTTCAAGGGCATGTTGCGCAAACATCTCTGCGATTAATCTCAGGATTGATTGTGTGTATGATGTTTTACTAGGGTAATTAATTGTATTTTATTTTTATTTATGCGTGTTATAATATGAAATGTATGTGTGTGGCTATATATTGCCAATATTTGTACTTTTTATTACTTTGATTAATGCAATAAAATCTAAATAAATAAATAAATATTTTTCAATATAACTATTACTAACACAAGCAGAATATATATATATAGGTATATTTTTTTTATAAACGTTAGTTTACGTATGATACTAAATGTTTTATTTTTCAGTGGACGAAGTTAAATTAGCAATTCCTGTGTTGGTTTACATACACGGAGAAAGCTTTTCGTGGAGTTCTGGAAATCCATATGACGGAGCGGTCCTGGCCAGTTACAGTGATTTAATAGTCGTGACATTAAACTTTAGGCTTGGCATATTAGGTAAGTTATAGGAATATATTATACTAGCATTAACCCGCGGCTTCTTTCGCGTGCCTATATAATATAGATCATCCTACGGGAACAATGCTCTTTTTTTCAGGTATAAAAGTAGGCTATTTGTTAAGTTAGGGTATAATCTGCAATCTGCATTTCCCTCATGCATATCCGTCCAGCCGTTTTAGCGTGAAGAACTGAAGAAGTAACAAACATACACAAGACTTTCGTTTTTCTAATATTACTGGGAAATACTTTTTATGTTATCACAACTCCATTTTAACAAATCAAACCGAAAACTCAAGCACTCAAATCAAGCGATCTCAGCTTTTACTGTATCCAAATAAAGTTCACTTCAAAATTCCTAACTCAAGTGAAGTTAGCTAAGACACCGGGTTATGTGGGCATTTTATTTGTATAAAGCTTTTATAATGTCCCGTGCCTCCGCTTATCGACCTGGGATATTCGAGATTGGTTTAATGATTCTAAGCCATGTTCTAAGTTACGTTTTGTTCTATTGTAAGATATTGAGGTTCTCTTCGTTGATGAATGAAAAATGAATTATTCTGAGCCAGATAAACGTAATTCAGAATTCTGAAATGACTTAACATAATTATTGAAAAACTTGAATGTATTTATTACGGATGCAGGAAGTTTCCCGATCATTACTCCTCCCGTCTCAACGCGCCGCCCGCCTAGGTACCGATTGACGACGATCGAGATGCCAACAAATACTATTTTTTTAATCTTTTAGGATAACACGGGTCTCTATCCATACCTCAAAAGCAAAAATAGAACCCCCTTATAGGATCACGTGTAGCTGTCTGTCAGTCCGTCTGTTACAACCGATTTGCTGCAAAACTACTGGACCAAGTAAATTGCAATTTGGCGCAAATGCTTTCAAGAATTTTCATGTCCACAATATAAAATTTCAAAAATCGGTGGCATTTTCGTAATTAACGTCCCAAGAAACCATAAAAATTACACCCATACTCATATTTAGTAATTTCAACCCCATCGCACCCCAACAGGCGAGACGGTATTTCACGTCCACTACGTTTGTTTTTTAAATCGCTGTTGTTTTGGTAATCAGCGACCCGATAAACCATAGAAACATTACCCTTGTTGATTTTCAGACTTTCTATTATCTATATCTATATTTCTATTCTCCTCCTTTAGGGGTTGAATTCTCAAAAAGCATGAAACACGTGCTTACTCATTTATCGTTAGAAATACTCCTTGGAAGTTTTCAATAAAATAGTCTAACTAATCTTTTTTCCCCATACAAACTTACGACCCCTTGGGGGGTGACTTTTGACAAATGCTTCTTTTATTGCACCCCTAGACTTTATAAGGACACGTAGGTTCCAAATATGGACTCTCTAGAACCAGCCCGTCCGCCACGTTGGATTTTAAAATCGTTGCGGTTTACGTAATCAGCGACCCGATAAACCATAAAAGCATTACCAATGGATTTTCACTTTGTCACCACATTTCTCCATTTAAGGGGTTGAATAAAAAAAAAACCTAAAACACGTGTTTACTCATTTATCGTTAGAAATACTCCTGTGAAGTTTTGAATAAAATAGTCTAACTAATCTTGTTTCCCCATACAAACTTTGGAACCCCATTTCACCCCTTTAGGGGGTGAGTTTTAAAAATCCTTTCTTAGTGCACCCCTACACCTTATAAGGAACCTACGTGGGTAATTCTTATTCTCATGTATTTTTTTGTGATTTGTAAGAATCACTTGTTTATTTTGTTTAAATCTAAAATCTATTTATGCCTTTGTTGAGCAAATATCCTCTACTTATCTTTTATAAACACATTTACCTTAAAATATTCAGAAATATATATTAAAAAAATAATGTTTGCCCAAAATGTCACGTCCATGCCGTGTGATATCTCCCGATTTTCTAATAAAATATTTTTTTCTGCTACAATATCACGTAATTTTGACTAATGTTATACGAATGACGCAAAGCTAATAAATGTCTGATAACATTATTTAAAAGTTGTAAAAGTATACTGTAACAGTTTCTGATTCAGAACATCATAAAGTTTGTGATCAATTTTTTTGTCACAGCCATGTGTGATTGTTTAAATACGTGTAACTCGGTAGACAATTATATTTGAAGCTAGCAGCCCTATTTAGGCTTTTTAAGAACGGAAAAACTACCTTCTTGTCGGTTCTGCTTATGACAAAGTGCGGTGAATGTATAGCAAAAATCATTTCTTGTATTTATTAACAAAAAGGACAACCTTAGTACGTCACCACCGTGGAATGAGTTTTAAACGTAAGTTCTACTGTTATGTTATTGATACTTATATAAATTTTACCTCAGAAATAACAGAATAAGGTGATTGTTTAAAATTGGCGAGACAAAGCAAAGTGTTCCGTTATGTCGCACATGTTCAAAATTTGTCACGACCATGGATAGATCTAAATGTCACGACCACGGAATTTTTCAAACCTCGGTTGTGACATGTAATGCTTGGTTGTGACATTCTTGTAGTATATTTGAATAATTTGATGATTTTGTTTGCTAAGTTGGGTTATCAATTTGTTGTATTTTTTCCGCAGATGTCACCAAAGAAAAAATTAAATCAGCCATCTAGCGAGAGTCTCTTAAGATGTTTGTCGAGACTCTTCGCTATAAGACCGTTAGCCGAAACGACTATCGGGACAATGATCGTCGAGTCAACATCCCACATGGCGGTCACCTCGTGAGCCAAGTCAAGGTACTTGCTGAGTTTGTCCTTCTCGGCCTTCACGAGGTTCTCGTCATGGGGGATGGTGATGTCGACGAGCACTGCCTGGCGCTTGGATCGATCTACCAAAACGATATCAGGCTTATTGGCTACAATAGTCCTGTCCGTGATGATAGATCGATCACAATAGAGCGTGGCACGACCATTCTCAAGAACTGGCATCGGTGCGTACTTATAGTACGGCACCTCTGACCCCACAAGACCGTATCGAAGAGCAAGTTGCTGGTGAATGATCCTGGCTACTTGGTTACTTATTATTTGACACAATTACTAGATTTTGGATGAAATTGTCACACCCATGTTATACAGTCTCACAACTATGCTTAGGGATAGTCACAACCATGCATTACTTTTAAATTTTAATCACTTGCAGAGGGTATTAAGCTTGTCCATCTGCACCAAAAATTAGCCTTTGGTATGTACTCTTAATATACACCGCAATATATCACAGAATAAAAAATAAAAAAAAATGTTAATATTTTAAAACTATATGAGAATCACCCACGTGCCAAATTTGAACTCTCTAGAACCAGCGGTTTAGTATTTAGACATTTCAACCCCATTTCACCCCAACAGGGGAAATGGTAACTCACGTCCGCCACGTTGGATTTTAAAATCGTTGTGGTTTTCGTAATCAGCGATCCGATAAACCATAAAAACGATACCCATGCTGATTTTCAGACTTTGTCGCCACATTTCTCCCTTTTAGGGGTTGAATTTTCAAAAAACCTGAGACACGTGTTTACTCATTTATTGTTAGAAATAATCCTGTGAAGTTTCGAATAAAATAGTCTAACTAATCTTGTTTCCCCATACAAACTTTGGAACCCCATTTCACCCCTTTAGGGGGTGAGTTTTGAAAAATCCTTTCTTAGCGGATGCCTACGTCATAACATCTACCTGCATGCCAAATTTCAGCCCGATCCGTCCAGTGGTTTGGGCTGTGCGTTGATAGATCACTATATCAGTCAGTCAGTCACCTTTGAGTTTTATATATATAGATTATTTGTCAGTGCGTGTAGCAAAATTTTTGTGATGTCTTTACTATACAAACGACTAAATTGCGAGCTAATGTTTAGGAGGCCTTAATCCTTTTAATTATTTTTTTCATATTATGACTAATATATAGATAATTTCAACCAACTTTTGAAGTGAATCATACTTATCCCCGTGTTCTAGGTAGTAACATAGGTTGTATTTCATGCTTTCATTGCGTGCAGTCGAAAGTTAGTTGAAAAAACTAATTATTTACTGCGTGAATTTTGTAAATTTCCAGTAGTATTTGAAACAAAAATTATCATTGAAAAATTCAAACTATAGGCTTCAAATACTATATACCAATAAATCCCAATAGTCCTGTTCTTGGTAGTAAAATCAATAAAATGTTAAGAAACTCTATGTTTGATCATAGAGAAAAATGTCTAAAACAATCGGCATTTTAAAAGGAATAAGGCCTCTTGCCGCAATTTTTTTTTATAAACATTGATATATTCCAAGTATGAGTTAATCATGACTTTAATTATTTATAAATTATATATTTAGTGTGTATGCTAACACATGATAGATATTATATTGGAATGGAGTTTTTATCTGATGTTTATAAATTTAGGGTCACCTAAGTTGCCTGTAAGCTGTTATGGTTATTAAGTGCATGCTTATTTAGGTTCCTGTCACCATTAGGCAGATTAAGCCCTATAATATATTGTGTACTAAATTATCTAAACTTTGTCCGTACTCAATTAACTAAAACCGCACTGAACTCTGTTCGAGCACACAGGAATTTAATACAAACTATGTACATAAACCACAAGTTTACAGTAATTTTCCTAGCTTTTACTATTAATTAAGGTATATTAAATTGCATAAAAAGTACTAATCTAAAAATCTAGCCAAAGTCAAGGTTAAATTAGTGCACAATATCCTTGCTTGTCACCTAATCCTATGATATGAGTGTGTAGTCAGCAATTTATTTGTCCCGTCCGTCCCGTAAGCGGCGGAGTCTTTCTATTTACAAGATCTCGCCGTCTTAAACTTAGTTAGGTTGTCAACATTTAATACAAGCTATTTAAAGTAATTGAAGATTTTTGCATCAACAGGTTGAACTGTTAGACAAGATAATGAAATATGCTTTTCATATTCAAGTTATATACACCATTTATTTTCCCCGTAGAACACCAATTATATCTGGGTCTGGGTCCATCCAGTATTGCCACCAGTTTCAGTTTAAACATGGACTACATTATTCGTTTCCTGACTGTAACGTAAGCTACGTTTTGTACGTTAGAAAAATTACCGTTGATTGACACAAATAATATGAAAATAAATAATTCAGAGAAAATTACATTAAATTTAAATATTAAAGTCAATAAGTTATCCACATATACCAAAATACAGTACTTAAAAATATTGTAGATACTTTACTTTCTGTCCATCATCCAAGTAATTAGGCGGTCATTTTTGCCAGACTGATGCACGAAATCTGATACCAAATTGAGCGTCTATCCTATGTCAATCAAATCTGTCATTTCTAACGGGATAAGACGAACATTTATAGCCCATCTGCTAAATTGAGGGCATTTCTTTTTATTCTATAGGAAAATCAAAGATATCGTCATTGGCATCCAGTTCAAGAAATTGGTGTTAAACTGTAAGGCAGCAAAACGCAAGTTACTTAATAATAGATATGTTGACTGTTAATTCAAAGCCTTCACATAATATTTTGTTAATGTTGAATCATATTACTAAAATTAAACTTATAGTTTAATCCCGCGACTTTGTTTGCGTAGAATTAGTATTTTTATACTCTATACAATCTTCCACGACCCTTTTCCGGGTAAAACTTTCATAATTATGTCCTTCCCTGGTTGGGACTCAAACTATCTTTAAGTATATCAAAATCCCAAAATTGATAGAAGAACTAACAGACAGGCAGACGTAGTAAACACATTTATAATATTAACAGGAAGTAGAGTTGTCGAGATTTTGCTGTTGTAGAAGTGATTAAATCGATTTGTAAAAAATACTTTTACCGGATTTATTTCTTTACGCTATTTTAAAATAGTTTTATAGATTTTAGAACAAAAAAATGCGTACTTTTTCCATAGATTAAGGTTTCACGCTGCATCTAAGAAATCATTTATTGATTGCTGAGCGACTATAGTGTAATAATATTTTCTGTATATAGTGTCGTCTTAATTTTACGAATCTTTCGAATCTTACGAATGTACTTAAGTAAATCTTTTGCAGGGTTCCTTAATGCTAATCCGGCGCCACATTTGAAAGCTAGGGTTGCAAACTACGGTTTGATGGATCAAATAGCTGCGTTGCATTGGGTTCAGCAGAACATTGCGCTATTTGGAGGGGATCCAACGAACATAACACTAATGGGCCACGGCTCAGGAGCTGCATGCATTAATTTCCTCATGATATCGCCAACAGTCATGCCAGGTAAATATGTAATGGTTATGTCAAACTAATAACTGCCTATTGTGATATACCGTTTTAACCCGACTGCGAAATAGCAGAGTTAGAGTTAAAGCGGTAATACCTCATTTATTCAAATTTTAAACTACTTTCATGATTTATTAGTCGATGGTCTGAACCAGCTGTAGTTGGTTAAAGGCTTATAGGGTTTATATATATATATACAAGTCTTTAAACCGAAAATGGTCAGTCTGGTATTTTTGTTCTTCTTTCTGTATAATTAATTCCGTAGTTAAAATCTCTACTTAACACTTAACGTGTTTACGTCATCATCCCTTAGGATAAGGAAGGTATAACTTAATTATTTGCCCGGTCGTATTTTAATAATAATAAATAAAATGTTAGTAGAACTATCGTTAACAGGTGGTTGTAAGAAATCACTGCGGCAATTGCCATTATTTTCAAACTACGAGTATGTATATGTTAATTATGTTATGGTACAATTTTCGTAAAATTTGAGACAACTTGATCACTTTTCACAAAAAAACGACGATTACTACCTCAACGAGAAGAAATTGTATTTCAGAGAGGTATTTTTGTTCGAGAACAAACTGAACGAGTTATAATTTATAATACAACTAACGGTCTTAACCTACCAATAATATTTGAAGAATTATTCCCTAAGTCCAGATTATTAAGGAGTTGTACTTTCCATCATCAGCATAATGAGATGATGACTACCAGACTCACATACCGGAATAACTTTATAAATTAATAATGAAAATCATTGGTGGATCATATCATTGGTTTGTATTTGACGAAGCCTGTTGCTGATTTGTTGTTGTATCTCACCTGACGAAGCCTGCGATGCGGATCAGAACTTATTGTAATTTTTCCTTTCATGTGTCTTTTAATAAATTTAATACTATAATGAAAATTATTGTTAGTGCCCAAATTACATGAGGGTTTCCCTAGGATCCCATCATCAGATCCCGACATGGTGACAATGGGACCACTTTAGGAGAATACTCTTTCAAATAAAAAAAAATATTATGGGATTCGGTAAAAAAAAACATTTCAATGTTCAAAAAATAAGGAGGAGGTTCTCAACCTCCTTCTTCTTGAAGTCGGTTGGAAAGTAACTGATATCTGTAACCATTCCAGCATTCCTAGTTTTTCTCGAATCGTGATTGCAAATATTGAAAAGAAATTAAATAAATATATTTTTCTCGGTTAGTTAATTTTCAAATTGAACAATTAGAATATGAAAATGTATCTGTTAATAATGTAATTATTTAAGTATACTTGAAAGGCAAGCAAGAAAAGCATTTCTAATCTCCGCCTAGTGCTATTACTTAACTTTAGTGGTAAGAGTGTACAGGTTGTTATTATTTAAAATGTCAACATCAATAAATTCTCAGAAAGATTGAATGAGTTTGTATTCTTCCAGGATTATTCCACAGAGCACTACTTCTGTCTGGTTCTGCATTAAGTTCGTGGGCTATCGTAGATGATCCAGTTTTTTACACGTTAAAACTGGCAAAACATATGAACTGCGCTATACCGGAAGATATGGCAAGAGATCATGAAATTATAGTCGACTGTCTGAGAGGTGCTACCACGGAACAGCTGCTGTCAGTAGACATATCTCCTCCAAATTTTATGACAGCCTTTGGTCCGTCTGTTGATGGCGTTGTCATAAAAACGGATTTCGCTAAAGATTTTTTAACCATGTATCCCACCGGTGATTTTCCCAGTTTTGGGCCTTTAAATAATATGAATCAAAATTACAACATACACTCAAAAAGGAGTGATAGTGGAAGAAGGCTTTTCCAGAATAAGTACGATTTGATGTTTGGAGTTGTTACTAATGAAGCACTGTGGAAGTTTTCAGCCCATGATATACAGAACGGCATTGATCCAGACAAAAGAGATCGCATGTTAAGGTAAACTTTTAATTATTTTTATTTTTGACGACGAAGCAACTGCTTACTGAGCCAGCAGCGGCCCTGGGTTCGAATCCCGACAAGGTCAAATATTTGTGTAATGAACTGGAATATTTGTCTAGCTCATGGATTTTTTCTATACATTTAAGTATGTATTCATCTATATAAGTATTGTAGGAATGTAGGCCGGTTATAAAGAAGTATTTAGGATTTTGGTTTAAATTAAGATTCTATCTCGATTCTGTATTTGTGTGATTCCTCTGTAAGTTGCCGCCAAACAAAAATCATGTAATAGGTTTGGTCCAAAATATAATCCAATTTAACAAGTTATGTGTTTTACTGAGCCTCCACCCCCACAATGTTTATCGACGTCTAGTGTCCAGAACACAAGCTTGCTAAAGCTTACCGAGGAACTAGATTGATTTGTGTGAAGTTGTCCGATATAATTATATAAATAAGTAAATTTAAATAAATGTATTTAAAGGCAATGAAATGCTTATTTCCAACCATTTGTTTTTTTTTGTTTTCAGAACATATGTGAGAAATTCTTACATTTATCATTTGAGTGAAATATTTTACACCATAATCAACGAATACACCGACTGGGAGAGAACGGTAGAGGTTTGTTTATATACTAATGCCAACAGCATGTCTGTATGTTTTGTACGTTAAAAACATATGCAACTCCCAGATACTGTCGCATCTTATTAATTTGTACAGTTCACGTTTGGTGGATAAAGTTATCAACAAACTTAAAATGCAATTTAAACCTGAAGATTATACATTAACACGGTTTGTACGTTTCAGAATTTGATCAATACAAGGGACGCGACTGTGGCAGCGTTTTCGGATGCCCAATATGTGGCTCCATTAGTCCAAAGCGGAGATTTGCTTAGTGGAGGACCTAAACCGATTCCAACAGATGAAGAAGGGCCGCGTAGACCAACCAAGACATTCTTTTACGTGTTTGACTATCAGACTAAAGATGGTTTATATCCACCGGTAAGTGTGACTTATTATTTTTAGCAATAGTTTTAACGACTTGTCAGCAGATAGTTAAAGAACTCAGCTTCTATTAGGTTACGGTATACTTTTAATTTTCTGAGCATGATTATAATTTTTCTTCTGACAGTTTGATTATTAACATGAAAGGTGAAAGTTTTGAATGTTTCAAGTATATAGGTAATATTTGTTCTTATTCTATACTATTTTCTTTACATTTGTCCATAGAAAATAGGTGCTGTTCATGGCGAAGAACTGCCTTACATATTTGGAGCTCCTGTAGTGGACGGGTTCGGCCACTTCCCGCAGAATTACACAAAATCTGAGGTAGCATTGTCAGAATCCATGATGCTCTTTGTATCCAACTTTGTGCGAACCGGGTAAGTAATTGTTCTGCGAATATATTGTTATCTTACATAATAGCAAACTTGCTTGATTTGCTTTTGAACCGCCCGTCTAAAATTGATACCTACAACGTTCTGAAGTTTAATCTCCATCCACCGATACAAGATTATAAGATATTACCTGGAAGGAGCCCGCATCTTCGTTTACGGCGGAAAATAGTCATATTCCTCTTTTTTCCGTAGTCTGGTAAAAGCGTACCCTAAAATTAAGTGGATCTCCATCCCTGTACCAAACATGATCACACTCCATTTCGTGTTTTTATGACTACAACGACGCATCCACTCGAAAGCAAAACTTATTTTTATTTTAAATACCTACTAGATTGAATTTGCTATTTATTACTATTTTCTTAAATTGTAAATATTCAACAAATACAAAAAATTTACCGTTCTGAATTAAGAAATCTTGTTATGATTTTTACCCTTTTGGCAATACACCCATATTTTTATATGGTACTCTAAGTATGCATAAATAACATTAAATAATGAATTGTTGATATCTGTTTTACACTAAAACGATACCACACAAGCAAAAGGAGGACTACTACGCAGGGGATGAATCTGACTTCAAAACATATCTGAAAATAATCACCTCGAAACACTATTATCTGTCGTTCTTTTAGAGAAATTTCATGGTCGTATCCCGATGCACACAATTTCGCGGCTTAGCAAAATGTACTAGAGCACGCAGGCTAATCTCAACATAAACGATTTGTTTAAGCTACTTTTTGTATGAGAAATGCACAACACGTAACATGTATTTTTAGAAACTAGATTAAATTTAGTATTTTTTTGATATGTAAATATTACGGAATCATAACAAGTTTACCATTATGAATAAAAAAATCTTGTTGTGATTTTTACCTGTTCAGCAATAAACCCATATTTTTATATTGAACTATACCTAATTAACATAAAAAAATTAATTGCTAAAATCCGTTTCACACGAAAACGATACCGCACAAGCCTAGACTTATCAATATTACAAAAAATAAAAAGAGCACTATTTGGTCCTATTCACCCCGCTCTCCCGCCACAAAGGGGATGAATCTGACTTTCCTTCACATCTGAAAATAATCACCCCGAAACGCCTTACCTGTGGTAGAAATTTCATGCTTGTAACCCGATGCGCACAATTTCGCGGCTTAGCAACTACTACAGTATTAATAGAAACCATGCCGTTTATCTTATTTTCGTGTCTTTTAGAGGCCTCATTAAGGCAAATCATTCGTATGAATTAGGACTATTTTTGCTATACGTACTCTATGCTGGTAAAGCTAAAATATACGTATATTTTTTTCCCCGTGCATACGAATTTGCACCGCCTTTTTAATATACAATATTATCCGAGAATAGACAGTATAACCATAGGCTTTATCCCGGTATAAAAATATAGGATCCGCCTTATCCAATTAAAGTCTACCATATGCATAACAAACAAAATAGCTGTAGATTCCAATTTTAATTATATCTTATGCCACATGTGTTTATCTTGTTATAGAAATCCAAACGACAACATCAGACAGGAGGTTTTGTTGCCAGCGTCGAGGGAGCGTAATAAATTTCGGGGCATAAATTGGGAAGAGTACGACTCCACGCACCAAAAGTACTTAGAAATAGGTCAGTGATACGCGTAGTGATATACGGCCGATGTGGAGAGTGGATCTATAGCGAGACTTGATGAGTCTTTCTTTTCAACTAACTTCGAAAAGAAAAGGCTCGTCGATCTGTTTCTAACTTTATTTGTCTCCCTTAAAACTTTGTTAAGGCTGTGTGAACTTATTTTACTTAGGTATATTTTACAAATGAAGGTTAACATAACATGGAATACTCTTTGTATATCCATATCTTTGTACATATGTTAATATTTTTCATCATATAACCATAAGTAAAACTATACATACGCTTAGTTGTTTTGTAAGTAAACAGTTGAATTACACTACTATTTCATGTTGTTTCTCAGGTATTAAACCGCGCCTGAAGAACCACTTCAGAGCACATCAACTTTCTGTGTGGCTTCGACTTATCCCCGAGTTGCACAGAGCAGGGATGGAGGATATTGCTGCTCGACATAATTTGTTCAAAAACCACAATGAACAAGATCTATACGAAGGCATCGTTAGACCTGACCCTTTGGCGCGAAACATCAACGACAACGATCAATCTAAACGCGTTAATGGATCTGTTTATGCTGACGCGGCTTTGAGTACCGTCGATACTATTTTGGCGACATGCGTCACGCTTATTCCGAACGGCAGAGACGTACAGACGTTGAATACCACTGAAAACACTTTAGCTCATTTAGAGGCAGCAGGGTACGCTGCCTATTCAACGGCTTTAAGCGTTACCATAGCTATAGGTTGCTCGCTATTGATTCTTAATGTTCTGATATTTGCCGGGGTATACTATCAAAGGGATAAATCTAGGTCGCGGGGCAAGCAGCAGCGTTTTAATGAGAAGCATTTTGAGACTATATCAGGAAAGCATTCACATTATCATATAGATCCTACACATACTCCCAGTTTAGTCGTTGACGTCGAAAGGCACAATCGGAAGAAACATCAAATGGGCAGCGACTCGCATTTACCAAACTTGAACTTCAAAGGACCACTCGATGTACCGAAGTCACCACCGAGCCCATCTCTTAGTATAGAACATATGATGTTGCCCAGCAAATTGGGTAGTAGGAACAGTAGTTTTAGATTGCCTAACGTGAGTTATTCACAAATGGGTGGGTACGGTACGATGCCAAAGAATTTGAACCAGTTTAATAACTCGCCGCCCTTACAGGACTTGAGGCAGCAGAAATTCCTGCCACCAAACGGTTCGGCTTCGCAGGGCTCCCCTTTGGGGCGGGAGGACGCGGCGCGAGGGGGCCCTCATGCCACTCTCCGCCGCGGGAAGGGCCCCCACCACGCCTCGAGTCTGCCACAAGCAGCTATTGACGAAATGAGAGTGTGACAGTTAATTCCATTTGACTCTACTTTAAAAATACTCTGAATATTTTAAAACGTAATTTGAATGTAATTTGGAATATAGTGTATGTAAATAATGGCATAATTTTATTGGTTTACCAAAAATGTTCATGTTTCTCAATAATTTGAGTATCATAAAGTGACGTGTAATAAAATCGTAAGTTGTAATTGAGTTATTTATTTACGTCCAACATGTAAGGATCCCATAAACATAGTAATTTACCGATAGTGCTGCAGCAGGGAACATTTTGTCGGTACTAAACAATTGAACTGAGTTTGCAGATATCAAAGTCACCTACACGAATGGTATGCACAGGGTATTTTAATTAAGTATGTTTAATTAAAAGTTAAATACTTAGCTGCGCATACCAACTTTGTCTTTGGTCTTTGTTTCTCGACAACGCACATGACTAAGAAACTAACATAGAGCACTGAGATTTCATTTTGCAGCACGGATTGAAGTTCTTTCATGCAGACATTTCCGTAGTTTGAATGACGAAATATATATTGCAGTACAATTGCAATTAATATGGAAATCATATTATAATGACTTTTTGTAAGTATTGTACATTAACTTAAAAACATCAAACGTCAGGTTATTACAAAATAAACCGTCAAGTGCACTTCCGTAACTGTACACAGAAGCAAATTAATACAATTATTTATTAGAAGCACATTCATTATTAATGAAATTTCCTGATTATTTACGTCTACACCTGTCAGTTTACTTCAAGGAAATCACAAATTGCAAGTTCTTGATTGTTAGATTTACTATGGACTGTAAAACGTTGCTTCAGGTCAATCACGATTAATTATTATTCTGTGAAATATGATTTATCGTGTTGACCTTTGAATTGATCTGGTCGAGTTATAACAACAATATTATTTATGAAATTAAAATTAATGATTATAGGGACTATACGAAACGTGTTTTCCTCCGTGACATAACGTTATGAACGTGTTACTTATATACGGTAGTAAGAAACCCTTCAGTTATCCCACGGCTAATATCGAACAAATTTAGATACACCTGGGTCTCCATACAAGTTACTTCAGTTTTAGACTGAATGCGGCATTACTCGCACTTGGCAGGTTTTTCTTACTATCCGGTTATTTCAATCCATGTTAAAAATGGGAAAAATTAAGACCTTATTATTTATTAAAATCTGTAAATGTAAGCCAATGTAAGATAATAATTTATACATTGGACTATTAGATACGTTGAATTGTTTTTACACCTCAGAAGTATTTTGTGACGTCAAACTATTGAGTTGCCTTGTAATGCAGTCGACATATTAAAATTTGAATAATTTTTCACAGGATGACAATATAATGTCACAATCTAATTATTTATTGCGATATAAAAGCCCTATTCCCAGAAATGGTTACTGAGTGAACATAGATCGTAAAAAAATGCATATCACAATTGTTATTGATATTCAAAAAATATATTTAGTAAATACTAGCTCGAAATATAAGTAGTTACAGAGTCCGGTATGTATAGAGACGGCATACTTAGCATTAATGCAGGGGCGTCCAAAAGTGCATAGTTTGCGTCTGGCGTAGATAAGCTTTAGAACCTAAGAACATTTTAATTAAATAAAGACAGTCTAATATCGACCACCGTACGAATAACTTGTATTTTAATTATAAGTTTAGTTTTTAAAAAGTAGTTTTCCCTCCGGCGCGATTTGACTGGCGCTGCGGACAGGATACCGGTACGAAATCCTGCGCCTGTGAGGATCACGAATTGATCCGAGTGCATGACTTTCGTTAACGTGTTTACGTGAGAACTGGTATCTTCGAACCAAATAAATTTGTCTCAGTGCCTGGAGGACAACACGAAAACGCCTGCGGCTATAATTGGAGGAAATGGGGAGAAGCGTACTGTGAGTAGACCTCTTCACTGTCCCGTCTATCCCTGTTCTTATTCCATTGGCTGTGTAATTTAGTGTAGACTTTATAATAAGCTCTCTATACAAACTCTATAGTTGCGAATTATATCGTCCTAATAATAAGTTAGTTAAGTGTTTAAAAGCGATTATTGAAATACTAAATGGAAGAAATAGGAGTAGTTCCCAGAGATAATATTGAAGAAAATATAGTAAATCCCAGAGAAAATATGGATCAAATCAAAGTAATTCCTAGAGAAATGATGGATTTAATTCCAAAATTTGATGGTGATGAAAAATTGTTAAATTTATTTTTAAGTAAAAGCGAGTATGTAATTCAAGCTTTTAGAAACCCGGAAAATCTTGCTCAGGATTTGTATATATTTCATGCAATTACTGGCCGGCTAACTGGCAAAGCCGCCCACTTGATAAGCGAACGCCAAGATATAGATACTTGGATGCAATTAAAAAAGCTGTTAACTCAACATTTCGGCGACCCGAGGTCGGAGGAGTGTATTGCGATAGAATTAGATAATTTAAAGATTAGGCACAGTGAATCATACGCTAGCTTCTGCAATCGTATCCAAAATGTCCGAAGTACATTATTTGCCAAAATAAATTTAATTGAAGATCCTCGTGAAAAAGAAACGAAAAAGACAATTTATAATCACTTGTCTCTAAACGTCTTTCTTTATAATTTGCCGGAAGACATGTTACGCATAGTGAGACTCAATAGCCCCAAGCAGCTGGAAGACGCGTTAACAATAGTAATGGAAGAAGTCAATTTCTTAAACCAGTATAACGCAAAAAATAGAAACAATAGTAAGCCTTCACAGCAAAGGCCCATTTTCCCACAAAATAATAATTTTGGACAGAATATGAGATTTTCTCAACCACAAAATGCAGGATACAATTTTAATACCGCACAAAATAAATTCCCACAAACTCAAGGTTTTAGATTTGGAATTCCCAACCAGTCAGCTCCACAAGGTTTTAGATTTGGAAACCCTCAAAATCAGGGATACAAATCTTTGATGCCCAATCAACACACACCAAACTTTAAATTTGGGATTCCCCAACAAGCAGGTTATAGACCATTTGTTTCTAATAACAATCAATTTAGATCTAATAATTTCCAGCCAGCACACCAACCGCAATTTAAATTCGGTATTCGACCTCCATATCAACAACCACAAGGTCAAGGCCAATCTTCGCACCAATATAATAACGACGTCTCTATGCGAACAGCACCCCAACCAAAACCAAATTACATACCCCCGCGAACAACTAACAATTTGTTTTACGCAAATGAACTTCAAGAAATCGAACCTGCCCCTGAAAATTTCAATGAACCGAACGCCCTTGACTCAAACTACCAACATTATTACGCGCAAACTGAAAACGAAGAATATTTCTTAGACGATCAAAATGAGACTGAAATGTTACAAGAATTGCCCGAAAATGAAAATTTTCCCATAAAAGCCTCTACGACAGATCTCCAGAAATAGTACACCTTAATCATCATAATGCCTTAAAACTGCCACACATTGAAATTCCCGAAATAAACTCCAAATTCATGATAGACACTGGAAGCACACGATCATTCGTAAGCCCTGATATTGCAGACAAATACTTTTCCGAATTCAAATATAATGAACCATTTGAAGTAGTAAGTACCCATGCTCGAAGCTCTCACGCTGAAGTAATTGAAATCCCATTGTTGAAAACTTTTAAGAGTTGTGACACTCATAAATTTTATGTATACGAAGTCGATAATAGTTACGGAGGACTAATTGGCTCAGATTTACTGAAACAACTTGACGCGAACATTGACATGAAAAATCAAGTACTGATAACACGAGACACACAAATACCTATAATTTACCGTCCACCTTACACAATTCGCATTGAACCTCGATCTGAAACACGCACGAAAATTCCCGTAAATCTTTATAGTGGAAATGCAATTATAAACCATATAGATTTCGGCGAAGGTGTGCGAACACCAACAGCACTTGTAGAATGTACAGAAGGCTTTGCAACCACGGTTATCCAAAATCACTTTGATATAAAATTCAGTAAACCTCTCAATGTCACACCATATGAACCAAAAGAAATAGAAATTAACGGTTTACATTCAGTAGATAGCTGTGAAAAGGATGAAATTTTAACACAAAATCTAAGTAAATTACGATTAGATCACATGAACTCAGAAGAACGAAATCAAATTTACAATTTGTGTTTAGAATACAAAGATATTTTTTACACTGAACATTTACCATTAACCTTCACAAATCAGGTAAAACACAAAATCCGAACCACTAACGAAGACCCTATCTATATAAAACCATACCGTCAGGCCCCAGTAGAAGCAGCTGAAATAAAAAAGCAAGTAGAAACATTATTAAAGGATAATGTCATTCAAGAATCTCACTCACCTTGGAGTGCCCCGGTACATTTAGTCCCAAAAAAAATGGATGCTAGTGGAGAAAGAAAATATCGCATGGTTATTGATTATAGACGGCTAAACGACATTACCATTGACGACAAATACCCACTCCCGAATATCACAGACCTTTTTGACAAGCTAGGTAAAAGTAGTTATTTCTCGGTACTCGATTTAGCGAGCGGGTATCATCAGATTGAAATCGAAAAAGAAGATCAGCCAAAAACAGCGTTTTCTACACAATACGGCCACTACGAATTCCTGCGCATGCCCTTTGGGCTCAAGACGGCTCCAGCAACGTTTCAAAGAGCAGTAGATAACGTTTTAAGAGGACTGCAAGGTATTCACTGCCTAATTTACCTCGATGACATTATAATTTTCTCATCTAGCCTGGAAGAACATATGACAAAACTTAAAGCAGTTTTCGAACGGCTCCGACAAACGAATCTAAAAGTACAGCTCGATAAAACTGAATTTCTATGTAAAGAAGCTAATTACTTAGGACATACCATTACACCCGAAGGACTAAAACCTAACACGGACAAAATAGATGCTATACTGAAATACCCATTACCGAAAACAGTTACCGAAATAAAGAGCTTTCTTGGACTCATTGGATACTACCGAAAATTTATTAAAGACTTTTCTAAAATTACTCGCCCGATGACGTCTTGTTTGAAAAAGAATAGTAAAATTACTATTGACGAAAATTACCTAAAAGCTTTCGAAAAATGTAAGGAACTGTTAGTTAGTGCACCTCTATTACAATATCCCGATTTTACGAAGCCATTCATATTGACAACAGATGCATCTGACTTCGCCCTGGGCGCAGTACTTTCTCAAGGTATCATAGGTAGCGACAAACCCATCGCTTATGCCAGCAGAACCCTAAATGATTCTGAAAAACGATACAGCACTATCGAGAAAGAGCTATTAGCCATCGTATGGGCTGTAAAACACTTTCGTCCCTACTTGTACGGCAATAAATTTACTATTTTTACTGATCACAGACCCCTGGCTTGGTTAGACTCGCTAAAAGAGCCCAATAGCAAGTTAACTCGTTACAAACTCAGATTAAGTGAATATACATTTAAAGTCATACATAAAAACGGAAAACAAAACACAAATGCCGACGCTCTCTCACGAATACGATTAAACGCATTAGGAAATGACAGCGATAACGACCAATTATCAACAGCAGTTAACGTAGGAGATACTGACAAACTGGATGACTACATACAACGACTAACTGACGACATAGTTAGGTTAGGGCAACAAACACATGACCCTCAGAACCCTACTAATAGCGAAAACCAGCCCGATATTAATTCGAACACCTCTGAAAGAACTTTAAGTGCAAACGAAAGTACTTTATCAGCACCGACTGACACACAATCAAAATCTAGTACAGATACTGCCCATTCCGCTGTAGATATGGATACAAATGGCATACCCATTCTGCATGAAGCTATTGACACCAAACCGAACCAAATTCTAGTAAACGCCTGGCTTAAAAATGAACTTTTAGTTAAAATAGAATCACATCCAAAACAGAAAATCCTTAAGGTTTTCCTACCCTTAGACAACACTGAATTAATAAAGAAATTCCTCAAAGATTATATTAGACCCAAAATTAAATATTTTATACACTTTAACAATACCGAACATAGACGCCAATTTTCAGATATAGTCATTGCATTATTCCGAAAGGATACCATACAACTTTACGAATGTACTGAAAGAGTAGTAAACGTAACTGACGAAAAAGAACAGGAAGAAATTGTACTTCGATACCATGAAGGCAAAACATGTCACCGTGGAATCAAAGAAACAATTTCCCATTTAAAGCGGACTTATTTTTGGAATAATATGGAACAAACAGTTACTAGTATAATTAACTCATGCGAAACCTGTAAAAGGATGAAATATGACCGACGTCCTTTCAAACCACAAATACAGCTTACACAGACTCAGACTAAACCGTTTCAAGAATTATTTATGGACCTATATACAATAGAAGGCAAATACTATTTAACTATCATAGATGCTTTTAGCAAATTAGCGCAAGCTTTTGAAATTCCCGATAGGTCTACCCCCGAAGTTGTTCGTGCCCTAATAAAGTATTTTTCATTTTATGGTATTCCCACTAAAATCAGTTCAGACCCTGGCTCCGAATTCAATAATAGACTTATGAGCGAAATGCTTTCATTTTATAAAATAGATATTCACATTGGAACCCCTAATAACCCGAACTCTATGGGAATGATAGAACGCTTCCATTCCACAATCGCAGAAATATATAGACTTGCAAAGTATGAAAGGAAACATACAGATGCCGCTTCCGTAATGACGTATTCAATATTGGCCTATAATCAAACTATTCATTCAGTAACAGGACTCACACCGTTCGAAGTTGTTTTTGGACATACCGAAAGTAAAAATCAGTTTAACGCAGATTTTGATAAAGAATATACCCAGCAGTTAGTTAAATACCATTGTAAAAGAACAAAATACCTATATAAATATTTGACAGATAAAATGTTAGCTAGAAAAGAAAAGGTTCAAGAAGATAGGCAAGGAGAAACCAATTTCGACTTAAATGACAATGACGATATTTTCATTAGAGGCGTAAATAGACGACGTGCTAAGGACAAACCTAGGTATCAAAAGGCCAAGGCTAAGGGCAAGGTCCACAGAAATATAATCCCAGTTGAAACAAACGCTAGAGAAACTAGAGTCCCGATTAAAGATGTGCGACGTCCTCCACAGGTTCGTCCTGCTGCTGACCCAGGCAGTACTGATCCGGGCCCTTCAACTTCATAAAATCGAGAAGAACCCCGGCGTTTTTCCAATAAGAGAGGGTACCGCTCTTGTTAGTTATAATAAGTGGCTAGTTATTAAGATATTAGATATTAAACTTATTAAGCAAGACCTAGATTTAAATATACATAGATATAAGGAACTGGATAGGTTGGTTGGTTCATTTTCTAATATTAATGCCTCATATTTAATATACTGGGATGACGTAAAGCGACAAGTAAATCACATGTTAGATATCACTGTGGAAAAATACACTCAATTAGTTCCCAATAGCAGGCAAAAGAGAGGACTCATTAATCCTCTAGGATCTTTAATTAAACTTATTACTGGAAATTTGGATCACGACGATGCTATTAAGTATAATAATCTGATAAATGAAGTTAAAACCCGACAGCATTCCATAGAAAAGAAAACAACACTCATATCCGAAATGGTGAGACTTTTTACAAATACTACTGTAAATATAACTGACAATCTCATACAATTGAATACAGCCATAAATAAAGTTAATAATGACATAACCGAAATTTCAATAATATCTCATGTCAACCAGATAATACAGGCGTATAACTTGTTCTTTCATAATTTCCAACTGATATATTCTAAATTGAATGAGATTGAAACTGTACTCGCATTTAGTAAAATAGGTATATTGCATCAATCTATTGTTAACACTAATGAACTTGTAAAAACATTTAAGCTCATAGAAAGAACAGATAAACTTATTTTCCCATCAAATTCTGAAAACATTGTAAAAATTGAACAGTCAATTACATTGAAATCATACTTTAAGAATTCTGAAATAATGTTCATCATGGAAATACCATTAGTTAAGAGAGAAACTTACTTTTACTATAAAATTGTTCCCTTACCTATTACCGAACCTGAAACAAACCTTACCCTAATTATTTTACCTAAATATCCTTACCTTATTGTGAAGGGGTTGAACGCTAGCTCGCTCTCCACCCCATGTAAGCTCATCGAAGACGAAACATTTCTATGTGATGAAATGCAATTAACAGTACCCATCCAAGACACCTGCATTCTCGAACTCATGCGATACTCAAGTAATGCTCCGTGTATGCAAATCCCGATAGAAGTGGAAAATGTGAAGATAGAGTTTTTACAGAAAAACAGATGGATTTTATATACCAAGGCAACTACGGATCTTGAGAGAACGTGTGCTAACGAAATCCTTCATTACACACTTTTGGGCACATACCTGCTTACAATTGACGATAATTGCGAATATAAAATTGGACAACATTATCTGAGAGAACATACAATAAATGGAGAGAAAATCATATACCAAAAACTACCTTTGGTAAAGTTTCCTGAAAATCTGAAAACCGACATAAGACGGAGCGCTGATCCAGTACAACTGAAAGGAGTTGAGCTGACCGACCTGAAAGTGTTATCGTACGCACTGAAAAATAGTGAAGTGGAAAGTGGAAGTGTAGTGAATACGGAAAACGTTAGCATAGGAACCATTGTTTTATATGTAATCTTAATTATAGGTTTTCTTTCATTCTTTTCGTATAAATATACACTTTTGGTATGCAAGTCTTGCAAAAATCAAAATAATCCTCCGAATAACGGTTCTTCGGATAATTTCGAACTAAAGGAGGGAGGAGTTACAGAGTCCGGTATGTATAGAGACGGCATACTTAGCATTAATGCAGGGGCGTCCAAAAGTGCATAGTTTGCGTCTGGCGTAGATAAGCTTTAGAACCTAAGAACATTTTAATTAAATAAAGACAGTCTAATATCGACCACCGTACGAATAACTTGTATTTTAATTATAAGTTTAGTTTTTAAAAAGTAGTTTTCCCTCCGGCGCGATTTGACTAAGTAGTACGAATGTTAGTTCGATGAATAAAGACTGAAGTAATAGGGGTGACCTTACAAACGGTCCGGTTGTTTTGAGTTTTTGATAGGTTGTCTAACATGGTTAGTGAGTGTTTAAAATGCAAAATGCACAATTTCAATATTTTACATTCCATGTCACTGTGTTTTTTTTAAGAGGGAGGGTAGGTAAATGTGCCGTTTAACTTGGTATTGGACACATTCAGTCAGGAGTCGTTGCAAGAGGTAGCTTAAGCGCACATTTTGCTTCGAATGACTTGCGGTCGACGATAAACAAGGTCATAAAAGGGTCTTTGTTTGGTTCCCGGCCGGGTATGGCAGCGGCATACGTAATTGGAGAACGACTAGTGATGTGCAAGGTATGTTATACGTTGTTTATTATAGTATCGACGACGCAGATAAACCATTATAACCCTTAAATGCATGGTGTAAGATGCAGCTTACATAAACAAAAATGAATTAATGGTTGAAAACAAGAAACATTTATTTGAAATAAAATAATATTTTATAATATTGTGTTTTTTTAATTCATGCATTAAAGGGTTAAACATGATCACCGCCATAGTAAAAAATACTTATTCATATTGACAAAGCGGCTGGCTCTGTCATAGTGTCCCAGTCCTCGGTTTCGAGTCCCGGCAAGGCCTTTAATATTTGTGAAATAGAGCGTGAATGTTTATTTGCACAAATGACGTTTTCCATGTATTTATATAATGTAAACCTAAGATTTTCTAGTTCCCTATGGCAAAAGCATCGTTTTGGACATGGTCTAACTATAAATTTAAGTAAACGATAAGAAATCGCCTTATACGTATTTATTAATTATAAAAACTTAAATAAATAGTACAAGATTAACACGATTTACTCAATAATAAAAAATACCTTCACATGGTCCGAGGCTCCGAAGTTAAACACCCTTGAATCGGGATGAGGATGTCGAGTCACTGGGCTCCCTTTTTAATGAAATCTCTACTTTTATAAAGTTGTAAAACTGAAATGTCTGTACATTGGAGATTATTATAATGAATACGACCGAAATAGGCTATTTGAAAGGTTCTGGGCAGGAGAAGTTTTACTGGATTTACGTATTATTATTTTTATTTGTATGTGTATGTATGCGCGTGGTGTACCTTTGTAGTAGTCTAGTCTCGTCAGAAAGGCTGAACAGATTTGGTTCAAGGTTTTGCAATAGTATCTAGTATGCAACTGTCCACTCGTAATTAAATTAGCCCCAATCATACAAAAAAAAAATGAAAAAGGCTTAATTGCCAAAAAAAATCTTCTAGCTTTAAGAAAACTATCACAATTGTACCTTTCTATCAAACTTTCTACTACGAAATGTCCTTTCATTATTTATTTATGCTACAACTCCCATGAAACTCTCAAATTTAAAGACACAAAACATAATGAAATTAGGAAAGTAGGAACAACCTTTCTTTTGAAAGCAGCTGATTCGGTCTCGATGTACGAGTAAGTAAGTACGATAATCTTAAACATACTTAAGGTTAATTGGAAGAAATCCCATATAGTAATAAGTTCGCCTTAGTACATAGATATGTAACCCAATCTTTGTGAATTGCTTTTAAGTACAATAAATTGTTGACAACTCGTACACACTCGTACTTAATAATGAGATTCATAACAGAGAATATAGCCCATATAAAGGATTATACCTTCGCTGTGGTCGATAATTTATGCAAAGATGTTTAACAGATGCTTCCATTCCACTAGCTAAAATTGTCTCGGATTTAATGGAATACGTTACGAGTCTTGGCATTTATGTGTTTTTTATGATTTTGGTAGAGGTATGCCGTGGTTAAAGTATAAAGAAACGATGAAACTAACACCCAAATCAACTTTTCAAAAACAAAAAAAAACAATACTATTTTTTTACACTAATAATGCAAAATATATGGCTTATCAATCTTCCTTCTATTTCTAAGTATGTATTAAGAATGACTTTAATTGTAAAATATCACGCCACACAATAAATATTTCAGATCATTCACCCTAAACGATATTACCAAAAAAAAGTGGTCAATAGGAAGGCGAGCTCTCCTCCTTGGGGTTGTATTCAGCAATTTTATGGTTTCATTTCTCCGGGTCCTTCATCAAAAAACTATTTGCTAAATGGAAAGTGCCGGTTTGACTTCGGGGGCGGGTCTCCAAGAAATGTAAACCAGGGCAAATAGGTAAAATCTTTTTACTACCCCATTCTCGTGTAGAGCGTGGTAAAAATGTGATGTTTATCATACCCACTGAGTTCTAAAAATACTACAACTAAAGTGCAAAGACACGTTTTAGTATTTTTTCTACTCCTGTACATTGTTCGGACAACAATGTACAACCTACTTAACATTTTCTACAGTTTCCGCGAATGTCACACATTTAGATAAAACAATTGAAACAGATTATGTATCGTATATTGATTATCATTATTTGATCCTTCCTAACGTTTAATATGGAGACTCCTACGGCCGAGCGTAAACCTGCAGTCCTGACATATGTGAAAGGGATCACGGATAAGATTGGACACCATCATAAGATTGATTGGATTGAATATCTTGAAGCGAGCTTCCATAGAAGACGGTTTGTCATTACCACTGGCTTGGGAGCCTGTTCACATCTTATCAAGGATCAAGTACGCCAGAAGACGGGAAAGCCTTGACTTCAGACGGTATAAAAACAAAAGTAATGTACATATTTAACGTTGAATATTTGTTAAGTGATAAAGCCGTCAGTTTGGACAAAATGCGAGTGTGAGTGACAGATGCTTTGTCACTTATTTTTTATCACGTGAAAAACGGAACCATCTTAGGCCCTCACCGATAGTGTCGAAAATCTTTGAAATAGAAGAGACGATGCTTACCTAGGGTACGCTCATCAGGTTATTTTACTTAATTAAAAATTTAATGATTTTAGCGGTTTGCTGTGTGGGTAGACAAACTATTTCGCCCTTCGTTTGAAACAGACTGAGTAAATTATAGACAGCTGAACTGAAGTTTTGTAATCTGTGCCACCAATTCAATGGTTATTGTATAGCGATATTTGATATATTTTTCTCAAAAATGCCATGTAATGTTGCCATACCATCGCTAGAAAGACTACAGTAAGTGGAAAATACCGAAAACTTTTTAGAAGTGTCCAGTAAACAGCGATATTTTAAATTTGGAATTAATATTCATCCAGTAAGTAAGTATGTAATTCCTATTACGTATCAAGGTGTTTAAATTTCGAAACACGATTTACATCGTCACCGACCTATAAAAAAACTATGGATGTGAAGGCGATAAGGTCGTATATGAATGTAAAAAGATAATTAATCATGTTAAATTTATTTCAAATATATTCTTATTTAATTATACATAGAATAAATTTGAATATGAATTCTACAAATTGTTTTAATTATAAGTACAGTCCGACAGCAAATTGTAGAAATTAAAAAGTGGCGTCCCTTTTTCTTAGATTGAATAGAAAGAGACGACACTACAGTATACACTTGCAATTTACACTTAAATAAAAAGAGGTCAAGACTATTGGCAGTATAGTTTACTCATGATGCATATTTAAAAAAAAGTAGCAACAAGGTTAGTGCGGAAAGTTTGTATGCTGCGTTGTATTGTGCTGTGTAAAATGACAATGATATTTCGGAATTACTTTTTTGTATCCTTTAGAAAAAACCTTTGAGTTAAAATTAAAGGTAAGCTTATGGTATGAACATTATAAAATATAACAATAATTAAATTTTATCTTTAAAACTTAGATTTGTAAGACTGTGCAAATAAGTTAGTACAAATAATTAAACGCAGTATTGGTTAAACAAAAAGTCAATAAATTAAGGCGGAATTTAAATCAAAAGACAATCATTTCAAATTTGCTTGTGTAATCTAATTACATACATCAAAAATGAGTTCCACCGATTCCGGTTCCAAAATAGACGGCACTCCTCCACACTTAAAAGCGGAGGCAGAGTTTGTACTTCCGCCTAAATCCAAGGAAAGATATTTAAAAAAATGCAAGAGATTATATGGAAGGAAGAAAATCAAGTTAATAATTGTCCAGATAATGTATTTCTGGCTTATTTCAACCATCTTTCTGAGACAATCGGATGGCTACATAGGAAAGAAATCACAGATATTTAGCAGCCTATATATAGAAAACTTCTTAAATCAAGCTCCAGATGATAAATATTTGGCGATGAAGGTAAATAAATGCTGCCACTTTATAACGATATATACAATTTTTTTTATCAAAGTATAAACTCATAATTATTTTATTTTTGTTATAGGTTGTTATCATGGGTGTTAATGGTGCCTGCGACTACGAATATGACAATGTTTCTCCGGGAAATAATAAAAATATCCCTTAGCAAATGGCCGAACATGAATGTCACCTTTAATATTTCCTAAATACAAAGTATATTTTTATCTTATTTTCTTGTTTAATTTTTGAGGAAAGCACTATAGTTGCTTCGACCGTAAGAGCCATCCTGGCCTCGTATTATAGCCGGTCTAATTCATACTCGGCCAGTATGGCTTACTTACTGATCTCTGCCGTAATGTACTATAACGTGTTCTTTTGAGTAATCTAAAGATTTTTACAAGGATGTAGTAAATGTATATCTAAAGATTGGTAAGTATATCAAAACAATGTTACTCATAACACCGTTTCTAATAATTAGAAACCGCCTATGTATAATATTTGTTAGTAAAGTTAGGTATGTAATTATTAATTTATGACTTTATTCCTCGTGCATACAGAAATCAGGGAGTTGCTTGAGAGTTAGTAGTTGAATAAGACATCGTTAATTTGATCCAGATTCGAAAACAACAATCAGTCCCCTTTCATCATGAACGCGCTTTATACATAACTACCATAGAGATTCCTAAATACCTAGGTACTTCAAAACGGATTTATCGACTTTGTTTAATTTTTATGTCATCTGTCATTATTAAATTAACAAAGTAATTTGATCTGGAAACATTGCAGCCCTCTCAGGCACCCGGGCTCCGAAGCATGAGATTATTGAATGTTGGATGAGAAAGAATTATCGTCAGTTTATATTTATATCTGATCAAATGCCGAGCTTTATTTATTTTAGCTTGTTTAGAATATCTAGGAATAAGGTCAAATGTATATAAATAGCGGGAGAAAAAATAAGGCAGCACCTACATATTTTGCTAACAAAAGGGTTTTAATTGTATTTTAAACCCTGTTTACGCAGATAAGTTTCCGCATGAATAATTAATACTAAAGAATCCAAATTGTAGTGATAACAGTTTAGTAAAATTTAAGTTTCATTCGTTCAACTACCAAAAATCTCTTTGGCAATATTCTAATTATTAGGTATCGATATTTTAGCATTAAAAACTCTCCAGGAAATTAATTAGCCATTTATAATTAATGTGCAATACTGTCAGGATCAGTCGAACCAACACCATCGTTTCCTTATCGATCTCATTGTTCTGTTCTGTAATTTATTCCTGTAATTTGAATTTCCAATGTGGTAAAATGTATAATGCTTTAATGCTGACAAGTTCCGTTTTTAATAAACTTCTAAATTTGAAAAATTAATCGGTATAAGAATAAAAAAAATACGATTTCAATTGAGTTAAGGATCTATCTAGCTTTGTAATTAAGAATTAAAAACTGATGAAAGATGCGACAGTTTACTTGTGCTCATCTTTAAAAATAAAGGGGACGTACAGGAC
Organism: Apotomis betuletana; assembly: GCA_932273695.1. Classification (NCBI taxonomy): domain Eukaryota; kingdom Metazoa; phylum Arthropoda; class Insecta; order Lepidoptera; family Tortricidae; genus Apotomis; species Apotomis betuletana. Next base: position 30,249,135 of record OW026298.1, on the reverse strand, counting down.
TGCAACAACTTTAGGGAAATAATGCTCAGTAGGTTTTATGTCAAATTATTTTACGACTTAGGCAATTCCACTCTGGAACGAACTCCCACTCCCTATCAGGCAAGCTGATATCAGAGAAGAATGGTGGCGTGTTGTGAAGCTTGCCACCAAAATCTGAAATGATGATCACGACCACTCTACCAAGAGTGAAACCGACAAAGAAGACCAGGCGAGTACAAACGAAACTTACTTTCATGCACGTTGCGCCAGCAAGCAATTTAGTAAGAGGAGTGAGGGCTAATGATCGGTATATTATTTTGCACTAGGTACATGATGTAGCGTTCGGTTTAATGTATGTATTTAAGTATATGATATTGTGTATGTGTGTAAGTTTATGTATGTAGGTGGGTATTATAGTTATATTATTTTTCTATTGGTCTTTTTTACAAATTCCAAAGGCAAATGGCAAATGTATAAAAAAAATATCGGATGAATTTAAAATGATTTAATGAGTTATTTCAATCGAAAAAACGTGTACCGGGAACTTTTCAGCCCACTTTCCCATACAAAATGTGTGAGTGAATTTAAGAAGTGTGGGGAGATGATTGAACAACGCCTTTTCTATGATAGTTTTATTAGAGTAATGGATATCTCTATTCTTCACTAAAATAAAGAAACAAAGGGTCTAGCAGGCTAAGCGAACAAGAAGTGCCCCCAACGACGGATTTGGTCATTCTTTCAGGTGGTGTACTGGCAAGTCCTAAGAACACCCCATGCTTAATATCAGTCCTCGATCTTCTTTTGTTTTCCAGTTATTCAAGATAATGTAAAATAATAAGCGTATCATTGAAAGTAGCATATTTTGTAACCTATTCAAGTTAGATTAACCGAACTAAATTATATTTGACAATAATAAAATAGGCTACAAAATGCATATTTTTAACCCGCATCATGTCTTTATACTTCAGTATGTAAAAAATAATTTTAATATTCTTTTGATTTTTTTTTTACTTTTCGCTGGGGTACACCTTCAGCAAAATATGCATGAGTAGCCACTACTTAGTACCCGTTACATACACATATAAGAATATTTGCATAAATCTTCGTGCATCATGTCAAAAAAAAACATTATCGAACAAGTAGTTACGAGCATAGGAAAAATATAAATAAAGTACTAGTGCAGAGTGTAGATAAGTCAGTATGTAGATATATAATGTCTTCTAATAAACCTATTTATAATGCATCGACGATTACATGTCAACGTTGATAACATTTGACACATAATATTATCTGCATTTTTTTATTTGCATTTTGTGTTAGAAAATGGATAACATTAAGTTTATACACCAAAAGTCAACACTTACCACACAAAGTATCATTGATATAAATACAATTATTTGAAGTTGGCTGTCAACAGGGTGATACCTTGGGGCCAGCAATTTTTAGTCTAGCCATCAACCCTATCATTCAAAATTTGGCTTCAAAATTTAATGTTTGGTACTTAGACGACGGGATTCTAGGGGGCGATGCAAATACTGTACTTTCCGATCTCCGCGAAATTAAAAATAAATTCAAAACGATAGGCCTCGAGCTCAATTTCAACAAGTGTGAACTATTCTTTCAAAATTCCCGCTATGACGTTATTGATTTAAAACAAAAATTTAACGAGCTTGCGCCTGATATTAAGATTGTTGACAAAAGTACTCTTTGCCTCTTAGGGTCCCCTATTTTTGAAGAATGTTTTTCTGACTATGTTCAAAATTCTATCTCGAAATTTCAAAATCATTCCCATCGGTTGCTTGAAATTAGCCCACATTTTGCACTTTCAATTATTAAATATTGTCTTTTCGTTCCGAAACTTACCTATGTGCTACGCTGCTGCCCACTTTGGAACCATCAACATCTTTTGTTACAAATAGATAGCCTGATCAAAATGAATTTAGAATCCGTCCTCAATTCTCAGCTAAGCGAGCAGTCCTGGTCCCAAGGATCCCTTCCCATTCGGTACGGTGGGCTAGGGATCCGCAAAATTTCTAGTGTCGCTTTGCCAGCTTTTTTGTCGTCAGTTCATAGCTCGTTTAATCTCATAGGTAAAATCCTAAGGGCGTTCCCCACAAACTATGAGATTGCGGGCTTGGAAGACGCAAAAAATGCTTGGTCAATTGCTTGCCCCAGCCAAAATTATCCGGAAAATTTTAAATCTCAAAGGAGCTGGGACGACTTAATGTGTAAATTGACCGTAGATTCCATCCTTAGCCAGTGCTCTACGGAAGACCGAGCCAGACTTTTGGCAGTAGGCACCAAAGAGGCCGGATACTGGCTCCATGCGCACCCTTCCGTGAGTACTGGAACTTTTCTAGAACCCAATACCCTTCGACTTACAGTTTGTCTCCGTCTCGGGGTCCCGGTCTGCGCCCCACACCGATGCCCCTGCGGCAAAGACGTTGACAGGCTGGGTCACCACGGACTCTCCTGCCAGAGCAGTGCGGGCCGCTTCTCAAGACATGCTGCTCTGAACGACATCATCCGCCGGTCTCTTGCGTCAATCAATGTGCCGGCCCTTTTAGAGCCGACCGGCATCTCAAGAGATGATGGCAAGAGACCGGACGGAATGTCTTTGATTCCGTGGAGTAAGGGACGGGTGCTAGTGTGGGATGCAACCTGTGTAGACACACTGGCCCCGTCACATCTCCACCGATCCTCAATTAGGGCCGGAGCAGTGGCAGAAGCGGCCGAAGGCATAAAACGAAAAAAGTACAGTGGTCTCGGCGCTGAGTACAATTTCATACCTTTTGGCGTCGAGACCCTGGGTCCGTGGGGCCCCAGCGCATTAAGCCTCTTCAAAGATATCTCGAAGAGGCTTATTAATGTTACTGGTGACCGGAGAGCTGGCGGTTTCCTCGCTCAAAGAATCAGTTTGGCGATTCAGCGAGGAAATGCCGCCAGCATCTTCGGCACTATGCCGCAGGGGCCATTTTTAGATTTAGTTTAATTTTAGTGTGTTCTTGTTTATTTTAATTTTTAGGTTTAGTTTTATTGTTTAGTCAATTACTTATTTTTACGGCATAATATTTTTATAATTCAATAAAAATTATTTGTGCATTTGCTATATAAATCAGCCTTTTGCCCAGTTTTTGAAGATCTACCTCCGCGATAAGTAAAAAAAAAAATCAGAAGAATATTAAAATTATTTTTTACATACTGAAGTATAAAGACATGATGCGGGTTAAAAATATGCATTTTGTAGCCTATTTTATTATTGTCAAATATTATTTAGTTCGGTTAATCTAACTTGAATAGGTTACAAAATATGCTACTTTCAATGATACGCTTACTATTTTACATTATCTTGAATAACAGGAAAACAAAAGAAAATGAGGACTGATATTAAGCATGGAGTGTTCTTAGGACTTGCCAGTACACCACCTGAAAGAATGACCAAATCCGTCGTTGTGGGGGCACTTCTTGTTCGCTTAGCCTGCGAGACCCTTTATGTTTAATTAAGTTTATTATTTATGTACATTCCTGCTTTTCAGATGGATTAATCGGAGAGCATTCTACATCCGCTCATAGTCGCATAATTTCATGTAAGCCACAAGAGTGTAAGTTGGCTAATATCCCCATCTAACTACTTGGGACACATATTGATTCATACGACTGCACAAAATGTAGCCGAAGTTTCGAAAATTGGTTTCCGATTGATGTCAAGTTGGAAGATACATAATTAAGCGTAACTCAGTCACGTTTAATGTGATTTCCAAGAGCAAGCAACTAACTAGCGACATAATTAGATCTTTGTCCTATGAATCGTTTCTGCTTACAATAAGTTGGAAAAAGGTCCATACAGCTTGGCCTAAAATCTTTCTGGGTCTCCGTTTATCCGGAGTTCTCAACAAATTCTCATGAACACCTGTGAATTATAAAGAATTGTTTTACCGATTTCGTTTTTTAAAATGGGCTCTCCCATGGGTGTTGAAAATGTAAAACTTACGAATTTCATGCATTTTGTTAAAAACTCACGAGGTCTAAAGCTTATACAGAGCCTGTAAAACCAAATTAAATGTTGTTATGATTACCATACCTTTATTTAATACAGTAAATGTTAGTAAGTATTTTTTTATGAACCAAAAGTTGCCTGTTAAGTCAATGTTTGGAAAAAAATAACAATAACACAAATAATAATAACAATATACACATAAGTAGGTGTAGCTTCGAAAATTATCTCCAAATACGTAGTCCTTACACAATTTTTTCTGGTAAATGTCTTTTTTACTATTTTATTTTACTCTTCCGGTTTTTTATAGCTCACATGTTCAGTAACAAAGGTTTTGTTACGAATACAAATTCGAGACGTTTTTGTGCTTGGTTTATCTCTACTTGCTCGTAATACAATTAACAACGCTTTTGCATCCATAACTTTCGCCATTGTTTCGCTTATAATAGACAACGATTTAAAGCAATGTAAGTAAGTGCATTCCGGCATGAAAGGTTTTCCATGTATATTTTGCCCGAGTAGGTATCCACCTTATCTAGGTCAATGAAAACCTTGTATTTTTTTATTTATTGAAACTAGATAAAATAAATAAGTACCTACTTAAACATTTAAGCCATACATAAAGTTTATTAGGCATGAATTGCCTGCAATTGTAATAATGTTAAATAGTCTACAATTGTATAAATTAAAACTTGTAAAGCGTAGTACATATAGTTGATATATATATATATATATATATTTTATATATATATATATATAACATTTTAGATAAAAGTATAGGATACAAATGAGGACGAGTGAAGGAAGAGCGGAACTTTCCAACACAAGCATTTTTATGGTTAAAGGAAGGTTCCAACCTTGTCTACCAACAAAATAAAAATCAAAAAAATCTTTTTTTTTTTTTTTTTTATGAACTACTAGTATTCCGAATTATTAGGCGTTTTTTGCTGACTAATCAGTATCAGTCTGAATTTACGGAATTCGGAATTTTGACCAGTCGACCAGTTTTGACAATGCCGAACAGTCGACTTTCTGAGTGTCAGCGGCTAGCCGGACCATCTCTTATGTTTGCTCGTCTCTTATTGAATATATTAAGTAAATGTACAAAAGGCACAGCGTATTTTTTACTATAAATATTCTCATCACACTGTTTACGTAACGCGTTGACACATAAGTTGCCAGCCAGACGAAATAATCAGATAAGAGAGCCGCTTGCCTGTACAAGTGACAGTGTTTGAGCGCCTGAATAAGACATATCTCTATGTTTCTGCTTTTATCTCAGAAAAAAACCCATATTTGTAACATTATTCCATATTTAAGTGGGAATAGATATTTTTTTAAATATTCGGTATTTTTTAGCTTTTGAACTATAACTTCTACATTTCTAAAACTTGGTATAAAATACTGATAGCTTTTCAATGTAAATCTTCACTGAGATAGACTACGAATATCCTTTTGACCTTTTTTGATACCGTTATCAAACGTCTTTTGATCCCGAAATCTTTTAGTTAAATAATTCCTGATGTCCAGAACTTTATTCAAAGGTTAGTGATGAGAAATCCATTAGTCAAAATTTACCTACAATATTTGTTTTCAATACTCATATTTCATACATAGAAAGTAGGTGTTCCTGTATAAATATAATCCCGAAATTAATTGCCGCTATAGCTAGAGCGAAACAAAGAACTGCCTACAGCTATTTCCATACTTTTAACTGTTTTCTGTTGAATAACTTGATTTAAAGCGCATCATTTGATGTTAGCACCAGCCTGTCTAGCACAAAACTATATGCTTCGCGACTCATGTCGCGCGACATAGCGCTACCCGTCATCCTCTCACATTACTGCACAGAAAGGGACAGCCAATTATCTCGCGAGAAAAATAATTATATTGCGAAATGTCAGTTTATGTATGTTTGTGTTACATTACGTTTGGTCAATCCGTTAATACATTAAGTACTCTCGAAATAGAACTCCCAAAACGCGTTAAATGATCAAGACGTATCAATATAAACGATCGAGCTCCGCGAATTTACCGTATTATGACCGCATAAATTTTATAGCCGTGCGACCTATAAAAATGGCGAATTATCAAACTGGGTCGGAATTACCCACATAAATTATTACGGTTTCGAGGGGTTAGTGAGAAGTTTAAGGCCGCTAGTATACTAAAAGCCGGAAAGAATACTCCAATCAAACACTGTGGACGTTTTAATGCGTATAATAATTCTTCGGTATAATAACATTAATTAATACCTATTAAAAATGTCAATATTCAGATATACTTACAATACTTTTGATTATCTACTTTTCATGTTTTAATGTTGCGAATGACGCATGTAAATTTCTGTAAGTACCTATGAAACAGTACTTAATGTGTAAATCGCGAAAGGTAAAGCATTCGTGAGTGAGTTCTGTGCCTCAAAAATAAAAACGTAACTGTTATGAGATCACTGCGATGTCCTTCCGTACATCTGTGTGTCCGTCCTTCCGTCCACCTGTGTGTCTGTCCTTCCGTCCATCAAATACTCCGATCTGTAATTCTTTAAATCAATGAAAAAAATTTACTTCTACGTGCAATCAAAAGTTACGTATTTATGATGTAAGTACTATGAGCTGCAAAATTGCATAGCCTATTTATTAATGAATCCGTTCATAAGTAGGCCACGTGATTGTGCTGCCCAAAGTATGTATAATTATTTTGACGCTCGTAAGGAAATCCAAACCGTACCTAGACCCGGTTGACCTAGAACTATGACAATTTAGCATGAAACATTGTTATGTACGTAATGGAAAATATATTAAAATTGATTTTTTGTTTGTAATGGAAAAAAATGTTTGGTAATTAAAATCTTATTCGTAGTTGGTATTAACCGCAACCTATATCAAAATATAGGGATAATAGTTTACACACAACAAAACTATGTTTACCCTTCAATCCAGTCTGTCTATCTTTTCATTTCGCTAGTTCTCTCTACTTTTTTTTAATTAGCCCTCAAAAGGAAGAATTTAAAGAATGAAATTTAATAATAATACCTACTAAATTAAAATCATCTTAGTGTAAAGCCGTGTTCAATAAAAATAATTACAGTCACTCTGTATAACCACACCCTAATATTAAACTGCTTTAAACGCAGTAAAACTCACTTCTTCGACTCATTACAATGTTAATGGGTTTATTGATTGCTAAACTGCAATATGTTCCTAGCATAAATATCTTTCTTTCTACTTAGGGTCTTGGGGAATGTGTTTTGCTAATTACTGTAAAAATAAAGATAATTTGAACATATATTTAATAAAAACAGTTTGAACGGATTATATCGCGATTACTCATTATTTGAACTTCCCTCTGACGTTTGTTGTTGTTTTATTTAAATGTGAGACATAGTAAAGTTGCTAAGCCGCGAAATTGTGCGCATCGGGTTACGAGCACGAAATTTCTACCACAGATAGAGCGTTCTGCGGTGATTATTTCAGATGTAGAGGGCAGTCAGATTCGTCCCCTGTGCGTACTATATAAACATATGGGTATATTGCCGAAATGGAAAAAAAAACATCAAGTTTTTTATTCAGGTAGATAAATTAGTTATATTTCCTAAATATTTGCGATTAATAAAAAAATTCAAACTAGGAATTTTAATCTAGTTTCTAAAACTGTATAGATGTTGGGCACTTTTCATACAAACAGTAGCAAATAAATAAATTATTGATTTTGAGCAAAATATTTTGTTATAAATTACACCAATTGTTTTTCTAGGATGTATATGGTAAATGTTATACGTAAAAGAATGTATACGCGAATGAATGAATCATTATTTAATGTATACGCGAAATAGGATGCGTTCGGAGATTTCAGTTGGTTACGCCGACGTAAACATATATTTTAAGCTACTGTTTGTATGATAACTGTTGTCCAACATGCATATATTTTAAGAAACTAGATTAAATGTGTTTTTTTGAAATTAAAATTAAATTGAAAATATTAAGGTAATTTAACTAATTTAACTCCCTGAATAAAAAAAAACTTGAAACTGAAACGGGAAGATGGCAGCATAGCGTCGACCAAAGCAGAGGTTCTAGGCGAGATCGAGAGGTTCTATGGTCAGTTATACACTTCAGTCGCAAAGCCCGTTGACAGCTTGGTAGGCGATCCAAGAGCCAAGCTGTCCCGACATTATACCGAAGATATCCCGGACATCAGTCTGTACGAGATTAGGATGGCCCTGAAGCACCTTTAGAACAACAAGGCGCCGGGCGAAGACGGAATCACCTCAGAGCTTCTGAGAGCGGGTGGAACACCGGTACTTAAGGTCCTCCAGAAGCTCTTTAATTCCGTCTTGTCCGAGGGCAAAACGCCTGAAGCATGGAATAGAGGCGAGGTGGTACTGTTCTTCAAGAAAGGTGATAAAACCCTATTGAAGAACTACAGGCCCATCACGCTTCTAAGCCATGTTTATAAGTTGTTTTCAAGGGTCATCACGAACCGTCTCGAACATAGACTTGATGACTTCCAGCCTCCCGAACAAGCCGGTTTCCGAAGAAGCTATAGTACCATAGACCACATACATACGCTGCGACAAGTTATACAGAAGACTGAAGAGTATAACTTGCCATTATGCTTAGCGTTTGTGGACTATGAGAAAGCCTTCGATTCGGTGGAAACATGGGCGGTGCTCGAGTCACTTCAGCGATGCCATATTGACTATCGGTACATTGAAGTGTTGAAGTGTTTGTATAGTAACGCCACCATGTCGGTCCGAGTTCAGGAGCAGAGCACAAAGGCCATTCCATTGAGAAGAGGCGTAAGACAGGGGGACGTTGTGTCCCCGAAACTGTTTACGGCCGTTATGGAAGACGCCTTCAAGCTCCTGGAATGGCAAGGACTTGGCATCAACATCAATGGCGAATACATCACTCACTTTCGGTTTGCCGACGACATCGTAGTCATGGCAAAGTCGATGGAGGAACTCAGCATGATGCTCGATGACCTCAATCGAGTTTCTCAACGGGTGGGCTTAAAAATGAACATGGACAAGACGAAACTCATGTCAAATGCCAAGGTTGTGCCCATCCCAGTCTCTGTTGAAAACTCGGTACTCGAAGTTGTTGACTCATACATCTACCTAGGACAAGTGGTCCAATTAGGTAGGTCCAACTTCGAGAAAGAGGTCAACCGCCGAATCCAACTCGGCTGGGCAGCGTTCGGGAAACTACGCAATGTCTTTTCGTCCGACATACCTCAGTGCCTCAAGACGAAAGTCTTCAACCAATGTGTGTTACCAGTGATGACTTACGGCACCGAAACGTGGTCTTTCACTATCGGCCTCATCTCAAAGCTCAAAGTCGCTCAACGTGCAATGGAGAGGGCTATGCTCGGGGTGTCTCTACGTGATCGAATCAGAAATGAGGAAATCCGTAGACGAACTAAAGTGACCGATATAGCTCACCGGATTAGCAAGTTGAAGTGGCAATAGGCAGGCCACATAGCACGCAGAGCAGATGGCCGATGGGGCCGAAAAGTGCTCGAGTGGAGACCTCGGACCAGCAAGCGCAGCGTAGGACGTCCACCTACAAGGTGGACAGATTACCTTATAAAGGTCGCCGGAAGGCGCTGGATGCAGGTCGCTTCCAACCGGTATATATGGAAGTCCAAAGGGGAGGCCTATGTTCAGCAGTGGACGTCCTATGGCTGAGATGATGAATAAAAAAAAACTTGTGATATTTACTTTTTCGGCCATACACCCATATTTTTATATGGAACTATGCATAAATAGGATAAAAAAATAATTTCTGGTATTTATTTTATACGGAAACGATACCAGATAAGTTCTAGTAGACTTAACTGACCAGCAATAAGGAAAGAAAAAGAGTTTTACTCGGTCTTTTTCACCCCGCTCACGAATCTGACTTCCCTCCACATCTGAAAATAATCACCGCGGAACACTATATGTGATAGAAGTTTCATGCTTGTAACCCGATGCGCACAATTATGTTAGAAAACTAACTACTCTACTAACAGTCGCGGAAACCGAAGAAAATATTACAAACTACATAGTTAAGGAAAGGGATATAACTACCTATATATAACATTTTTTTTTTTAATGAAACAAGTTTAGTACGTATACACGTCAGAGTAGCGGAGTTCATCTTAGAACGACTGTTGTAATAGAAGATACGATATAAGAACGAACTTCCTTAACTCTTATTTGATTTTAACAAATATAAACGTTAGATAGTAGTGGTAGTTAATAATTTGCAAAAGGGTTGCCTAGCTAATTTTGAACCTGCATGATGAAATGAGCGCTTATAGATGTATATATATTACTTATGTAAGTACGACATAATATAAACGAAAATATAACCTTTACCATGTCAAAAACGTGACCAATCCATGGTTGCAAGCGCGCATTTCAACATGTACGTCCCACATAGGCAACCCTTTTGCAATTTAGTAACATAATACAAGAGGAGGAAGTATTTAGACCGTATCTTAGACTATTAGTAAAATTCCCAATGGAAAACTTCCATTAACTAAACGCACATATTGTTACACAGGTACGATAATTTTCACAAAAACAATTTTTCATAGTAGCGAATTTTCACATCGCGACATTGGTAAAATAAGCGAAAAAAATAAACGCGAACATTATAAAACTCTTCATGAAAAATCGCTACATGAAGAAAGACGAATAATAAAATTAGCTATCATGAAAAAACGCGATGTGAAAATTTGCTGCTATGAAAAAATGAGTTTGTGAAAATTTGCGAACAAACCGTACATACATACCATTTTCGAGTCTCGGGATAAATTATTTTTGTTTTATCGTTTCAAAAATAACAAACTCTTATAAGTACATAGGCGATCACGATTTGCTTGGCTCATCTCGGATTCTCAAGCCCCGGCTAGCCGTCTTGTCTTCGCCGGAGGCTGGATGGTACATAACGGGCCACCGGAGGCCCATACATGCCGAATCGGTTTCACAGGCGCGCAACGACGCGCCTGGTCACCGGGCCATCATTTTGGGGATGGCTTCGGTCATCTGCTTCGCCGCCGCTAGCCCCGCTTGAGCGGCGGTAAGGCTGGGCCGTCTTCTTCTTACCACCGCGAGCAGCGCTCAACGGTGGCACGGTTTGGGTCATCTGCTGCTCCGCCGCGAGCCTCGCCCGAGTAGCGGTGCAGATGGGCCGTCCTCTTCTGTCCACCGCGAAGAGGCCTCAGCGGTGGACGGCAGGGGTCATCGGCTTCTCCGCCGCGAGCCCCGATCGAGCGGCGGTGCAGCTGGGCCGTCTTCTTCTTTCCACCGCGAGCGGAGCTCAGCGGTGGCACGGCAGGGGTCATCTCCTTCTTGCCGCCGCGAGCGGTTGCTCCAAGTGGCGGCGGGGCATCTCTCTGCTCCTGAGGGACCTCAGGAGTCGGTCAGCAGCTCTCTGGGCAGTGCCTTAGAGCGGCTGTCCGGGGGCCTCGTGTAGTGAGCAGTGATCAATTGAGCAGGACCATGGTTGTTTGCATTTTTTAATGCATTCTCCCCGTTATAACGCACGTTATTAACTTATCATTGTAGACTGGGGTTTTTCATTCGTTGTGGCGGTATGCCCATATCATCCCATTGCCTAAAGTTAATAACCCCAGTTTACCCAGTCTTCCGCCCCATATCCATTCTCATGAAGTATTTCTGTCAAAAGTGCTCGAAACCATTGTTCATAAACAGCTGTCTGCTCACATTTACTCCAACCATCTTCTCTCGCCATTCCAGTCTGGTTTTTGTCCTGGCCACAGCACGTCTACTGCCCTACTTAAGGTCGTTGAAGATGTGAGACCAGGCATGGAATCTTATCAACTTACTGTTTTGGTTTTGATTGACTTTTCAAATGCCTTTAACGCCGTAAATCACGAAAATCTTCTATCATCCCTCAGTCACAAGAATATATTATCATCATTAGCAGTTTAACTGCCAACATCAAAATAAATGCTCTTATCTTTCGGACAATCTCTCTTCCTAACTTTCTTCAAAATATTTTACTGTGGGTACATGATATATGTATGTAAGTATATCATATGAAGTATTCGTGTAAGTTTATGGTAATTATATACACATTCCTAAATATATCTTAAATTATTGATTTGTGTTTTAATAACCTTGTTTCTTTGATCCTGCTCTTTCTGTTTAACCCAGTGGTTGACTTGTAGAGAATGCCTAAAGGCATTAAGTCTGCCATTTGTATTTTTTTTGTATTGTGCAATAAAGTAAAAAAGAAATAAATAAATAAATAGTGAGGCGCGATTCCTCGCAGGTGTTCGTGGCGCGAGTGGTCCGCGCGGTCAAACATGACACGCGCGAGCCGCGGCCAATGAAATTGTCCAAGGCTGCTTGGCTCATTTGCACAGTACCATCATGACATCTTACAAATGCATCCTAATTGATTATTAGCAAAAAGGGCGGAGTTTAGCTCATTACAACGAACGAGGTAAAATTTCCTTAACTGGAACACCGCGAACGTAGGTGACTGTACCAATAGTTGATGTTTATTTTAACTTGCATATTTTAAGGATGTATAATATATAGTCGAATCACGTAGTACATGTAATTAAATTTTAAAATTATAATTACGTAAAAAAAAATCGGGAATACTTTTTGGTAATTATAGTTACTTTCTATGAAATAATATTCGCAAAAAGTTAATAAAATTGAATAGTATTAAAAACATTTTAAAGTTTCTCTTAAACAGTAAAACTATAAAATTGAATAATATTTTAAAACATTTTGACTCGTTTCTCTCATTGCGAATGGTGGCTGAATCACTATTCCGGTCTAAATATTCAGTTTTATTAATTTCAAAACTAATTTCCGCGGTTTGCTGGTGGCTCAAATAATCGCAAATCGCATTGGGTAAATGAATAAAAGTTTTTTTTAATTATGCACATCACACATTACAAATTTAATTATTTATCTAGTAAATAGACATGTTGACTAAATTTTTTTGAGGATTTTAATCGATTCTATTTTTTATTGTAATCAAATGTCTATATAGGACTGACTACACTTAAACTGCTCTAAAAGTCAGAAATGACCGTCAAAGTTCAACATTCCTACGTAGCGCTAAAAACGCTCCATACAAAAGTCCAGGCTAGTGACGGCACAGGCCGGTATAGGTACCAATAATTGTATGGAGAAAATATTAAGAAATTTGCCATTTTTACGTGAAAATGTACGTTTAAAATAATAAATAAAATAAAATGCATTTATTTCGGACAACAGAATCCATATTTTGTTAGTACTGCAGAAACTTAAATAGCTATGTTAGTATTAAAACTTAAATGAAGAGAAGTCCAGTGCCTGATGAGGCCACTGTCCCATCTCTCAGCTACGACCCTCAGAAGTCTGTGGCGGCTGCTTCGCACTCTGTGGAGCGACGCGGCGCAGCGCTTGCGCAGCGTCGCTTGGAACCCGTCTACATGTGCGTCGGCGAACATTCCAGACGCCCTGCAATAACGCGGCAGCCGCAGCAGAATTCTGAAAGCGTCATTATAAAGAACACGCAGGGCATTAATGGACCTTTGGGTGAATTTCGTCCACAGACTGCAGGTGTACAGCGATGTACAGTACGCTCGAAATAGTGTTATCTTAACTAAACTTGTGCTGTACATCGACTGAACCTGCGAGCTATCATGTTGGCCCTCAAGGCCAATGCCCTGCGTTCCCTTTCTATGTCCGCGTCGTCACGAAAATAGTCGGTAAGCAAGTGGCCAAGGTATTTAAAAGAATTAACCCTTTTCAAAGGCACACCATTCAATCCCACCCATCGTGGGACATGTGATTGTCACTTACTTCCCGCTTTAAAAAAGTAGTTTAAGTTCATGGTTGTCGTACAATTATTGTTTTGTAAAATTATGAGGATTCTGAAAACATTTTCAAAATTTCTTTTGGATTAAAAATAATATATTAAAATTTGCGTACCTTTGAAGTCACATATTTCCAAAAAAGATTTATTTTTGTGGATTTTTTTTTTCGTGATAAATTTAGCTAATTTTATTCATATAACTACAGTACGCTGTAGAATTCAACATCAGTCAACATATCTATTGTGATAAATCCTGGTATCTCCTGGTAAATATAGATACAGATTGATTCACGAAACCACTTGGTAACCTATATTTTTCGGTTTGAATCGATGCGGGAACATTTATAATTACAGCACTAGCTGCGCCGCGCGGTGTTACTCGCCCATCTCACGGGAGCACAACATTTTTCGGGATAAAAAGGAGCCTATGTGTTAATCCAGAGTGTCAGCTACTTTCATACCAAAATTTATCAATATTGGTCCAGCCGTTTGAGCGTGAAGTAATAACAAACAAACACATAAACACACAAACACATTCTCAAACTTTCATCTTTATAATATTAGTGTGATAGTAGTTATAGTTAATAAATTTCATTATCATTTTGGATCTTAAGTATTTTTATCATACGTAGTGCTAACAGGCATGAGGCGGACAAGATGAATCCATTTAATTGAGGGTTGGCGTTCATTCGGAAGGGAGATTACACAACAGTTTCCATTTTCTGGTCACGTAACAAGCTTTCGTCCGCAGAATGTGTCTGCAGTAATGACGGAAAAGTTTGTCTGTTGTATATCGAAAACCAATTCTAACCCCTTATTATTACTATTTTCAATATTTAGTGACATAAGTACTAGTTTTATTGGCTTAAATGTCACTAGATGTACCTAAATTGTATTGTTGCATAAGTTCATCCATCCATCCTCATGAGCTATCTCTTCGATTATATACAATATGCACAATAGGTACCTACTCTTTATTGCACACCTCAAAACACATACAAGAGTACTACAATGCAAGAAATTACAACTGAGGTAAACAGCAGGCTTATCGCTAAAGAGTGATCTCTTGCAGAGAACCTTTGGGTAGTGACACTTTGAGTAGACCTTGCAAATTTAATTGTGTTATTAGGTGGTGCAAAAAAAGGTAAAAGGAATAATATATACACAATAAACAAATAAATGGATAAATTACATAAATACCTACATATGTAATATACAATATATACATACATCCATCCAACTAAATTCGGCCACAAACATATATGCTAGGGCTAATTTGAGCAAAATACATCTGATTTTATTATTTTCTTACGATTCCATTTGTTTACTCACTTCAAAAAAGGAGGACGTTGTATGTTAATACCCTCCGTCCCACTACGTAACTGAGTTTTGTAACCATGTACGAAATGGGAATATTTTTTATCGCTTTAAAACCCAGCTACGAATTGAGAATTAATTATCTCAGTTTGTAACTACTTTTTCCCTGTTTATAACGAGTTACGCAAATGGGAGTTTTTTTTATCGCTTTGAAACCCAGCTACGTATCTGAACACGACTCTTATTGACTGGGCGTTACAGTACATGTTCAGATATTTATGAACGCCTTATATGCTGCGATATATCTGATGGCGACTGTACGTATGTTCACCGAGTATTGCAAGTTTTTGCCTTATTGGATCGCATCGCAGTATTCATTCAACGTAACTCATCTTGGTGAGCACTTAGAGCCAATTTCATAAATTTTACCTGATGATGGATCCTGGACGTGCTGACTGGATTTCAGGATACTTTCATTTCAACGTAGACATGTGCAGGGTACGCTTAGTATTATAGTTATAGTTAGAGTAACCTTGTTCGTCACTTAGATCCAGATTATACAATCAACCTGACGATGGCCCTTAGAAGTGCCTTCAGAATCTCAGCATTCGTTCACCGTGGACATGTGCTATTCTCCATTTCGACTGAACTGGATTAAATTCGTTATGGAGATAGCACGTGGGATAGTTTTTATCCTCAAATAAGTGAAATTCAAGGTGAAAAGTGTAAAAAATTGATAAGCAGTGGGTGTATCTATAATATTGTAATTGAATTTTTGCCACTAAAATGTATTAATATGTTTTATTAATCCCTTATGGCCATTAACTAATTCTTTACAGAAGAAGTTTAGTCACGGGCTGAAGCTGATAATGCCAAGCAAATGAGAATCCAATCCTTAAACCATATACAATGTGAACACTGTTCCGGGCTGTGTTGTACACCACGCACCTCTTTTTATAGATTTATACCTTTTTTATAATTATTTTATTTTTGTAAGCTTTTGTTTTATGTATATGACTTTAGTTATCATTATACCATGATATCCTAAACCAGCTCGTTTGATTCCAGTCTGCTGAATCTATCAGCAACATTTTTTTGTACTCCTTCTCCCGTGAATGGATATGGTACAAACACGCGCGGCTACGAAAGTAGCGGACAATCCCACCGACCCTCACGCCTCTGTGGCATCCGCATCCCTGGGGCCTTCACGTCCCGTAAGTTTGTCGTCTCGTTTCTCCGCCACGATTGTGGCCAGACGGTTGGCCGCGGAGGCGCAGCACGCGTGCCGCCTTGCTGACCTGGGGCGACACACCGCCGATCTGGAGCTCTGTGCTGAACTTGTCGAGGCCGACGCAAGTCAGCGCAGTTCTAGGAGCAGCCAGCGCAGACCCATGGTTGAGTAAATTGGAAGCAGACCGCAGCCGTGATTTATTAACGTGTGATAATGCTTACAGGCGTACAGACCTAGACGCTGAAGCGCACGTTGCGCCCCATGCGCCGTCTGCGGCTGCGCCCTTTGCGCCGTCAGCGACTGCGCCCCAAGACCGCAGTGATCCCCGCAGCTGCCCGCAACAACAAGAGTGCGGAGGTTCCACACATTAACTCTCTTCAAGTATTGATAGAAACTGTTAATAAAGGCAATAGCCACGCAACAAATAACGTTCCTTTACCCCGTTTTGACGGCCGTTCTCACCTAAATTGGCTGAGCCTTAAAAAGGCTTTTTTAAACACAAAAGGCTTCTACAATGCCGTGAACAATCTAGCAAGGCTGAACGCGGCCCTCGCTGGCGTGGCGCGTGAGGCCGTCGCGGCGCTGCTGGTATCGGCGCGCGAGCTCGGCGTGGTGCTGCGCGCGCTCGTCACGCGTTTCGGCCGCACCGAGCTCATCATGGCGCACGAAATGGCCGCGGTGCGCGCGCTGTCGCGCGTCGACGCAGAAGGTGAAGATCTCGCTATTTTGATAGTCGTGTTCGCAATTGTGTTGAAGTTATTCGGTTATTGGAACATACAGAATATCTCGCATCGGCGGAACTTTTTCAGGCGATTATGTCAAAAATTTCACCACTATTGTGATCAAAATGGCTAAAATATGCCACTTGATACGAAGCTAGCGGTCAAGCTAAGCTAGAAATCCTAGCTGATTTTCTAGCGCACGAAATGGGCCTCCAGGCTCGTTTCGGCATGATTCCTGAGCCGACTGCTACGTCGCACGTGGCAGATAGTAGACGAGCCAGGGATCATGTGCACGTCATCGCTGAAAATAAGCTGAAAATAGACCCGCGAAATCAAATTCAGCGTCGCATAATATGCGTTCATCGACGACAGCACACAAAATTCGTTCATGCGTTGTTTGTTCGCAATGTGTCAAATTCATGTCACTGTCGATGACGGATGGCGATTAATAAACAAAAAAGTGTGTGTGTCAGCTCCGACGCACGACTGGAGTTTACTCTTCAGGCCAGGCGCGCACCACGATTTGAATTTAGTCGCGCGATAATTTTGTCGCAGAAATAAGCGTACTTATGGGTTTATGAAAATCGTGGTGCGCGCACTCTCATATAAACCCATATCTTGCATATCTGCGACATAATTATCGCGCGACTAAAATCGTGGTGCGCGCCTGGCCTTAAGAACGATTATAAAATATATAGGTACAGAAGCACAGCCTTGTGCTGGCTGTAAGCCATAAAGTCTCGAAAAAAAAAACTGATGGCTGTCAACCTGTTATTTTAATTTACGTCAACAAACGGCCAATTTCAAATTTTTTCGCGATTTATTTCAAAAATATCGTAGTTAATGTCTTCAAATGCATAAAGAAAATGTGCTTAACGCGGCACAACCACTGCTGAAGACGATTCAGCTCATTTTCCTAGAGCGGGAAATAATAATATTACGGTAATGTCTCGGAATTTTGTTGTATATTTTAATACACATGAAATAAGAACTACCAGCTATTTATTTTAGACGTGTTTCAGGTACATTTAGTTAGGTTACCTTGCCTAGAAATACGGTTATTGTATGTTATTAAATCACAGGTTCTGTTTGTTTGTTTTAAATATCTTTAACATCTCATCACACAAAAACGGCTGCACGAATTTTAATCTTCTTACTTCTTACCCAACAACTGTAGACAAAAAGTTTTTTAATACAAGTATTTATAGGTATTATTCATAAGGTAATATTTTAACACTGCTAGAGATATTTAGGCCTGCATTGACCAAACTTGTTCCGAGCTTAGTGCATAGTATTTTGACATTATATTTCTGTTCATGTCTATTGTCCATTTTGTTCAAGCAGGTCTCAATTAATGTGGATATGTAAACTTGTTAAAATGTAATTTCCTATTTCAGAGCTACGAGTTGGGCACGACTGGTCTTCACAAAAATCCTTGACTTCTCCGTACGAAAGGAATAAGGTTTTATGTGGACGACATTTCCAAGATTCCCGTTACACTGACAGTTGTAGAAAAAGCCTGAGTAAGTATTCTGTTCTAGGAACAACAGAATATATTATAAAAACAATGCAATAATAGTGTACCTATGTAGTAAACTTTTTAAAGACATTTTGTAAGTTATAGTCCCTGTTTGGATATACAATGAATAAAGGCCATTTAAAAGTAATTCATGGTGTTGTATTTTTTA
Source organism: Apotomis betuletana (assembly GCA_932273695.1). Classification (NCBI taxonomy): domain Eukaryota; kingdom Metazoa; phylum Arthropoda; class Insecta; order Lepidoptera; family Tortricidae; genus Apotomis; species Apotomis betuletana. The sequence continues at coordinate 30,230,365 of OW026298.1, read as the reverse complement.
TAAAACTATTAAATTTCAGCTCAATCGTATACCGGGAAGTGGTTGACAAATTATTTGCAGGATTAAACCTGAATATGCATGCGTGTAATATAGAAAAGTTAGAAAAACAAATTTTCAATATGGCATATTTGAAAACCCCGCCAAAAAAGCCCGCTGTCACTTAGTTCATATACGGTGGCGCTAGTAGTATTAAAAAAAGAAGATAGGCAACTTTTTAAAGGTAGTTACCGTTCTTCTCCTTGTGAGTATTATATTCTTTGTTCTTGACATACTTGACGTTCAAGTTTGCATGACGTTATTCAACAATTTTATTAATGTCCGTCCCTTTCACCCTCGTGTTATACACTATATGAGTGAAAGGGATACACATACACAAGTTTACCGGACGCCGCTTCAAGCATCATCAGGCGGGGCGCACTCCGCGATTAACGTTTCCCGCTACAAGTACATGCCGGTGGCCGCATGCATGCGGACTATTCAGTGGCTGACACGCTCTGTCTCGGAACGCACGTACCTACACGATTTTCGCGCGCTCACGATTTACGTCGCAAGTGAACGTTCCGCATTCATCTGTTGATACCAGTGTTATATTATAATAGTGTTTAAATGAGTAAAAAGACAGCGAAAAGATATTGTATCGCAGCGGGTTGTAGGAACAATGATCGAAATTGGAATCACGCATTTTTCGCTCTCCCAACATGTCCGAAGGATGCCGAAAGGTAAGAAAATGAACATAATATATAATAATTAGTTACTGAATAATAATAAAAAACATATTGCAGGTTACTTCCATATTTAACACTGGTAATACTCAGAACAATTTTAATTGTTAAGTACTTATGTAATTTTGAATTGATTATTTGCTGCTATTTGTCAATTTAAATTCTAGTAAAATAAGTATGTTTACTACTAAATCAACAATCACAGAGGTTTTTATAATAATATTTGATATCACGTTTGTAAAATTACCAATAATGAATAAACGATTGAGTGATAGTTTGATAGGTAAGTATATAAAGTATATAAATAATAAGGTACAATAAATGTATTGGAAGAGATCCCTAATAGGAATAAGTTCGCCTTTGTACATGTTTTATTTGTTACAAGCGACCCGCCCCGGCTTCGCACGGTACGCGCCGTGCGTATTTTTAAAAATCTAAGCATACATAGGGGCAGACAGACAGCAAGAAACGACTTTGTTTTATACTAGGTATGTAGTGATGAATATATATGAATAAATAAATAATTAAATATCGGACAACTAAGCAAAAACAAAATTAAGCTCAAGAATTTAATTGCATGTTAAGGTAACGCATTCGTTGCATTATTTATTTTATTATATTATACGTATTAAAATGTTTAAAAATAAAGCTAAAATGTTTTGCGGCCTGGTGGTGGATTCAATTCGTCCAAATTCTGAGATTGATTATTTTATAGTTAAATAATGAAATAATAAATATAATTTATGAAGAATATAAATATATATCTCTCTATATTGAATGCCAGAAATAAATGAATTGAATGGGAAATACATTTTTATTTTTAGTCGTTGACAGCCCTCGCTCTCGGCGACGCGGCAAGCGAGACAATTCATTTTCACCGTTGGCACGCAGCTTTAACGTTCCGTTTGGCTTGCGCTGGGGACGACGACTTTAGAAGGGCCATAAATCATATTTTTTTGGCTAATAAAAGCGGCTTTTGTAAAGATCAAAGCAGTGTGCCTTCTGTACTTGTACTATTATCTATTCTGTGGCATCATGCACGTTTGACGGCGGGCTTGATCTTGTATGGCCTGCATTATCCTTACTTCATGCAGGCATCCGAAATGTCAAATTTTATAGTTTGTTTATGTGAACATAATGGTAGTTTAAAAAGTCGTATCTCAGTATACGATCGGGGTAAAAATACGACTTCTTAATTTAGCAGGTTATGCGTTAAGCGTTATAGACTAAGATCCCCATTTAAAACGACCTTCACCGAGATGTTTATTTGATGAAATGTATTTTACATTTAGTTTAATATGTCAATTAATATATTGCATATGGGTTGCCTAACAAATTTTAGTCCAGGGTATGTTTAGTAAAAAATAAAAAAAATTTTTTTTTTACATTTCACAGATTTGATTATTAGATAAATTCATAATTAAATAATCTTTAATTTTATTCAATTTCAATTCAATAATCAGACCGTTGCAAAATGCTAGTAGGTATAGATTTACCTGTTTATACCTGGGTACCCGATAGTTGTGACGGGAAAGAATAGGCAACCTAACGTTTGCATATTCTATGGGCTTCATACTTTCGATTGGTATATGTATGTATGTATGTAAACACTTTATTGCACATAAAACAATATTGACAAAAACTCAAAACAATAAGTCAAAGTCAAAGTCAAAGTCAAAGTAGTTTATTCTTCAATTTAGGCATAATTACAATGCACTTATGAACGTCAGCTGTTTTGCAAAACAGTAAGTATATTTTATACATAAAATTACATTATTTTTTACAGTTAGCTACGTATATTTTGTGTTTTCTGGATGCGATAGATTACTCGTGAAGGATGTTATCACTGCCAAACATCCCTATCCATGATATAATCACTTACCTTATAATAAGCTTTTGATCTGAGTTTTTGTTTCACCACTAATTTAAATTGACGATCGGTAAGTTCGGTAATCTGTTTTGGAATTTTATTGTAGAATTTTATACAATTTCCCAAGAACGACTTCTTTGCTTTTGCTAGTCTGTAATAAGTTACTTTGAGCTTCCCTGTATTTCTGGTAATTTTTGGCTTATCTGTGTTTGTTGGGAAATAGTATAAATTCTTCCTAACAAACATTATTATTTCATATACGTATAGCGACGGCAGTGTTAGAATATCTATTTCCTTAAACAGTTCTCTCAATGACTCACGCGGCCCTAGATTATAAATTGCTCTGATAGCCCTTTTTTGCAAAATAAAAATTGTTTCAATATCCGCGGCTGATCCCCACAAAATAAGACCATAAGTAACAATACTATTGAAGTATGCGAAGTAAACTAACCGTGCCGTCTCTATATTGGTAAGCTGCCTTATCTTCCTGACTGCAAAAGCAGCGGAGCTCAACCTATTTCCTACTGCTGTTATGTGGGAACCCCACTGCAATTTTGAGTCTAATGTAATACCTAAAAATACAGTTTCTTTTACAAATTCTAGGGTTTCACCATTAAGTTTTATGTTCGATATTAAGTTTGTATCTGATGAATTCACTAGTGAGAATTTTATACATTTAGTTTTTTTTGGATTCAACACTAAGTTATTAGCAGCAAACCAGTCAGATATCATGGAGAGGGTAATATTTGGTTCAGTGAGCTCAGTATCTTTCCTATTAACCTTGAACAGTAACGAAGTGTCATCAGCGAACATGACAATGCCTGATCTTCGGTTTACCATATACGGAAGATCATTTACATAAACAAGAAACAAGAATGGACCTAGAATAGATCCTTGGGGCACTCCCATCTCTACCACTGTCTCTGAAGAAATGGCTCCATTTATCGCTACCTTTTGATTTCTGTTTGTTAAATATGACTTGATGAGATCCAATGCATGGCCACTGATGCCATAAAAATTTAGTTTACAAATTAAAGTATCATGATCTACACAATCAAAAGCCTTGGAAAGGTCACAGAAAATTCCAATGGCGTCCCGTGACTCTTCCCAAGCCTGTAAAATAAATTTAATCAGGCTTACACCGGCATGAGCCGTAGACCTTCCTTTTGTAAAGCCGAACTGTTGTGGGTGTAAAATACAATGCGAATTAAAGTGAGAAATCAGTTGCATTAGCATTATTTTTTCGAATATTTTGCTAAACGCAGGTAGGATAGAAACTGGACGATAATCTGAAGGATTATCCCTATGGCCTGACTTAAAGATTGGAACTACTTTACTACATTTCATTAAATCTGGAAAAATGCCATTGTCTATACAACTATTAAAAATAAGAGCTAAAGAGGGAGCAACTACTTCAAGAATTGATTCCAGCACCTTGACTGATACGCCCCATAAGTCCTCCGTGCTCTTTATTTTTATCAGTTTCAGGGACCTCAGTACATCCGACGGAGAAATGTGATGAAACTTGAACGTGCAAACATTATCTAAGTTTACATTCTCCTTAAGGAGGGATTCAGCTTTTCTAACAGAGGATGCCAAACTTTTTGTTGTTTCTATGGGGATTTTGGAAAAGAAATGATTAAATTCGTTGGCTACACTTCTTGAATCAGTTATTAATTTATCCTCTATCTTCAAGGAAATGGTGGATTTGCTCAATTTTTTCCGACCTGTCTCTGTGTTTATTATTTTCCAGACTGTCTTAGCCTTATTATCTGAAGATTTTATTTTATTATTTAAGTGTGCTGCTTTTGCTTTCGTGCATACAATTTTAAACAATTTGGAATAATCCCTAACATACTGATGAAAGCGTTCATCAGTGGTGCAGGATTTCAAATCATAAAGTTGGTATAATTTATCTCTGCTTTTCCGGATTCCAGTAGTTGCCCACTCATTAAACGACATTTTGCTATTAACTTTAATACGCTTTTTACCACAAGCTTCATTAAATTCTCTACATACAGTATTCAGAAGCGCTTCAAATAGGCCGTTCGGATCACTTGATTCCGAATGATCTGTCATGGCGACTAGCAGTTTTGACTTTAATAATTCTAGTCTATGTTTACTCAGAGGTCTTATTTCTATGGCGCGATCAGAATATTTAATTTCGCAAGGCAGCATAATCACCTGAGCTTTATGATCCGAACGAACTCCATTCACTACGCTTCCACCCAGATGACAACAGTTTAGCCAGATGTTATCTATGCAAGTGGAAGAGGTGGGAGTGACCCTAGTAGGTACTTCAAAAATGTAATGTAAATTGAATGATTGGAATAAAGTGACCAACTTATCTTTTTCAACAGATTTTGACAAAATGTCAATGTTGAAATCACCGCAAACCACTATTGCTTTTTCAGTCTTTACTGCTTTACGAAGTGTATTTTCCATAATACTAATAAAATAAGTTAAATCACCTGATGGCGGTCTATAAACGCAAATTATCAGATACTGATCCATCTCTGCACAAGCAATCTCACAAATACGATCAACAGAACAGCCTGAGAGGTCTCTTCGTTCCTTAAAACTTAATCCCTTTCTCACTAAGATAATAGTTCCACCACCTTCAGCTGTAGTTCTGTTGAATGCGCTAGCTAATTCGTAATTATTTACATTAAATTGCATCATGTCGTCTTTTAACCAAGTTTCTGTTAAGCAGATTACATCAATATATTGTTTTTCGGTAAATAACTCTAGATCTAATATTTTGCCAGTGAAGCGGTTTATGTTTTGGTGTAATAATGTTACACTATTCTGCCTCTCTGTTGTCCCAACAGATAGTTTAAAGTAATTGAAATTTTAATATTATATATTTAAAAAAAAAAAGTAATTGAAATTTTAATGTCATTGTATTTTAATTTTAATTTTAATTATTTTTTTAAATGTGCAACTATTGCAACGGTGTAACTAATTTTTAAAGACTTTGTTTTATTTGTATTTTTATTTTTTGTGTGATATGGGTTTTTTGCCTGCAATAAAAATTTATTATTATTATTATTATTAAAGACAAATCTGCAGTTGGAATTGTAGTCTTAACCGAGGTGGGGCGGGTGATAATATTTCCAGAATCTGAATTAATAAAAGATGCTAAAGATTTAGCAAGTTTACTTGTTGTAATTTGATAATCACTAATAGCATCATTTGTGTCAAAAAATAAAATATTACTTTGACGACATATCAACTTATAAATTAACTTATTTAGATTATACAAGTGATTATTGGTACTACACGGAGTGGCAGTGTAGGGCAATGCACCTATAATAATATTTTTAGCACCCAACTTTGACAGGCAGTCGAGCCCACCCTTTACATCTGAGTACCTAATATTTAACCCATCACTTAACATTATTACAATGGTGGTTTGTTCATTTACATGAGTATGCTTAATTTTCTCTATGATTTGTTGAAACGGGCTATCGGGCATACAATGATTTAAAACACAGCTGTTGGGAATATAATTACATAAAGCTATGCCCAAACCTCGTCCAATGCTATCAGAGAAAACTAGGGTTTTGTTCATATTATTATTGCCTGGGGCTATTTCCCATAGTGGCACTGACAAGCTGCTGTCTGACATCTTAGGTGAGCGGACCACATCCTCAGGCTGAGAGTGAGCCAGTTTAAACCCACTCTCACAGTCACCCGAAGACTGCTTGGCAAGCAGAGCCTCCAAACATTCCTCGTTGTGGTGACATAGTTTCAACAATTCATCTGCTGCCATAACATGTTCACTAATCTGATTCTGAGATATTAAATATTTATTACTCACATCTCTCAAAGAATTTTGCAGTCTACTCACCTCAGCTTGCAACTTGTTTGTGTCAGCTTCATAGACGTACCTACTGCATCTTAACTGCTCCTGACATGAGTGTAGGTTTCTTAGAGCACAAAGATATTTTTTCCTCAATTCAGTAATTTTATGAATTTTAAAATGTTGTCTATACAGTCGTTTTGATTTTCTAATAAATTTATTTAATTTAGCATATCTTTTTAACTTACTATGACTTTGAAATACATTTTTACCACAGAATGAATCCTCTGTTAAATCAATAACACCTGAAGGACTAAAATTTTGACAATACTCAATACAGACATTTGGTGTCACAATATCATCAAACAGCCGCTTAGTATTTTTGACTTGCTGGTCTTCCACTTGCTCCTTTATTTGACGAACAACCTTGTGGGCATCGGAGAGTTCATATTCAAGAGTATTGACACGTTGCAGAGTCTGTTCATGGATATCACAGCATGCTTGCAGGCTTTTCAATTTGTCTAGCAAATGGTCACGCTGTATCACAGTATCTGTATGCAATACATCTAGGTTGGCCAAGTCACGTTTGAGTTCTGTATTCTTTTGAATGATTTTCTGGACCTCCTCCTCGCTTTCATCGCGTTCGCGCAGTAACTGGTCACATAGAGATTTAGACTGCTTGAGTTCCTTAAGTGTTATATTGAGCTTTTGTTCCAGTTCACGTATTGTAGCCCTGCGAGTCGTAACTGAGCTAGACATGTTGATCCAGCTTATGCACTTCTCCGCGGCACAGATTTATATTTGTAGGTTCACAACATTAGTCCATTATGATGACGGGCTGTTACTAGATGGCACACATCTAGTGCTTGATTATCATAGTTACACATACACTGTCAATTTTGAATGATTTACATCAGTAACACACTATTTACAATAGTTTACGAGCTGTAGACGTAAATATATCACCACATATTATGCTCATATTAAGCTTAGTTTGAATTTTAAATGTTGATCCGTTTACAATGACGTTTGGCCAAAAGCTGCTTCACGTTCTCGTTTTTATAATTTCACTGTTCCTTTTGGATTGTTTATAGAAATAACACTATATTTGTACTAATTAAGGTTTTTACACATGATTTTCTCACTACAACTTCGTATTTTATAATTAATTTGATTTTTAAAACAGCTGTGTGTATTTTGACGTCTGCTGGGCGGGGTTGCCAGCCGCCTATCCTGTACATGGGCGATACATGTGTACAAGGGCGAACTTATCCCTGTAAGGGATTTCTTCCAGTTAACCTTTGAGCAAATGAGACAGAAAACTAGACATTGAAGTGATAGACAAACGAACAAACTAAAACGTGCAAATATACTAAATGTAAATATAACCTTAAGATAAATAAATATACATATAATTACAAACGTATACCTATTGTATTAAACATAAACTAATAAATATAAATAATATAATAATAATAAATATTCAGTCTTAGTAGCATTGAACTATAATATTAATAGACGAGATCAAGGATTGAAAAGCCATAACTTATATAAATAAATATAGAATTTATCTAATATTAATCAAACCGGTGAAATGTTTAAAACATTTTTTTTTTATTATTAATCAAACATAACCTGGACTAAAATTTGCTAGGTAACCCATATGCAATATATTTATTGACATATTAAACTAAATATAAAATACATTTCATCAAATAAACATCTCGGTGAAGGTCATTTTATATCGGGATCTTAGTCTATAACGCTTAACGCATAACCTGCTAAATTAAGAAGTCGTATTTTTACCCCGATCGTATACTGAAATACGATTTTTTAAATTAGCACGGCAGATACGTTCGATTTTATACCCCATAATTTTTCATACCCCGGGCTTATATATGAAAATCGATTCTTAAGGAGTAAACTCCAAAAAGAAAAGAGTCTGTCATCGATGCCTGAAACAGGTTGGCATAGACTGAATTTATGTAGAGCTAGAAATGTATGTGACATTGACGGATGTACGTTCCGTCATCACGCATTACTGCACAATCCCAACTACGAACGTGCCGCCCACAGTGGTTTCAGCTAGAACAAAACAGCGGTTTCTATGGGGGAGAGTATTATGCTAACACTTAACAATAGATGGCTCTTATATCAAAAAGATGACCCAAATGTATATTTGCTATGGTATCACTACAGTATTTTTTCGTATAGTAACTCTGGGATAATTTAACTGTTTCGTTTCAAATTACGCAAAATAAATAATCAGTTCTGGTATTTCAGTTAGTTTAAATAAAAAGAAATATTCATTTAAGTATTTTACTGTAATTCGTATTTATATTGTAATAAAATAAAATAAAATTACGGTCATAAAATTTGTTGAAAATTTTAAAGAAACTCTTTAGTTACCGCAAACGAAACGCTAAGTTGATATCGTACCAAATGTCATTTTAAAATTTTCGTTTATTTCCGTGAACGTAAAAGTGCTTTCTGTGTTTATTTTCTATTTTATACGAGGACTTGGACTCCTAATTTCTGCTTGTTGCATTGACCACTTTTTTGTTTCTGGACTCTGATTTGCCCCTGGATTGGATAACTTTCAACCATGACGTCAACAAAAATGTATGCCGCGTTGTGAAAAAACTTGTAAGTACCTATTCCTTTGCCTTCTAAATAAGTTAACACAACAATCTTCAGTAAAATGAAGATCCTAACAGTTCGTTAGGAGTTTTCCTTATAGGTTAAACAGAAATCTAAAATGTTCGTGTTTTTATTTCTCTTTTAAGATGACTTTTATGCTATTATTATGAGCCTAAACTACGTCATTTAATATCTTTACAGGTTCGAATAACGTCATAACCCATTTTTACCTGAACCAAGACACGCAAGCAGACAGATTTTATACTACCAGATTATATGCAAGTGAAAGCACGTAACTACTTTGTAAAAAGGAATAAATCTACTGGATAAATCTAAAATTGTCTTTTAATTTAGTTTTCTCTCCTATTTTGTAAATTATAACGCCATATTATTAATCTTTTACATGAAAAGAATTCAATATGGCGTTATAAAAATAATAAGTGAACAAGGAGAACTGCTATGTAGCTACAGTCGCGCGTCGTGTATAGTTTTGGCCACTTAACGCCGGTGGCGCTGCAATCGAAATCGTTGACTGATGACTCTATTATAAAACATTCAATATACTCTATGGTGCCGCCGCCGCGCATTTGGAGGTAGAGGACGACGAGCCCGTTGCGGAGCTGTCCAGCCCGGGTCTATATCGGATGGCATACAATTATTAGTCCTATCGTCGTGTCGCATAACGTCTTTTGTCCTAATAACGTTTGGCATACACTTTGTTCCGCATATTTTTGATTGTCCGAAATTGTTGCTCCTATTATCGTTTGTCCTAAAAATTATTTGTCCTATCGTTTGATGTGGCTAAGATTCAACTATCGAATGATTGATGTGCATAATTGTAATGTTCCTAATATTTAATGTGCTAAAAATCTTTTGACTACATTTCATTATACCTAAATCTCGAAGATTTTTAAGCAAGCATTCTGACGCTCCGCTATCCTTGGTCATGAAACAAACCTAACCTAACCTACAGTTTTCGGTCTTTAACCTAACCTACTAACTGCAAAATTTTAATATACCTCCATGCAGCAAGCAAACATTCTGACGCTCCACTCGCTTCGCTCGCTCCGCTATCCATGGTCATAAAACAAACCTAACCTAACCTACAGTTTTCGGTCTTTAACCTAACCTACTAACTGCTAAATTTTAATATAATTTCGCTCGCTCGTTAGGGTCACAGTTCTACCTAACACTCCTCCTCGCATCGCTCGTCGTCGTACCCAACTTAACCAAAATCTGACCTGCCTACGTAACGATTCTGACTTCACGCCTACCATAGTTTAGTTTAGGTGCTGTAATTTTAGGTTCACTAATATGTTGCATAAAATTAATACTCATAAATTCATTTTGTATAACAACCTTCGACAGAAACATCATTTCTCCGAACTTTGTTTTGCATTTTTTTTTTCTCATATTGTGATTTTACATATTTTTTATATCAGAACATTCATATGGCAGAATATGAATAAGCATAATATTTACATGTCCGAATAGTTCAAAAGTAGTTCGATTCTATTATGGTCGCAGTTCTAACCTAACCTAACCCATTAAGTTCGGTTCTAACCTAACCTACTTTACTGGCAGCAGTTCGGTTCTGTTGTGGTCGCAGTTCTAACCTAACCTAACCCATTTAACTGGTATCAGTTTAGTTAATAATCGCCTAATCTAACCTAAAACCTAAACTAAACTCCTAGCACCCGTCTGTTCCGTAAACTATGTCTTTATGCCATAATAAATTCGGCGATATTAATGTTGTGCCATATAAAATTATATGAAATAAAAGTCGGTGATACTAGTGTTCTGCCATTTAGAATTATGCTAAATTAATAGTATGCTAACTGACAATTATGATACATATATAATTATGCTAAAGAATCATTCGGCTAAAAATGTTTCGGTGATAGCTGCTATGCAAAATGTATTTCGGAGAATCGATATTATGCAAGATAAAGGGAACCCGTAATTTTAGCCAATTTAATAATAGGCAAAATAATTCTTAGGGCAATTCATGTTAGGAATATTATGCTTTAGGTAATTAGATTTTAGAGTTATCAATATTAGGATAAACTTGCTTTAGGACTTTAAATGAGTATGCGCAAAAATTATTAGGACAAACGAGTAGTATGCCATTCAACAGTATGCCAAACATTCTCGGCCAAACATTTTTAGGACAAAAAACGTTATGCGATACGACAGGCACCCGTCCAGCCCCGCGCCGTGCGCGCCCGCGCTCGTCGCGGCTCCTGCTGCCGCGCTCGACCCTACTTCATACGATGTACTGACTCATGCGTCTACTTCTGCTGCGTTGGAAAGCACATTGATGTTTCCGTCGCTTCGCCAGTTGTTGCAAATCGTCGCTGTCACCGTGTCCGGTCCTTTAGGAAGCGCGGATTGTCATGCTTTGTTAGACGACGGGGCTTCTGCCAGTTTCATCGACGCAGAGATAGCGACGAAGTTAAGTATTTGCAGCCCTGAGAGACAGATACGTTTAAACTGTGTAGGCGGCCTGAGCAACTTCACGCACTTTATACGCAGAACCCGCGCGATTGAAGGGTTAGGTATCGCGTGACAGAGTATCGATAGACTACGCGTGTCACAATATTCGTATCTTTCTGGCATCGCGGAAGAATTCTGTTACGAGGACGTAAAGCCAACGATTACAATCGGTATCGATAATTGGCACTTGAGCATGCCTAGAGCTACGCGTAAGGGCAGCAGGAATAAGCCAGTTGCAAGCCTTACTCCTCTCGGTTGGATTTTGTTCGGCTTTGGCTGCAGCACCACCGCGCCGGTCAACGCCGTCAACCACGCAACTATCAGCGAACCCGTGGTTGCAGATATTAGCGATCGCGCAGTGTTAGAACAATTAGTTCGAGAGCAGTATAGTCTAGACTCGATTGGTATTTCGAAACGCGAAGCGTGCGGCGTCGACGATGAACGTCCAAATTCTCGAGCGCACAGCCCGTCGTCTGCCCAACGGTCGATACGAAGCTGGTCTAATTTGGAAGGCCGACAATTTTCTAGTTCCTGATAGTCATAAACTTTTGTTGTCTAGGTTTTTAGGTCTAGAAAAGAAAATGTCCAGTGATCCTATTTATGCAGAGCGGTACCGTCAGAATATACACGATATGATTCGGAAGGGTTACGCTGAATTGTGCACGGAATTGCAAGACACCAAGTCACCAGTTTGGGTTCTGCCACATTTCGATGTAATGAATCTAAACAAACCGCAAACATTAAGGATTGTTCATGACGCAGCCGCTAAAAGCCACGGTGTTTCATTAAATTTGCTCTTATTGACACGTCCCGGCTTACTTCAGCGGTTGTTAGGCATTCTACTTTGCTTTCGTGAAGGAAAGGTAGCTTTTACTGGTGACATACGTGAGATGTTTCCACACATTAAAATTCGTGTAGAAGATCGCGATGCGCGAAATTTTCTGTGGCGCGACAGCCCTAGAGAACCGATTAATACCTATCGCATGGTATCAATGATCTTTGTTGCCTCTTCAAGCCCTTTCACTGCCATATATGTCAAAAACAAGAATGCAGTGAAATGGCAAGACCGCTATCCAGACGCGGCCCGAGCCATCATTTTTACTTTTTTCCGAGTGGCCCAGCGAGCCCTGCACACCTGATTACTCTGGCATGGAGGAGGAGCGCGCTCCGTTTTAGTTCACCTCATTAAGTGACGTAGACAAGCATGAGCCACTTTCAGCCGAGCCCAGTCGATTCAGTTCTTGGCTGAGATTGGTGCGTGCGACAGCAAAAGCGCATAAGTATCTCACATTATTGCGAATGCTTAGTCTTAATCAAAGGGGTTTACGTGTAAACAATTTAGTTCGTTCCAAGGGAGGGATTTTAACCTTCATGTTTCAGCCTGTGGGTCAATGGCACTCCTTCACTGTCCCGCGCTCTGCTCGGGCGCCAGCCGCAGATTTGACTGCCATCGATATGCGCCTTGCAGAGACGCATATTTTTGGAAAATCCCAACTCTACACGTTTCCTGACGATGTGACGCATCTCCGAGATCGTCCTGCACAGCCCTTGCCACGCACCAGCCGTTTGTCTAAGTTGTCTGTCTTTATCGACGATGATAAACTGATGCGTTTATTAGGCCGAATGTCGGCAGCGTTTAAAGTAGGGGAAGATTGGCACCATTCGTACACTTTTTACATTCCGGTTTTTGTAATTTTTATTTTTAAAGATAGATACGTCCATCATCGGCCTCTATAATATAGCAGATACATTTAGCTTCCTAATCAAAAAGTTAGAAGTCGCCTACTTTTATGGGTAATTCTTATTCTCATGTATTTTTTTGTGATTTGTAAGAATCACTTGTTTATTTTGTTTAAATCTAAAATCTATTTATGCCTTTGTTGAGCAAATATCCTCTACTTATCTTTTATAAACACATTTACCTTAAAATATTCAGAAATATATATTAAAAAAAGAATGTTTGCCCAAAATGTCACGTCCATGCCGTGTGATATCTCCCGATTTTCTAATAAAATATTTTTTTCTGCTACAATATCACGTAATTTTGACTAATTATATTTGAAGCTAGCAGCCCTATTTAGGCTTTTTAAGAACGGAAAAACTACCTTCTTGTCGGTTCTGCTTATGACAAAGTGCGGTGAATGTATAGCAAAAATCATTTCTTGTATTTATTAACAAAAAGGACAACCTTAGTACGTCACCACCGTGGAATGAGTTTTAAACGTAAGTTCTACTGTTATGTTATTGATACTTATATAAATTTTACCTCAGAATAACAGAATAAGGTGATTGTTTAAAATTGGCGAGACAAAGCAAAGTGTTCCGTTATGTCGCACATGTTCAAAATTTGTCACGACCATGGATAGATCTAAATGTCACGACCACGGAATTTTTCAAACCTCGGTTGTGACATGTAATGCTTGGTTGTGACATTCTTGTAGTATATTTGAATAATTTGATGATTTTGTTTGCTAAGTTGGGTTATCAATTTGTTGTATTTTTTCCGCAGATGTCACCAAAGAAAAAATTAAATCAGCCATCTAGCGAGAGTCTCTTAAGATGTTTGTCGAGACTCTTCGCTATAAGACCGTTAGCCGAAACGACTATCGGGACAATGATCGTCGAGTCAACATCCCACATGGCGGTCACCTCGTGAGCCAAGTCAAGGTACTTGCTGAGTTTGTCCTTCTCGGCCTTCACGAGGTTCTCGTCATGGGGGATGGTGATGTCGACGAGCACTGCCTGGCGCTTGGATCGATCTACCAAAACGATATCAGGCTTATTGGCTACAATAGTCCTGTCCGTGATGATAGATCGATCACAATAGAGCGTGGCACGACCATTCTCAAGAACTGGCATCGGTGCGTACTTATAGTACGGCACCTCTGACCCCACAAGACCGTATCGAAGAGCAAGTTGCTGGTGAATGATCCTGGCTACTTGGTTACTTATTATTTGACACAATTACTAGATTTTGGATGAAATTGTCACACCCATGTTATACAGTCTCACAACTATGCTTAGGGATAGTCACAACCATGCATTACTTTTAAATTTTAATCACTTGCAGAGGGTATTAAGCTTGTCCATCTGCACCAAAAATTAGCCTTTGGTATGTACTCTTAATATACACCGCAATATATCACAGAATAAAAAATAAAAAAAAATGTTAATATTTTAAAACTATATGAGAATCACCCTTATAACAAACGAGTAGATCGACTTTTAGTAGAAGCTGTCAAATGTCCGAATCTACCCCACTCAAGGGGCACATTCGTACATGGGTCGGGGAACATTCAGACAGTGTGAGATAACTTCGTACATGTTAAATAAAGCAGCAATTATAATATCAAAAATAGTAAAAATGGTCTTTAAAAACAAGTCAATACCCGCCAATCCCATTGGCGGATATTTCCGATTCAATTCTTTGGCATAATCATATGACAACTTTCTGAATTTGAGCCCGCAATGCATTTTCGAAAATTTTCAATATATTCGATCAATTGTGACTCTATTTCGTTAGAAAACTCTTTTTCGTATAATTCCGAACTATTTTTACAAATTTTCTGAAATAAAAAGAAACATGTTAATAGGAGGTATGCATGACGTATATGAATGTGCCCCAGGTGTAGGCGTACGAACCTGCCCCGAAGGTCAAAAATAAAATATTGGTAACTACACAAAATTCATGAAGAGAAATACACAAAATATGTACTTTATCATGGAAATGATAGTATTTACTTACTGTTGATCAACAAAGTTTTCAGATTTACCGCTTCATTTAAGCACGATACATCCGAGAACATCGACGATAAATTTATTTAAAGGGTGCGAAAACAAATTACGCCCTCTCGTGTCGCTCTTGGTAACCGCACTGACAGCTAACTTCGTGGTCCACCGGGCGCCGTCAGCGCCTACCCATACACACAAACCCGTAATAAATATATTGTCCTGATAAGCTGTAATAGTGACTGTATGAAGCTGCCCCGTGTACGAATGGTGCCAATCTTCCCGTGACGAAACCATACGCCCCATCGCCCCAGCTTTACGACTACTTGTGCACCATTACCATCGGAAGGCCGCCCATGGCGCCCATGAGAACACAGAGACAGTTGCCAACGAAGTACGACAAGTCACCCGCACAGTCGCTTTCCACTGCCAATAGATTCAGCAGACTTGTGTTTTATAGAACTTATTTATAACAAATTAACAAGAAAGGAAATGATATCTTACTAAACGTGTTAGCTGTTAACATGGATTAAAAGAAATCAAAATCAAAATACAAGGTTTTTCAGTGCAATCAATGCTGAGGAATATGGAGGATATTTTAAACCACTGCCTCGTGCAAAAAACATTGAAGACTACCCAGATGTTTCAGTGTCCATATTCACATTATCAATGTATTTCCTTTATAGTTTTATTTCTAATCACGATAATTTAATAGTAGTGGTTTTAGATAGTCGTAGTGTGGTTTATGGTTATATTATTATTTCAATATCAATACCTTAGATTAATAGGATAAGTCCTTTATTTAAACAGGATTATTTTAAATTAACACACATTGCAAACAACTATTAGATAGATTCTTATTAGTAACAAATAAAACTTGTGTTTCATGTTTCAGTTCGGACCGTGGGAAACTGTGTCCATACTGTGCACAATATAATTATAGCACCATTCTGTATGTATGTAACGATCGTTAATAAATAGTTTGCACCATTGCCACTGACAAGGCAATCATTAGCTGAATTCTGTTCCGTGCAACGGACAATATCAAGTCCGAATTTCCAGCATGTTAGGTAAACCTACTCGTATCAAAGCCCGGTTCAAACAGTGGCAAGCGGCGGCGTAACATCAAACATTGCCGGTGTTGATTATTATTATTATTTTTACTTGAACATTTCAAATACTTATTTCACACACGCTTGCAAGGTTTACTTTTCGTTTTGCAAAAAATACAATTATTATATACCATTTTTAGGAAGCTACATATTTACGTGCGTTTTAATAATTGTTAATAACTATGGCTGCAAAGAAACTGTTTGCTGCTAATATTAATCTACGCATATACTACGCAAATACTAATACATTTACAAATTAAATGTATAATCATACTTCGGTTAAGACTGCACCGAGCAAAATGTGAAAAATAGGCAGTTGCCGTTAAGTAGACAACGTCAGCACTAGTTGTTTAATCCACTTCTAAACTATATCTTTAGCACTTTGAAGGATGTGTTAACAACTTCTCCGTGGAAAAATTATAAGATTATTAATATTTTACCCTAGAAAACTAAGTAAAGTTGGACGAAAATTGTAAAATCGTAAGCAGGCGTTAAGTGTTTTTTTATACTTTAACAATGGAAACCTATTCTGATTTTCAGTTAAAAAAAATGATGAATGTTTACATTACAATTTGTCCGCATCAAATATTTCAATTATTGTTTGGTATTAAAGGTCCAGATTTATCAAAAAGTGCTTTTAATTCTCCATACATTTTTACTATGGCGGCCGCGCGCCGATCTCAATACGCATTCCCTCATCTATGCTTCAATAACACCCTATATAGGTACTAGTATAACAACAAAATATCCTCCTAACAATCGCAAAATTTCTGTAGACTCGTACAAAGTTTTACAAAGTACGCGGCAGCAATAGGGAAACCTAAATAACAGTTCTTTTAAGAGGTTATTAAGTACCCACAGTTGCACAAACAACACTGAAACTTCTTGGTTTTGTCGTGACAAAAACATTCAATTTACTGTAGATTAGAGGTGTAAGCTTTATAACAATCATTAATACAACAACAATTATTATATAAGGCGTTTAATAAAAGACCCTGAAAGGTGTTTATGAAATATAATTTGTCGTTTTATAAAATTACTTTAAATAACTCGTAAAACGCTCGTATCTAATACAAAGGAAGTAATTTTGGAAATAAAGAACTTACTATTCATTATTTAAATACCTTTTCCCAAGTATTTTTTTTAGTTTATTAATTTTTAAGTTATACGACTAATTAACATTGCCAACCGTACGGTACGGAACTAAGCTATCTTTAGAATGAGAGACACAGTATATAATTATGTATTGCTGTCTCATTCCAACCGGCAACCAAAAAAACAAGCGGCAAGCAAAATTATTTAATCTATGAATTTATCATTAAAGGAGGAGGCCCTTTAGCTTCCCGTTGACTCCACGGAAGCTCAAAATATGTATTGTTGTCAATGGAATGACTGACGAAAAGCGACTTGTGTGGGACTAAGCTGGTCAGCAAGAGGTGGGCTAAGACATTGTTGAGCAAGCTTTAGATTTCGACACTTTTGATGTGTACACTAAGTCAGATTCTGCTGCGTCTGTGCGAACGTCACTGTCTGAATGAAAACAAAATTGTACCTACCTTTAGCTGGCCTCACCGATTAAGAAAGACGCAGTACAACAGTCTAAATATATTTTTTTCTGCGGATTTTTTGCAAAATGCGTATGATATAAAATGTCGGTGAAAACCCTTATTGAATCTAATCAGAATATCGATTTTCGCCTTCAATCGCAAAAACATTATTAGTTTTTTGTATACTTTTGTATGATAAGTCAATTCCGGAACCAGTTCTGGAATTCCGGAACTGACTGTCAATATCGAAGTCAATTCCGGAATTGGAAAACCAGTCCGATATTGCAAGCCCTACTTACGTCAATTCTGAGAGCAAAAATTAACACGAACATTGTTGCGAATAACGTTTTGGCCTTTTCTCAAAATGGATGTAGGGTTGGGTCCCGTGGTACTAAGGAGCTCCTCCTCATTGACACGACCATTTGCCAACAAGTCCGGCGAAACAGGGGGTCTCTCTCGGCCGCTTGGGTAAATATAAGAAGACCTATGATTCGGTGCCTCATTCATGGCTGGAAAGGATCTTAGAGCTGTACAAAATCGATACAGCTCTAAGATCCCTCTTAAGGGTGTGAATGAGGCAGTGGACCACAGTCCTTTGTCAACCAGGTGACGGGGATGGCCCCCCTGGCCCGCAGGACTTGATAAGGATTGAGAGAGGTATTTCCCAAGGTGACATTTTGAGTCCTCTGTGGTTCTGCCTAGCCCTGATTCAGGACTAGGTTGCCGACTTCGAAGAGGAGGTGAGGTAATTTCTCATCTGCTATACATGGATGATCTTAAGCTGTATGTTCCAAAACGCCAGGATCTGCTGGAACTACTGGAAGTAACAGAAACCTTCAGTAGCGCCATAAAAATGGAGTTTGGTGTAGACACGTGTGCGGTCATGCATGTACAGTGGGGGAAAGTCGTAAATTCCGCGAACTTGCAACTTTCTGAGACAATGTCCCTCAGGTCTATCTCCGAAGCTGAAACCTATAACAACCTCGGTACGGCACAGTCATTGGGTATTGCGGACGATGAAATTAGGCGGGCGTTGAAGGAGCGTTTCTTTAATCGCTTGGCAAAAGTACTTAGCAGTCTTTTGTCCGGTAGCAATAAGGCGCGCGCCTTCTACGCTTGGGTGATGCCTCTGCTCACTTACTCCTTTGGCATACTAAGATGGACTCAGACTGAACTGGACGCCCTGGATACGAGGGTCCGTCAGCTGCTCACTACACACCGCATGAGGCATCCGCGCTCGTCAGTTATGAGACTATACATCCCGCGTAAGTGTGGAGGCCGTGGCTTTTTAAACGCCAAGGACCTCCATAACCGTGAGGTGTGCAGTCTTAGGGAGTATTTCCTAAACAACGAGTGTGGGATTTGTAGTGAACTCCTTAGTGAAAACTTTATGGTGTTGTATAAGAATACTTTGCTAATACTTCATGTTTGATTAACGTCACTTAATTACTTCTACTAAATTAAATGCACGTTTTTTATTAAAAAGCTACTTTATTTTATTGGCGACGAAATGGACGCCGAACAATTTGCGCAATTCCTTAGCGTTCAACAGGCGCAACAGGAACAAATTTTAAAACTCCTTACCGTGGCACTCGCGCCCACCACTACACATGCGGCAGCGCGCCCTACGTCGACAGGCGGCAGCTTGACGAGCACTGCCAACTCACAGGAACAACCACGTAACAAAATGGCCACATTAAAATCGTTTAATATGGATCGGTACAATCCGGACAACTTTCGGGTAAGCGATTACATTGACTTCTTCGAAGCCAAGTGCAATACACGACGTAAATAAAGACGACGACATAAAGAAAGACTTACTTCTTAATTGCATTACACCTGACGTCTTTAGGGAACTAAAAACAGCCCTTATTCCCAATTTTGAAACAAGTACATACACAGAGTGTAACAAATGTTACCATTGGTTACCCTATGTACTCATGTATATAAGTACTACAGTTAACACTCGCTGGGTTCCACTACAAACAGATTTTGGATTTAGGCAGGAAGCGATAAATTAAACAATAGGCCCTAATATTTTTGGAAAGTTCGACGGACAAAAGAAATAAGAATCGATTGCAAACGTTTACTTAAATGTTTAGGTTCGAATTATGAGTCTCGAATGTATTGTGCTTTACGTAAAAATATCTTGCACATGTTGCACACAGCGCGGCGTGGATATTGAGACAATGGGCAAACAAGATAATTTTTCAACTGAATAGCTAATAGTCTTACACGTGCAGCCCTGTGTCGGCAGAATTTCGAGCAATAAAACAAAAGGACTTAGGCATGGGATTTTTTAGAGGCAATGCAATCTGAGATTTTGAGGAACTGCGTGAGAGTAGGGATAAGGGGATGACGGACAGTCAAGGTTTGGTTTCCGAAGGAGGAGGTAACTCTTAACTGACCTCGAGATAATGGTGTCCCGCGTACGTACAGTGTGATTGTTCTAAGTTCAGTCTACAGAAGTGTAAATTGGAATTAAATTCAGTGAAGCGCTAAGCTTATATATGGGCAATTTGTGAATTAAGTGTTTAATATACAAGAATAACTTTAACTTCAGTGCGGCACTTATAATTAAGAGAAGAACACTTTATAGACTGTGTAGTTTTAAGTAACGAGTAATTAAGCTAAGTACTAACATTATTTTCGCTAGTCTAGGGGAGTGAGGGCGCGAGAGTTGATCATCTATGTCGTTACGTGTTCTGCGATTGAAACTGCGGCGCGTGGCATTGAAGCTGAGGGCGATAAACTACGTTCCTGATTAATTTCCTTGATTATTTTGAGTTGGAGCAGTAGCGCAGCGGAACAGCATCGGAGCGGACATCGCACAGTATTTACGTCGAATTCTAGGACAAATAGTTAATTGTGACAGGAAGTTACACACCAGTATGGCCTCTACTCATATTGAAATACTGCTATAGGATACGGCAGGATTGTGCTCGCGTGTCGAAGGCACTGACACGAAGCGTGCAATTTGGCGTCGTTTTCCTCCTTTAGGACTCGGGATTCGTGGCTTGATGCGGACTGTGCTCTGGTTGTCGATTGCGACAGTGCGTACAGTTGGTATCGCTATCTGTGATTCCCATCAATGCCATACTGGTGTTTAACTAAAGAGAAGAGAGATATTCATGAGAGAAATCGACGTGTGTTGAGTGACGGTTTGGAACTTAGCTAAATTAGCTTTGTACAGGATTTGGCAGACGCGTTGCCTAGGCAGGAGGCACTTTTCCCACAGGTACACGGGGCGTAAGGCCAGTTTTTGAGAGTTCTGCGTCTTCTAAGCAAATCGTTAGGTAATCCTCATTCTACCTAGACGTAACTGTCTCATCATTGTTAGTTTAAATTTTATATTATTAGTTATAATATAATTGTAATAGATTTAAGTACAATTGATGAAAAAATGACTTACTATTGAGTTTCTTTCGGCTTTCTTCTCAACAGCGGTCTCCTCTTGGGAAACGCCGGTAGACTCATTTTTAAACAAAAGCAAAATAAACGCTTTGAATTTAATCTTGATCTTTTGATTTTAAGCTCCTCATTTAGTCGAGTTTCTTGATTTAGTTTAACAAGTGAGCGACAAGTATTGTATCACGCCATAACCATAAGTTACCGTAATAAAAATAAGCGTTAGGAAGTGAGCTTAGTGCGCTACGACCCGGACTATTGGGAGAGGAAGTTCGAGAGACTGAGCAACGTCGTGGTCCTGACCTGACGCTGCGGTCGCGCTCGCTGAAGCGCCACGCCGAGCCGCATCGCAGACGCTGGAGCGCTGTACTTCGTACGAGTTGACGCCGAGACCGTCGCTTACGAGTTAAGTGACCATGATACAAGATGAATCGGTGAGTGATAATATGAGATATTGAAATTAGACGATCACACAAATGTTATTCTGGCCACTATTATTTCGAGGAAATACACACAACGTATGGGGTCCTTTATATCAGCTAAATTAGGTCGTATATAAGATAGTGCTAGGTAGGCTACATATTATATACATAGATAGGATAGGCTCTAGATAGAGATAGGTATAGCTATATGTAGGGAGGTAAGAGACGTTTATTACAAGAGTAACGTACGAAACTTCTTGATTTATACCGCGTAAAGAAGACTAGATACCGCGCACTTACGGAGTTTTTAAGCTGCGTAAGAGAAGACACAGAATCTATAGAGCATTGTGCTAACCGATTAAAGGGCTTAAGCGTAGATTGGTATGACGACGCACTTCTGGAACGGCAGCTTCGAGATCGGTTTGCGACTGGGTTGAATCACGCGGAGCTGGAAACATATTTAAAGCAAAAGTGGCCTGATCTAACCGAAACACGTAATAAACAGACCACTGAAGTATCTTCTGCTCAATTGTTTGCAGTCGCACAGTCACGTGAACAAGTAAAGCACGACACCAACACTGCAACAACAAGTATCAAACGGATTACAAAAAAGTACAAAGCCAACAGTAATCACCGACCAGAAACTTATACTAGCCCACGGAAAATATGGTCTAGCCAATGTCTTTGCTGCGGAAAGCATGAAAAACATTACGTGGCTAATTATCCAGCCCAGAGCCATACATGTGAAGAATCGGAAGATAGAGTCGCGCCTTCTCGACAACAGAATGTCTGACTTACATCTCTCTGAGGACATTTTGAGAGAAGGAACTATTAAGATGCCACACTGCTAGAAGTATTAAAATATATTAAAACTGGCTGGAGTGAGTTACAGTATACAAACGATATTAAGCATTTTTTTCAAGAAGTGGAATGAGCTCTCGATAGAAAATAAAATAATGATGTGGCAAGGCAGAATATGATAATTCCAAAGAGCCTGCGACGGAAAGTACTGACATACCTTCATAGAGGTCATCCAGGTATTTCAGCTATGAAGGCTCTGGCTCGTTTGTATGTTTGGTGGCCATCCATTGATGAAGACATAGATGATCATGTTAAGAGATGCATTTGATGCCAGCAAAATAGACCTCATAACCCAGAACGTCCGGTATACTCTTGGTCTATTCCAGAACGGGTGCGGGAGAGGATACATATCGATTTTGCCGGACCTATCGAAGGCACTTATTGGTTGGTTCTAAGTGCCGCCTTGTCCAAGTGGATAGAGATAAAACCCATGAAAAATATAATCACACCAAACTTGTGTAACGTGCTAGATGACATCTTTTGCACATTTGGTTTTCCGAAAATGATAGTTTCTGACAACGGCCCTCAATTTACTTCATCGGAATTCGAGGAGTACTGTAAACGTCAAGGTATTTTACACATAAGATCATCAACTTATCATCCCCGAACCAATGGTCTAGCGGAACGGTTAGTCAGGACGTTTAAATTGAGAATTGTCTCTGCGGCCGAGCCTCAACAACAACGGCTACGTGAATTCCTATTTACATACAGAATCACTCCTCATAACGCCACGGGTAAATCACCGGCAGAGATGATGTTTGGGCGAACGTTGAATACACTACTATCCAATATACGACCCAATAAAAGGAGAACGATGCAATATAAACAAATGCAAGATAACATACAACTCTGGGCGAATAAAGCGGAGTATGTACCCGGCAATACGGTTTACCAATAAGACCCCACTTGACAAAACCTGGCAGCCCGGAGTCATGGCAGAGCGAAAACACCGCTATTTGTATACAATTTCAACTCCAAATGGAAACACCATTCGGCGACACGGAGATCACATCCGTCCACGGGTACCATCACCTGTTAGATCCCAAGAGTCACCCAAGATATCACAACAATCAAGAGGTCCCACTAATACTGAGTTTTTCCGCACACCTAGCGCTTCTCCAAGTGCCGGATCGTCAAGAACACCTGATACGCCCTCTGCACACATTGTACCAGAAAGTTATGAGGGAGTGTCACCTCTAAAGAAAACTCGGGCAGGTTCCCTTGCAATTCTAGAACGAGATTCATCGCAGCATTCGCAGTCAAAGGCCAACCCGAATTACCCGAAATCACCTTCTGCTTCCATACCTACACCAGAGCCGCAGCAGCGTAGTAAGCGGGTAACCAGACCACCTCAAAGACTTATAGATGAGATGTGACCAAAGATAGGGAGGGACGAATGTAGTGAACTCTTTAGTGAACTAACTTTATGGTGTTGTATAAAAATACTTTGCTGATACTTCCTGTTTGATTAATGTTACTTAATTTATTCTTCTAAATTAAATGCACGTTTATTATTAAAAAGCTACTTTATTTTAGGATTCATCGCGATGTAGTAGCAGTTGACAAAGGCTTCACCTCTCTTTCCTTGGCAAACGAGAACTGGCGCAGACCAAAGGTGCTTAGCATCGATGACCGCAGGGCTGTATGGAAGAGCAAGGAGCTACACGGGCGGTTCTACAAGGCCCTTACGGGGCCCGATGTAGATCTGCTCGCGTCGGTTTTTTTATTTTAACCATGGGGTACTCGTAATTAACTATTATACAATCAGGCCAGTTAATCTCATTCAACCAAAGACAGAATAAGAAAGCTGAAAGGCGGAATAAAAAAAGAAAGAAAATAATTTAATCTATGACTTTATCATTAAAGGAGGAGGTCCCCTTTAGCTTCCCGTTGACTCCACGGAAGCTCAAAATATGTATTGTTGTCAATGGAATGACTGATGATAACATGATAAGCGACTTGTGTGGGACTAAGCTGGTCAGCAAGAGGTGGGCTAAGACACTGTTGAGCAAGCTTTAGATTTCGACACTTTTGATGTGTACACTAAGTCAGATTCTGCTGCGTCTGTGCGAACTTCATGTCTGAATGAGAACAAAATTGTACCTACCTGTAGCCGGCCCACCGATTAAGAAAGACGCAGTACAACAGTCTAAATATATTTTTGTCTGTGTATTTTTTGCAAAATGCTTATGATATAAAATGTCCACAAATTTGACTTTAAGAAGACATTTCTTAGACTAGGGTGAAAACCCTTATTGAATCTAATCAGAATATCGATTTTCGCCTTCAATTGCAAAAAAATTACTCGTTTTTTGTATACTTTTGTATGATAAGTCGATTCCGGAACCAGTTCCGGAATTCCGGAACTGACTGTCAATATCGAAGTCAATTCCGGAATTGGAAAACCAGTCCAATATTGCAAGTCCTAGCCGGCAGCGGGGCAGGGCCCAGGCTACCGGTGGTTAGGGCTGCAGAGAGAGGAACCTCCTGACGATGCGCGCCGTGTCCAGGAGTACCGCCTTCTGAATCTGACCCTTGATTCAGCCATCTAGCGAGAGTCTCTTAAGGTGTTTGTCGAGACTCTTCGCTATAAGACCGTTCGCCGAAAAGACTATCGGGACAATGATCGTCGAATCAACATCCCACATAGGTACTTGCTGAGTTTGTCCTTCTCGGCCTTCATGAGGTTCTCGTCATGCGGGATAGTGATGTCGACGAGCACTGCCTGGCGCTTGGATCGATCTACCAAAACGATATCAGGCTTATTGGCTACAATAGTCCTGTCCGTGATGATAGATCGGTCCCAATAAAGCGTGGCACGACCATTCTCAAGAACTGGCATCGGTGCGTACTTATAGTACGGCACCTCTGACCCCACAAGACCGTATCGAAGAGCAAGTTGCTGGTGATTGATCCTGGCTACTTGGTTATGTCTGTGCAAGTACTTACCATTAGCAAGATGAGAACAACCGGAGATTATATGCCTGAGTGACTCACCGGGACAAAATTTCGACCGCACCGTCCTTCAAGATATATCTCCGATAATTGTTCGTCATCACTTACATTATTTCATCCGCAATTGCACAGGCAAAACCTTCGGTTTCCCCAAAGAGTTCCCCGAAGTGTAGCCAGTTCATCGACGCGAGCAGATCTACATCGGGCCCCGTAAGGGCCTTGTAGAACCGCCCGTGTAGCTCCTTGCTCTTCTCGTTTGCCAAGGAAAGAGAGGTGAGGCCTTTGTCAACTGCTACTACATCGCGATGAATCCTAAAATAAAGTAGCTTTTTAATAATAAGCGTGCATTTAATTTAGAAGAATCAATTAAGTAACATTAATCAAACAGGAAGTATCAGCAAAGTATTTTTATACAACACCATAAAGTTAGTTCACTAAAGAGTTCACTACATTCGTCCCTCCCTATCTTTGGTCACATCTCATCTATAAGTCTTCGAGGTGGTCTGGTTACCCGCTTACTACGCTGCTGCGGCTCTGGTGTAGGTATGGAAGCAGAAGGTGATTTCGGGTAATTCGGGTTGGCCTTTGACTACGAATGCTGCGATGAATCTTGTTCTAGAATTGCAAGGGAACCTGCCCGAGTTTCCTTTAGAGGTGACACCCCCTCATGCCTTTCTGGTACAATGTGTGCAGAGGGCGTATCAGGTGTTCTTGACGATCCGGCACTTGGAGAAGCGCTAGGTGTGCGGAAAAACTCAGTATTAGTGGGACCTCTTGATTGTTGTGATATCTTGGGTGACTCTTGGGAGCTAACAGGTGATGGTACCCGTGGACGGATGTGATCTCCGTGTCGCCGAATGGTGTTTCCATTTGGAGTTAAAATTGTATACAAATAGCGGTGTTTTCACTCTGCTATGACTCCGGGCTGCCAGGTTTTGTCAAGTGGGGTCCTATTGGTAAACCGTGTTGCCGGGTACATACTCCGCTTTATTCGCCCAGAGTTGTATGTTATCTAGCATTTGTTTATATTGCATCGTTCTCCTTTTATTGGGTCGTATATTGGATAGTAGTGTATTCAACGTTCGCCCAAACATCATCTCTGCCGGTGATTTACCCGTGGCGTTATGAGGAGTGATTCTGTACGTAAATAGGAATTCACGTAGCCGTTGTTGTTGAGGCTCGGCCGCAGAGACAATTCTCAATTTAAACGTCCTGACTAACCGTTCCGCTAGACCATTGGTTCGGAGATGATAAGGTGATGATCTTATGTGTAAAATACCTTGACGTTTACAGGCGAGGAATAGAGGAAGGCCTCAGAGCTATCTCGTTCTGAACAAATAAAGGAAGCAGCTGTTCATTATCGCCAGAACAACCCCGATCAACGGAAACAGACATTGGCACGTTATATTTCTTCACATCCGAAGGTTGCCGGTTGAGGAGCCGCAGTATCTCGTTACTCTGCAAGTCATCCGGAATTTCACCGAGTAGCAATTGAACGTTTCACTGTGTTTCGTCCGGAACAGCGGTAACGGTAGAACGTTATACTGCCTCTCATCCGGAAATTCACCGAGCAGCAGTTGAACGTTTACACTGTTTCTCATCCATGAATTAATCGGGCAGGCAGTAGCGCGTTATACTATCTCATCCGGAAATTCACCGAGCAGCAGTTGAACGTTACACTGTTTCTCATCCAGAAGTTAATCGGGCAGCGTTAGCACGTTATACTGCCTCTCATCCGGAAGTTCACCGAGTAGCACGTTACAACAATGTACACTCTGAACAAGGAGAACTAAAAGAATTTTCAGATTATATCAACAAGTCGTATTTTCCTCGCCTAAGAACAATTTCAAGAGAAATATAAATCAAGCACGGAACATTTGCAATTTAATAAGAGATATAGATGGATTATTAGAGAAATCGAACGTAGAAAAAAATTAAAAAATATGGACAGCAGGAAAAGGTTAGCAGCATTGTTGTGGAAAGTGAAGAGTCGAATGAAATCTTGGAAGACGAGATCACAGACAAATATAAAACCGCGTTTAAATCCTTAAAACTAACATGTCTTGATAGGTACTCCAAAACTTAATTGTATAACGTGTATGAAACTATGCCATTTAAGCGACCTTTCATTTTTAAATAAATAAAGAATACCCATACAGAATAGTATCTCGAAAACCTATTAAATTACTACGGAAGAAATAATCTAGATCACAGACCATACATGTG
This sequence comes from Apotomis betuletana, assembly GCA_932273695.1. Classification (NCBI taxonomy): domain Eukaryota; kingdom Metazoa; phylum Arthropoda; class Insecta; order Lepidoptera; family Tortricidae; genus Apotomis; species Apotomis betuletana. Next base: position 30,202,572 of record OW026298.1, on the reverse strand, counting down.
TAATTCAAGCTTACAAAAAATTAGAGCTAACCAACTGCCATCAGTCTGTGATTTTAATGATCTATACGTTTGTGCCGTTCCACCACAGAAGCGTGTTAAATCCTTATGAAAATATATTAATTCAACGCACCAAAGCATTTCAAGTAGTATGTGCAGTGTTATGAATCCCGTTGAAAATAAGCATTTACCTAATAAGCATGGTAAAAAAAGTCGAAGGCCGAATTTTCTATCTTCCGTTACCTCTTGAAGAAACAATGAAAAAGCTTCTTAAACGCGAACTCCCGATAACTAACCCTGGACTATGGTCCAAGGTACGCCGACATAGTAAAAAATTATATAGAAAGATATCGTAGACGTCAACAAGGTTTACCAACCGTTACAATATCTCAAAAGTGTAAATGAATTGTTCTCTCAAAAACAGCTTCCACATGCACCTCAACAATTGATTAGCCATAATAATGAAGCAGACAATTTGCATCATACTGTAGACCGATAAGATAAGTGTATCATACTGTAGACCGGTAAGTCTCAAGTGGAAGGAAACGGTGGGCTACTAACACAAGTTTCACGTGACAAAGAAACTTACTATGAACAATACACCGTTTACCCTTGGCACGACAGGAGGAGAATATTTCTCATTTCAAAACTGTACCAAATGCTTATAGTCAACGCTGCTCAATAGTGATCCACAAATTTAGATGTGAAGTGCTTTCCTAGTCTTTATGTAGAAGGTAAATATGGTCAGTTTCATGTTCGGCAGCAAAAACTGACATCTAGTGAATATAATGTTAAAGCTCGACTAAAGTCAAAGCACTCTCAGTTCCGTCTAAATCAACAATACCTACTATTTTTATGAAACGATGCTAATCTGCGTCAAATAAATTCAGGTATATTCCATAAAATTATATTGTGTTAATCAAAGACATAAAATCTCAGTTGAACAGTATTTTGAGATACTTTATAAAGATGAATTAGAAGGTGATAATATTGTAGGGGTTCACAAGGCTCATCTTGCCATAGGAGTACCATATAAAAAATTTAAAACATTCCAACACAAGTAATACGACACATCATGAGACCCTCATTCAATGAGTGATATAGATAATGCTACTAAAACTGAACATAATTTAAAAATTTGGAATTCTTAGCTTCTTTATTGGCAGAGATCTCGTCACTTGTTGCAATTAAAGCTGAATATCTTAGATACTACCGGTCCTATTTCCACCAAACATTGCTAAGAGCCATCACGACGGAGAAGAATTTCAATAAAAAAAAAACCGGCCAAGTGCGAGTTGGACTCGCGCACCGAGGGTTCCGTACAAACACTTTCCATCCCTAAGTGGTTAAGTTAAGTTTGCACCTGGTATGTATAGCGCCCCATATAAATTAGGTGCAAAGTTAGGTATTAAAAAAAAACTACTTACTAGATCTCGTTCAAAACAATTTTCGTTGGTAGTTTTTATAGTAATGAACATCATATGTTCTTTTTAGATTTTTCATTTTCTTATTTTAGAAGTTAGAGGGGGGGGGGGACCAACTTTTTTCCACTTTGGAAGCGTCTGTCACGCAAACTATTCGGTTTAGAAAAAAAATATTATAGAAACCTCGATATCATTTTTGAAGACCTATCCATGGATACCCCACACATATGTTTGATGAAAAAAAAATTTGAGTTTCCGTTCTAAGTATGGGGAACCCCCAATATTTATTATATTTTTTTTATTTTTGCATCAAAATCTTAATGCGGTTCACAGAATACATCTACCTACCAAGTTTCAACAGTATAGCTCTTATAGTTTCGGAAAAAAATGGCTGTGACATACGGACGGACAGACGGACAGACAGACGGACAGACGGACAGACAGACATGACGAATCTATAAGGGTTCCGTTTTTTGCCATTTGGCTACGGAACCCTAAAAACAGAGACACACATACACAAATACACAGATACGAGTACACATGTTGAATTTATAACACCCCTCTTTTTTCGTCGGGGGTTGAATAAACATAAATGAACAAAAATTGTACAAAGGTAAAAAAAGTGGGCTGAGAGTGCCTGGCAGATTAGTGAGACTAGATACTGAGCCCCTGGAGCATTGGTATGCATCCATCCATCGGTGATACTTCAGCTATGTTTATGTTCCTTATCTCTTTATCATATTAGCTCTACAAGCTTTATAATTATAAACAGGAGTTGTTTTGGGGTGGTTTAAGTTTATCAGCGCTTTAGCAGCAGGCCAAGGTTACTACTTAGAACCAGTAGGTTAGAACCTGTAGGGTATATTCTTACTTATAATTAAATTACAAGATTACGAATCGGGCATGTTTAAAATAGTAGAAGCTATTTCTTACCAGCAACACTTATATTTCGATAATGAATAACAATATTACTACAATTTGAATGTTTATTTCCCAATCCGAGTTTAACTGTTTACTACAATTTGAATGTTTATTTCCCAATCCGAGTTTACGCAAGATTACCAGAGACACTCAAAGTAAATATTCCAGCAAATGGCGAACGTCTAAAAGCTTGATTAGCCTAATAGGTTCAGTAATATGTATAAATGTTTGCGTATGGTAGCCGGCAGCAATTACATGTAGAGAGGGTATGTTGTAAACGTTGCGTAGGGTAGATTGGTCGGTTAACGAGAGCGAGTTGTAACTAGTAGAAATAAAATATCCCCAGTAATAGTGTGGGATCCGTAACGACGTTTCTACTGCCATGCCATTTAATTTAGTTATACCTAGTCCAAGCGTATTTCTCGACGGCGCGGCAGGAACCCTCATAACATTTTACACTTCGCTTTACAAAAATTTAAAATATATTATTAAGATATTAGAAAGTTGAAATACGTATATTTATGGGTTAAGGGTGGGACAATTCACAGGCAAAGTTTATTTTACTAATAAATACAAGCAATTCAGATACTAAAACGATAAATGACAATACACAGGCAAAGTTTATTTTAATAATAAATCTTAGCAATTCAGATACTAAAACGATAAATGACAGGGTAAACTACTATGATAAAGTGATATAATTTTAGGGTTTATTACAGAATATGGAAACAGATATAATTTGACGTGGACGACAGGTACGGTTATTCACAAATCAAACCATGGGATTTGACGTTTACAACGACAACTGTGACAATTGTGAAGATAAATACATAGGTAAAGTAGCTAAGTAGATTGAATATAACCTACTTTAGCGATGAATTACGGGTTATCAATGTAACTGAAACAGGCAATGCATTCTGAATACGCTTGACGACGCGGTGGGCGCAGTGGCTTAGCAACTGCTTACTGAGCCGACGGTCCTGGGTTCGAAACCCAGCAAGGGCAAATATTTGTGTGATGAACTCGAATATTTGTGCCTGGGTCATGGATATTATTTGTATTTATGTATCTATTTATCTATATAAGTATGTTTATCGTCATCTAGTGTCCATAACACAAGCCTACTAGAGCTTACTGTTGGACTAGATTGATTTGTGTGAGGTTGTCCGATATTTATTTATTTAATAGTTATACAAGTACGCCTGTTATTTATTTATAATTGGATACAAAAATATTTCATCCCATAAGTTTGATTATAAATGAATACAGACTAAAGAATTTAATCAAACTTTTATTTCAGAAATATGTTATGTTAAACTTATATTATGGGGTTTTGACATTACTATCATAATAAAAGGTTGGTCGAATGCAGCCTTAGACAACATAATAATGGGATCCCTTTGACTCCCATAATGTTATTGATTCGATTTTAGAAAGTCAGAAATGAGTTTCCATTTATTTTTTAGTCATAATAATCAATAGTCATAATATTTGTTAGGTATAACGCAAAAAAATTTAATGATTAAGTACTACAATATCACATATATCATACGAGACAAAAGTCATAAAACTGTTCATCATACCATCAAATGGCATACGAGTACTGTTTATTTTTCATAAATATTGTAGGCTATATTTTAATATTTACTATTATTTTTGTTCATATAATTTGATTCTCTAATAATCTGATGAAATCATTTTAAAATTCAGAAATAATACATGTCACCACATGACACCGGATTAGTCCTATAATTAAAATACTTACCTATACTTATATAGGTACCTACTAGGCATGATTGTCAGTAAGAAAAGTATCGTTACCTATATCACCTTAAGGCAGGTCCGATTTGGGTAAGGTTAGGTACGACGACGAGCGAAGCGAGGAGGAGTGTTAGGTTGAACTGCGACCCTAACAAGCGAGTGAAGCGAGTGAGCTTCAGGGGTCTATATCGAGTGGCTGAAAAATCATAACATTACCTATTTCCTATTAAGGCAGGTCGGACTTGGGTTGGGTTAGGTACGACGACGAGCAAAGCGAGGAGGAGTGTTAAGTAGAATTGTGACCCTGACGAGCGAGCGAAGCGAGCGAGCGAATGTTATGACCAATATATAGTGATTAATACTTTTTTTTTTACTTCTATGCGTTATTTTAAATAATAGTATTTCTTTTGAATTTGTGCATTTTGATACAAATACCACATTAAATGGTATGCAATAACGGTATGAAATTCAATAGGTACATATTACTTATGGAAGGGGGTTGTCAGAAAATTATGACTATTGAAATAATTACTAAAGACAATATGACGAGTAACGATTATGAAAAACAACGGTATGGATAATCCAAATCGAAAGTTTAATGTTATTGGAGTCAATAAAGACCCCTTAATATACTAGGCTTCAAGAATCGAACCCTAAATAATTTATCGCCGAACTAATTACACCACCGCTTACTGCTAACCGGTCGTTCAGACGAATATACTTTGCGTTATTTTCTCAAACATGCCATGAAATGTCGTCATATCGTGCTTTTATAACAGGACTTCGAACTATCACGTCTCGAGCGAAACATGTCGAGAGAACTGTAAAGGAATTACATGAAAAATTTAAGGCCAAGGCCGGGAAGTATTTTTTTTTTAAATTTGGCGTTGTGTTCATGGACAGGCTAAACAGCTGAATTATATTTCTTTTGAGTGGAGTATTTTTTTATTTTATTGCATATGTTACATGCCTTAGCCGTGAAAAGCGCTTGCCTATAATACTATTCCTTAAAGTCTCTTGTTCCACATGAATTTTTATTTCGCACGTATTCCCTTCAATCTGCCACAAATGTGTAGACTAAATCTGTAGTGAAAATAAATGGAATATCATATAATGTTATTAAAAAAATATATAAATATGTAGGTAAATGGTAAAACATGCACTTCAAATAACCAACGGCATTATTAATATTAAATTATATTCGTGTTCATGAAAGCAAGCGAAAAACCGAGTTGTGGTACCAAAAACACCGATACGAAATATGTTAAAAGTTGCAACGCGTTCTTTTGATTGATTTATTTTTATGAATTTTAATGCCAAGTGCCGATATAAATGGAATAGTTTTTACGTAGTAAAAATCATACAATTACTAAGCGTGCGAGGGTCGTTAATACATAGCTGCTGCTAATATGAGGTCGCTGAGAGCTGGCATGTCGCCAGTGTCTGCCGATATAATGCCTGAGATATACAAGGAGCAAAATAATCTCGATTATTATTTTCAATACACCACTCGATAAATATAGGTATAATACAACGATGGTTCTAAAACAGAATTATAATCGCTCGCGTAAAATAATTTATTACAAATCTATACTGTAAATTTATAAACTGGCAAACATTGTTAGGTATATACGCTATTTAGAACTGTTGCCCTAGCAGAATCGCAATACTGCCAGAACGAGTAGGTTAGGTTATAGCTGTAGCTCCAACAGAAACGAACTACTGCCAGAAAGAGTAGGTTAGGTTATAACTGTGGCTCCAACAGAAACGAACTACTGCTAGAAAGAGTAGGTTAGGTAATAACTGTGGCTCCAACAGAAACAAACTACTGCCCGAAAGAGTAGGTTAGGTTATAACTTTGGCTCCAACAGAAACGAACTACTGCCAGAAAGAGTAGGTTAGGTTATAACTGTGGCTCCAACAGAAACGGACTACTGCCAGAAAGAGTAGGTTAGGCTAACTGCGGCTCCAACAGAAACTAACTACTGCCAGAAAAAGTAGGTAAAGTTATAACTGCGGCTCCAACAGAAACGAACTACTGCCACAAAGAGTAGGTTAGGTTATAACTACGGGTTTAACAAAAACTAGCTCCTGCAAAAAAAGTTGGTCAAGTTAGAACTGCGGCTGTAACATAATCGAACTACTGCCAGGAGAGTGGGTTAGCTTAAGTGCGGCCATACATACATTCCTTTTTTAGGGTTCCGTTGTTGAATGTTAGTTTCAAAATTGTTAGATTTGTTTTTGTTCATAAATCGCCGGGTTTCGATTTCAATATTTGACACAACATCTCAGCGTTCAACAATAAAAAAAAAACATAAGCGGTATGACATCCTGCCATCCATAAGAAAACAATAAGCGATGTTTGCAGTTCTTATAAAAACACTACAGTCTTACTTTTAATACACATACGTTTTTTAACTTTGCATCGCAAAGGGTATCAAGTACCGAATACCTATCTGTATACGTAAGTATGTGCCATCGAAGACACTGATAACTGGTACATTTGTAAACTAATATGAACCTTAGTCCAAACGTGTGAAGGTCTATGGGTGTATAGTTTACTGTTTCTTCGTTGGATACAAACTGTTAACTTAATGCCGTATTCGAAACATATGTAATAGCATTGTCGACACTGTTCAGTTGATGAACCGCTGTAACTCGATCAATATAATATTACGTAGGTACGTAAGATGTCGGGTGAGGCTACGTACACATCATAACGTTTCAAAAGGCTGTACGATAATTATGTATGAACAAAGAGTTAGACCAATTACCTTTACACTAGCATTGCATGAATACATGCTGATGATTCATCAATAGACAAGCTTTTGAAACATGTAATGAGAGTTTAATTCAAACTTTTCTATTGAACTTTGAAAACGTTTCACATTAGCGCAAAATAGTAACGTTTTATATAAATTGCTGAATGTATATTGAAAATTTGTAATTTACCACATGATTGTATGTCATCATTAGAGTTGTATTAATGTGGATGTACAATTTTAATTCCATTATACCATTCCATAATAATATATCTTCACAATAATAATTAATATTTTTCAAAGGACGGGACACATATTTCATCATTATTCTTGTGAAGAGCGGTTTATGAAATACTGAACAGCGAAAATTATATGTTAAATTTCCTGCTTCCAGTAATTAAAGCTAATATTTTAATAATGCCTCACGTTGAAGCGTCATCGTCATAACGAAATAAAAAAGAATACTATAATATCAAGTAAACCAAGTGGACTTAGTAATAGGCGTCTCAAGTAGGTAGGAGGTGGAAAATAAAAAAAACAAGGCCTTTTTCAGTAACCGCTATGGAATTCTACACTTTGCACGAGCATACATTGTCAGAAATCGGTATGCTCTAGGCCGGTTATTTACCGATACAAAATGTATCTTATTTTTTCTGCGAATTCATTTTGAATAATGTGATTGTTTTGGTAAATTTTGGGGTTGGTTTTTTGAATCACACTTAACTTATTTTCATAATACAGCATCAATAAATTAGAATTAATATAAAGGTACTCATAAAAAGAAATACCCTAATAATAAACGATCCTACTGTGCCACGCACTCTACGCCGACAAATTGATGCGGAGGCTCCGGATTGTCGTGTTTCTTCGCAGCGGTTAAAGCTTTCTACCCACATATTACCGACATAACATAACTGATACTCTCAACTACGTGCATGCTGTAAACAAGCGCCCCTGACGCTTATGTCGCGTTGAGTGGGTAGTTTCTGCCTGCGGCGCCGCAGCCGCGTTTCCTCCCGTTTGGCTTATAAACGTTAAACATGCTTGCGCTTGGATGCGGTGCTACGAGTTTCTTTTCTCATTCAATAAATTAAAAAGTCTAAATTCAGAATACATTTATTCCGAATCGATATTGAGTAAGTTTTATCTCAAAAACTAGAAATTTATTTAATGATTTGATATTTTGCGTGTTTTTAGAATATATATTGTTGAAACTGTTAAAGAGATTTTTTTTCATTATGTACGGTACGCCTAAAAGGTTTAAGTAACTGTTTGTATTTAATTACAAATGTACTTCGATGCATCATACTTATTGGCAGCTCAGTGAAAGTTAATCAAGGAAGGCGCGGAAATAACATGACACTTAAATTTCCTTGTGGTTGTAAGTTATATAATTATGATGCCCAAATACACCGGTGAAATCGGAAGAATGTGAGTTCTCTGTTATAGGCTACAAGACCCAGTTTTGAAATATATTTGAAATGGATAATAATGATCTTTCTAGCTCTGAAAAAAAGCAAAATTTCATCAACTGAAAATTAGAAAGTTCACGAACAGTCAAAAACGCCGTCTGCCATTTTTGCCTTTTGCTAATCTGTGGCGTGACGTAGAATTACCTGTAAATATTCGAAATTCGATCGTCGTATAGTGCCATTCCGCTCACTCCAATATACTTTGACAGGAGATCGAGAGGGACGGCACTATTCGAAGCCGTCAAAGTAGACTTTCAGTTATCTTTACAGGACCGATGATGGCACTATCATAAGCGAAAATGGCGGACAGCGTTTTAAGCATTCTAAAATACAGATTATAAACCATATTTTCAAATTCAAGTTTTTAGCCATCTTTTCACTTTTATAAATGAAAAATATATATTAAGGTTTCCTTTGCTAAATACTATACGGAATAAACATTAGTATATTACAATTTGACATGAGTCAACTAGCCTATTGGATGACATTTACAGGTATCTTTGTATTAGACATTATTTACACACAGCGAACGCAGAGACACTGTGATACTTACATGGAGCACGACGAAGGTTAGGCGAGTGGTGCCAAATTATACAGAACGGATACAGGCGTGCTTGTTAGGGAGCGGCCGCCAGCCATTATATACGCGAGGTGTTTTTAGAGTTCCGTACCCCAAAAGAAAAAAAACGGAACCCTTATAGGATCATTTTGTTGTCCGTTCGCCTGTCCGCCTGGCTGTCAATACCCTTTATCTCGGGAACGCGTGGAAGTATCGAGTTGAAATTAAAACCCTATACTCAGTCTACAGTCCCTTGAAGCTGTGAAGAAATGAAACTAAGTTAACGTAAAAAGAAGATACGGCCGTTTATGCTGCCAAAAAGGAATATTACGACACTCTCAAGGAAATTATAATACATAGGGTATTTTCCGTTGACGAACTATGCAATTTAGCAATTAATACCGTCTTAAACTACAAATTAAAGCATAACAAAAGTTAGTATTTATTTAAAGTACGTCATCAGTCGTCGAGGTTAAGCAACGGTATTAAATTTGTACGGAACCCTCGGTGGACGAGTCCGACTCGCACTTGTCCGGTTTTTTATTTTCGGCAAGGTTATAGTCATGCAAGCAATTGTGAAAGTGCTCTTAGCGATAAAAGTTAAATGGTTTTCCTTTCAATTGATTATCGTCGACGGATGTCTAGATACCTACTTAGTCCAAAACGCAACTAATAATATTTCAAACTTATAATTATGTAAAAAAATATGAAGGAATGTTATATTACCTTTTTGTTAATTATTTCTACCAAAGCATAGTCCCAACAATCACATAATTAAAAACATTATAAAGTCTGTTATTGTTATACATCGGACTTCTGATAGCACGGTAAGACTACAGAGAGCTATGGAGCCGATACTAACAATAAAATACAATTCATACTTATAGTCATCACGTACCGTGCTATTAGAAGTCCAATGCCTAACAATAACAGACTTTATAATGATTACTAGAAAATACTGGCTGATGAGATGTTTTTTTTTGGCTTTTTCCATACCAGTGCTCTTCTATTTGAAACTAAGACTTACGGAAAATGAGGTACTCGACCTGTGATCTACTTAAATAATAAAGGGGTTGGTCTTGGACTGGGTAGAATACAATTTGACTGTATTTGAGTTTTGCCTAGAGCTTAAAGTCACTACCTACTACATAACCGGACGAGCACTTAAATCTACTCAAAAAAAAAAAAAAAAACCTTAAAAACTTAAATCTACTATAACACAATTGTGCATATTTTTCCTACATAGTGACATAAACCCAAATTGTCAAAAAATTACGAAATCATAGTTCGTAAGAAACCGTCACTAGATTTTTGTGAGCCCAATATGGAACCGATGTACAGAGAATTATGTTCTTGAAAATGCTAAAATATATGTGTGGCAAAACATGTCCGGAGATTTAAAAATACTTTGAGAAAGCTGTGACGGATTTTATAGTTGATTTCCCATCTGTTGATGTGCAATTTCTGCCATATGAGTCAGTGCGTGAGAATCTACGCAGGGCACTAACTTGGATGTGGTAAAAACAGAATTTACGAAATCCATGGAAGTTGCCATTTATGTAAGACGGTTTGCGATAATGCTGATAAAAAAGGGTTGACTGCAAGAAATAATCTTACTTAACAAAACTTGACTTTCTTGCCATCTAACGTAATTAGGCATGGGACAACGTTGTCAAGAACAGGCCGAAACGCGATAAATTTAATTCGTTTGTTGTTTATTTTGAAAAACAATGGCAAGAAATACTGCTTTGATTTCTTGTTGTGAAGAAGATACAAAAGACTACGATTACTTTAGAAGCATGGCATCGCCGTTTGAGAACCGCATAAACACAAATCCGACTCTAATTCAGTTTCTACTCAAGCTAAAAAAATAATCACGATATTAAAGCATGTCGATGGCAGGTGCCTTTTTCAAACGAGAGGACAAGAAAAATAAATATATTCTTTTTTATAGAAGATACGACAGAGTTAACAAAATTAATAATAATAAAAAAACAATAAATTGGACAAATCGATTATTTTAAACTATAAGATATTAAAAAAAAAATCCGTGTTACTTCTCTTTTTATTTTCATTTGCTGCTTCCATAAGATTTAACATAGTAGATTTGTAATTTATGACATAGTTCTGTATTTATAATTTTCACCTCACTCATAACGTCGTTCCAATGCTAAACTAACATAACTGCAAAAAACTAATTTTACAGGAGAGCGATTTTAATTTGGTAAAAAAATTATATAAATTTTTTCTCGGTTGTTTTTGTAGTTATAATAGAACTGTTTTCACACAGTGTTTTTAAAATGCATGTTTTATAATTATCATCAATGTGTCAGATATGTATTAATTCATTGGGTTTAGAAATTAAGGCACATTCGCAATTTGGCTACTCCATAGAAAGGAACAAAAAGGTAAGATTATTCACCATAGTAAATTTACGAAAGTGCCACTTTCGCAAATTCAAAATGCATTTTATATTTTTAAACCAAAGTAAAGTTACGAAAATGCCACATTCGTCGTTTGCGTTTGGTGAATGTAAATGCTTTCCCATTCATTTGCTATCATAATAGAGTGCGAATCTGCACTTATTTTTGTTGCCAATAACATAATACTATTGTATATATTCTAAAACTTAACGCATTCGACCAATAAATAATGTTCAAATGCTAAAATGTGACGGTTCAAGCAAAAGATACCACTTGGTCACTTACATAAGGGCGCGTTGACAAGTTATTTGTTTAAAAATGCAAACAAATTTCGCACTCATGGTAAGCGGCACAGTGGACTCTTTTAACTGAAAACGTCACATAAGTATATTTGTTTTTATACCTGTCAGTTAAATTGTATCTGACTGACAATTGTAAAAAATATTAATATATATTATGATTTACTTTCAACTTATGTTTAGTAAACTTAATAATGACATATGACTTTTCATGTTTTTATTAACTACTTACAAGCGTTAACTTATACTTACTGGTAATTGATACCGATATTCAGTAATTAAACGAAAGTAATAGTTTTTATTTACTTATTAGGCAGCTTTACAATATAAACTCTGGTAGGCTATCTATTACGTATAGTCTGGCTAAAATGTCTTTCCCCCAGCAATTTAAGTTTTTTATCTGTAAAATCGGTATATGACAACACTGAAGATAGGCCACTAATTAGTCTTGATACTTGTGTATCAAAGATTAAGAGTAAATCTTTATGTTTTAGTATTAGAACTTTAATATTAGATTCTATCAAATTTAATATAAATAAAAGAAGATCTTGGTAAGTTATGCTTTGATCGATATTGTAATTATAAAAATATTTATAAATGATATTTTGGAGGACTTTTAAGTTGTATTAAGTAAGTTTACATACTGTATTTCTCTTTTACTGCAGTTTATTGATATTCTTACTCTAAGGGCTCAAAGGGGATTAAAACAAGATAAAAATTTGTATGGGTGGTACTCTTTGCTTAATATTGCCATACTTAGATTTTTTGTGTTTGACAGTTCTTTTGCTTGGAAGAGTTAAAGTGGTCCAACTACACTTCCGAGTTGGGGATACTTTCGTAATAAGAGTGATAATATTCGGAAACAATATTTTCTGCTAACAAAGTTTAGATAATATGTCACTAATATGCATAATTATAGTGGTAACTGTTATTGCTATCATTTGTCTTAATGTGTAGTTTTTTTTTTTTTGTTTACTTAGTACTCCATTAAATCATTTATTCAACAGTAAATAATGCATAAGACAAAGTGTAAAAGTCAAATCCGCAACGCAGGCATCGTCAGAGAGAATACAAAAATCTAATCAGCGACAGGCTTCGTCAAACAACACACCAATAACGTGACATCTGCAACAGGCTTCGTCAACGTTGTGGATCGATAGCAAATATCTTGGAAGGTGAAGAAGGACTTAAAAAGGCTCGCCCCGAGTCGCGCCTGGCCCAAACGTTCCCATTACACTGGCAGCGTTCCCACGTTGTATGGCCAATGAAATCTGTTGAACCAGATACGACCCTGAGCGAGGATCACACCCTCTGTCTCTGAGCCTGCGACCCACCTCCCTTATACCATACACACATACACACACACAACACGAACACACACACACACACACACACACACACACACACACACACACACACACACACACGCGCGCGCATATACACACACAAACACAGGTACTCACATATTTGTTTGAACCTTGTATTGTATAGCTCGCTTTTGTTTGTTTGTTTTTCTTTTTAATGTATCGACACAATTAGTTACTAACATAGTTACACATAGTTTCCTAAGATAAAATTTAAGTAACTGTTATATTAATTATTATTGTCAAATCGCACTCGCAGACGGCCAAGATACAGGTTCAGCCTAGTTTGGTCTCTGACGGATAGCTTCATTTATGTAAAGTATTGTTTTTTGTCAAATAAATTATTTTGTATTTGTATTTTTGTATTTGTATTATAAAGTCCCTGGCTCAGTACCCCACGGTCCCGCAGTCTCCACTGCCACAGGCACAAAATCATACATTGGTTCCAGGGCAGAGTACTTGGTGTGCTTGAGTTTTGCCGCACATTCTGCGGCGGCCCCGGCAGATCTAGTAGTGTGGCTCAAGTGTGACGGTGCAAACGTGCTAACACACGTAGCGTCCCATAAGAGACACCGTCCCTTCTGCCATGGAACCAATGTTAGGCCATCCGGCCTTTTACCATCAGTACGGCATAACCCTGGGGGCTCCAACACGCAGGGAACGTTGGCTGAGTTATTTTTTAGATTTAATTTGATAATGTCGATTTTACCTTAAATGTGGTATTAAAATTTATTTATTTTGCATGTAGACTTGCATGTCGACTGAATACTGATTCTATAAGTATCGTAAGATCTCATTTGTTGTACTTAACGTATTCTGGCAAATAAACATTTCGATTTCTACTTACCAGTGTAATCGGTGGGAGATACGAAATATGCATCTATTTTTGTTCGAAATACCGGGTATACATGGCTCAGTATAGTTCTTAAAAATTGTTTAACAAACTTTTAACTCGAATTTTACCCCATTTTACGACAGGGGTTTTCAAAAAATTCTAAAATCTTATTAAAGTATAAAGAAGTATTAGGTATCTTTATTTGACGAAGTCTACACGACACTACACAAAGAAGGCCACGTTTCTTATACAAGCCCACCTTCTATTTAATCCATTTCAGGGATGTATTAAAAAAAATGCTGAAACTTGTTTTCTTAGTTTTTAATGAAGAACTCGAAATGTTACTCGAAGAATTTCAAGTTCTTCATACAAACTTTCACCTCCCATTTTACTCTTTTAATGGATGAGTTTTGTCACACATTTAGGTTCTTTCATCGGTCTTGCTTCAAAGTCTTTACCATTTAGGCTATTATGTGCTTCCCCTCTGATATGTTTATCCCTTTGTTCAATTCAAACGCAAATCGCATGAATTTTATTTTTTATACAAAATTGACAATACTTAATTTGCGAAAATGCCTGATTCGCACATTTACTTCTAGTTTCACCTACTTCAAATGCATTAGTCACAATGACAAACTCGCGAAAATGCTAAATTCGTAAATGTCTATAGGCTACCGCTGTGGGTATATCATAATCGCCACCATAGTAAATTTACGAATCTGGCAGATTCGCAAGTGCGCTATAGCTACTTATGTGAGCAGGTCATAATAGCCACCATAGTAAACTAACGAATCTGGCAGATTCGCAAATTTGCTATTGGTTATTTAACCGGCTAGTGATAATTATGGCCATAAAAAGTTAACCAAAATGTCAGATTCGTTAGTTGACCATAGATCTTTTTCCTTCCTCAAGCTAAGAAAAATGCCTCATCTACATTGTGCAAGTTTACCATGGGGGAAAAAAAATAATAGTGCAGATTCACAATATTGTAACTCTGGAACCTTAAAAGCTAGAGCTCTATAAATTTGTGACATTGTGCGGGGTTATATTTGGTACAGATTTACATCAAAAACTCAATTTTGACAAAATGGCAGTTATGTTAGTTTAGCATTGGAACGACGATAATACTATGTTGGCGAAATGTATTCTAGGTTTTTTTTGGTACTATTCAATCAGGAAATATAAATATAAGTTACTAATCTAATTGCTGCATGGCATGATAATGATATATTCGGTTTGGAAATAAATGGCTTTTATTATTATTATTATTCAGTTATTCATTTCGTATCTTAGGCTAGGTTTTTACAATATATGTATATAAAAAGTAAAATACAATAAAGAAATGTTTGTGAACCACATTTATGCATCTGCGGTACCAGGGTGGAGAGCAACGGGCACCATGCGTTGAGTTGCTGTCGTTGTGCGGGGAGATTCTCGCGCCATCACGCTCTGAACGACATCGTGCGGAGGGCGCACCTGGGTCATACCATCTGTGCGGCCGGAGCGGCGGCCGAGACGGCTGCCCGTAGAAAGCGGGACAAGTACTCCGCCCTGACAAACTACTTATTTGTCCCTCTCGCGGTGGAGACGACTGGCTGCTGGTGCTCAGAAGCAAGAACGTTCTTGTCGGAAGTGGGGCGCTGTTTGCGAGAGAGAGATCATGACCCCCGTGCCGGGTCATTTCTGTTGCAAAGACTGTCGATCGCGATTCAACGCGGTAATGCAGCGAGCGTGATGGGCATCTTTGCTCCCGAAATTACTCGGGGCGGGTTATTTGATTAATAGGTACTTATTTAGGCTGTGTTAGGTTGTGACTGATTAAATTGACATTTTGTATTATTTTTGAATAAAGATTTATTAAAAATAAAGAAATTACAAAATATATAAACACATTATAAGGCATTAAGTCCGCCATTTGTACTTTTACTTATGTATTTTGTGCAATAAAGTTTAAATAAATAAATAAATAAATTATAAAAAACCTAACCTAGGGTGAAAATGAACTGCAAAATTGTGTTCTCGGCAGTCCAAAACCAACCCGAATAAAGGGGTTATATTATTTTATTTTTTTCGTT
This sequence comes from Apotomis betuletana, assembly GCA_932273695.1. Classification (NCBI taxonomy): domain Eukaryota; kingdom Metazoa; phylum Arthropoda; class Insecta; order Lepidoptera; family Tortricidae; genus Apotomis; species Apotomis betuletana. Next base: position 30,186,680 of record OW026298.1, on the reverse strand, counting down.
TTAGTTTGGTCTACTATTTGATTTAGTATGCAAACGTGGGATTAATTAATTCCATTCTAGGTCTTTGAAATTACAAAGAACAGAATACTTTGAAATAGAGCACGGCCCAAACAGTTATCTGTCGAGACTACTTAGTCGAGTGTCTGAAGGCAGACTGAATTAAGCAAGTCTGTGACCGCTCCTGGTTTCACAAACTTTTTCGAGGAGGGGTTAAGTCAAAGCAGTCAGAGAAAGCGTACTCGTCGACTGTGCAAATCTATACTTGTTTTTATATCCGCTGAAGGCAGATCATCTCTCATCGAATGAAGGAAGTCCATTTTTTATCAAAAAATATAACACCTGAATCTATGTAAATAACCTATTTATAATACGTATAATTAAAAAAGAGCAATAATACCCCATCATCATCATCATCATCATCAGCCTATTCTTGTCCACTGCTGGACATAGGCCTCTCCAACTGCACGCCATTGTAAGCGATCCTCGGCTACTCTCATCCAGCTTTTGCCAGCCACTCTGCACAGATCATCGCTCCACCTAGTCTGAGGGCGTCCCACACTACGCTTGCCGATCCGCGGTCTCCACTCAAGAACACGTTTACCCCACCGGTTATCGGTTCTTCGGATAATATGGCCAGCCCACTGCCACTTCAAATTGCTAATACGGTGAGCTATGTCGGTAACTTTGGTTCTCTGACGGATCACTTCGTTCCGAATTCGATCCTTCAAAGAAACTCCGAGCATTGCCCTTTCCATAGCTCTCTGAGCGACTTTAAATTTGTGGACCAGCCCAACCGTGAGTGTCCACGTCTCGGCACCGTATGTCATTACGGGTAGGACGCACTGGTTGAAAACTTTCGTCTTCAGACATTGTGGAATTGGCGATGTGAAGACCCGACGAAGTTTGCCATATGCTGCCCAGCCCAGCTGTATTCTTCTATTAGCCTCTCTCTCGAAGTTGTTTTTACCCAACTGCAATATTTGCCCAAGGTAGACGTACTCTTTAACAACCTCGAGAAAGCTGCCCTGAATAATACCCCTGAAGGTTTTAAACTTAGATTTTTTGTTATTGTTTGTACTCATCAAATGTTATTAGTTTCGAAACTAATTAAGGTTTTATTCATAATGTCTGTCTGTATGTAGAATATTTTGTCACGGATAAAATCGAACAAAGGTTCGGTGTTCACTGTTCAGAAAAGAATAACCCTTAAGAGGCCTTATTCCTTTTAAAATGCTGGTTGTTTTAGACATTTTTCTCTATTATCAAACATGTTGCTTAACATATTATTGATGTTACTACCCAGAACAGGGCTATTGGGATTTATTGGTATATGTTTGAAACCTACAGTTTGAATTTTTCATCGATAATTTTTGTTTCAAAAAATGCTCGAAATTGACAAAATTCACGCGGAAAATTAGTTTTTTCAACTTATTCTCGACTGAACGCAATGAAAGCATGAAATAGCTATGTTACTACCTAGAACTCGGGGAAAAGTATATTATTCACTTCAAAAAGTTGGTTGAAATTATCAATATATTTGTCATAATATGAAAAAAATAATTTTAAAAGGAATAAGGCCTCTTATGCTTACCCCTTCTTACAAGTTTTTATTTACTTTCACCTGTCCCGTTGTCTGTTAAGTAATTTTGCAAGTTAAATTTGATCCACTTTCCGGTTTCCGATTGAGCTGACATTTTTCACGAATATGCAAATCGCGTGACAATGCAATATTATGATGACGTGGACGCGAAAGCCTGTAATAGTGCAAATCTACCGAGTTTGGGCCTTTTAGAATCGTATCAGTAAGTAATTGATGGATGTTCAAGGAAAAGTACAGTCAGCTATAAAAACTTGTCACATAAATGATTTTTTTGACAAAAACTTAATTGTTATTTATGTTCCTTTTATTTCTTAATGTCTATGCTAAAGCTAGGACGATGTCATTATATAGAAGAGCAAAGAATAATGTAGCAGCGACTTGGTGTCACGTGTTTCTTGATATATAAATTGGAAGTTCAGTAAGCTGTTTTAGTGTTGGGCACCCAGCAACCAGGGGAAGATTGACCGGAACATAAAAAATGGTCCTTCGAGCGGAAAATATAATAAAAGATTAATATACAAAAAGAAAATCGTTGAAGTATGGTAGAAGAGGACGGTTAAAATAAAAAAAGATTTCTAATACCTATTAAAAGTTTTCATACAGACGTTCTGTTTTGATTTTCTAGTAATAGTAGGGTTGGATACACACACACTCACACCTTTTAATTTAAAGAAAGAAACATCGTGTGTAAACCTGTAATTTTAAGTAAACCTAAATAGCCAAACCTTTTGTTTATTCCAGTGTAAAGCAAATATAAAAAATACCAAATGTATGGGACTCAACCACTATACACTAAACTAAGATTAAAAGATATTATAAAACTAATACCTCTCGGTAGGGTGCCCACGACACAGGCAGCATTCCCGTTGCTGTATGGTTATGGAAAGCCTTTGCGCGACAAAATTGCCCGCGCGTGGGTCCCATGTTACCTCCCTCAGGCCCTTACTAAGCTCCCTATGGAGCCCACACGCACCCTTATTTGGGTAAGGACCAAATTCTTTGCATCGTTGGACAACGGAAATCACAATGGAATGTGTCACACCGGAAAAAAAGTAGCACAATAATATTGTAAATGTACGTGTACAAGGTTGGAAGATGAATAATAAACAAACATCGGGACAGGTGAAACTAAATAAAAGCTTGTAATAAGCACAATTGGTAACGTTGTCTTCGTTTTGACGAATTTCCGTTGTGACACGTAGCACAATGTTGTGTCACTCGTCGCACAATGTTTTGTCACTCGTCGCACAATGGAGGCAAAATACTTCACGACCTAACCAGAAATGTTTCACACTCAATAAAATAAACAAGTATTACTAAATACTAGTGAACTTTGATGTGTAGGAGCAATATACTATTATAGTTTGCAGTTAATCATTCGCAAGCAGAGAGAGCGTGATGGAAAACAATAAAATTACATAAGAAGTCACAGAATTTTAACGCTACGCGGAGCTTCCACCAACACGATGTTCGACTGTCAGTAAAAACAACATGGCGGCACTATCGAAGTCAAGCTTGCAAGTTCGGAGTCAGTGTTCCATTAAAATAATTGAAGAATCTACTGGAATAGCGTTGTAAATTCCGTGTAAGGTCGTCGCACAACTGGAGGTTGCACAATGTAAGAATATTTGGGACATGCATAAAATAGCCGCAAAATTTAAAATGATGAAGGATATCGAATATTAAACTATACCTGCGTCTTAACAAAACCTAAGACTATAAATATACAAATAAACTGTATAAGTTAAAGCGTTCGTACTTTAAAACAAAATCAATATATTCTCGAGAAAGCAGAGTACGGACATATTCATTTTCTATGGGAAATATAATAAAGATAAAAAAGTATATTTCTGAATAATTTTTTTTATTAAATATTCTGAAAATCAATTCGTTTATTGATGATTGGGTTAAATAGGAACTGTTATTTGGCGTGTTTTTGTACTCTACAAATTAACGATAAATGGTCTATTTTTAGTTAGAGATGAGGTGGACATTAATGTATGACAGTATTTGCAAAGAATTTGGTCCTTACCCATTTATTCCAGTATTACTTTATAAATATCCAAACAGTCGGTAAATATATGCAAACATTGTGACGAACAGTTAGCCGCTTCCGCTGACTCTCATCACAGTTATACAGAGTCGCCCACTTGGATCTTTTGTGCGCCCCCATTGTTTGCACAGGCCGTCTTCAAGGACCTGCTTTACAACCTAACTAGAAACTTGAATAGGGACTTAAGATCCCACGGCATAAAGGAATATTAAAATAGGTGCATTATTTTGAATTCTAAGTTCTCCAATCCTGTGTTCATTAATTTATTTGCGAGTTTAACTTGTTAATCATAAACAGAATCAGGGACTACACGGCATAAGATGAAAGTATAATAAACAGCTCTCGAAAAGGAGCCTGTGAGTGAAATAAAAAAAAGACTTTACTTCACTTACAGCCTTCAATAGCCATTGAAAGACTTACCAAATCATTAAAAATGTTTTTCGTCATTATGTTAAAAATATGTGGGGTACTGGGATCACCTCTAGTGGAATAAAAATTCGTGTCATAAATTTGATTGTCATAACTCATTTCGCATAATGGCTTCTCTCATACATGCTATTTGTCATAAATTATTATTTGCATAACATTTTATATGTCATAATTGTTGTTTGGCAGGCTTTTCATAAGCATAACACTCCACTTCTTAAAATACAATCTAAAATGTGGACTGTATCTTAGATTGTATTTTAAAATGAAATTTGAATATCTTTAAAAGCAGACAACGAATATGACATTTTAGATGGTGGATATTTAGTAAAAAAAATTACTAAAAGTTGAACTACTTTGTACTTTCCTAGATACTAAAAATCTTAAGATATTTACATTTTTAACTTACGAATAATGTGTGGACTGAGTGAGCACTTACAAACATTTATTATCCAAAAATCTGTCACGTTAGCGGTTTGTTTTGTATTTTACAAATTCTCTTATGAGTTTTACTAAATTATACACACTTATAGAAGTTTCAATCTGCAGTTTTTCTATCAGAAATTGGGTTTTCAAAAGTGTGCGGATTGAGTGAGCATACGAAATAATTTGTAAAACTTTAAATACGTAACCAGGTGATCTACAAATTATTACCTACCTTAAGCATAATTTTTACTAAAAATTAGGATATAAATATTATATGTTAAATAAACACATTCACAGATTTCGTTGGTTCCTTGTGAGAACTGAGTGAGCATACGTTAATGAATGTATTCTTTTTATTTATCGTTTTACAAATTCATCAATTAGTTTTACAATTGTTTTAGAACTTTTACTAAATGATCAGCACATTTTTTTTCATTTTTGAAGGGTGCTCACTCAATCCACACGTACACTCGATATTTTCATCTATCATCTACAAAATCTATATTATACTTAAAATATTTAATTATAACAAATATCAATATCAAAAGTTCCTAATTCCAAAAGAGCGTAAGTAACAAGCAATTGGTCACAACTCAGAAGATCATACAGCTACATCATTCTAGCTATGCGCACACACACACACACACACACACACACACACACACACACACACACACACACACACACACACACACACACACACACACACACACACACACACACACACACACACACACACACACACACACACACACACACACACACACACACACACACACACACACACACACACACACACACACACACACATACACACTAACTCACACACACCACCTGACGCAAGCGTTCGTCGTGCCTGTCTATTTGGTTAAATGTAATTAGTTTAAATTAGTTGTAATTAAAATCTACATTGTCTGTTTATAAACTTATACCTATCTGTTTTACATATTGCACTCCAGGACCCCAAGATACAGGCTCAGTCTAGTTTGGGATCCGCTAGATATATAACACTTTATGTACTTGTGTATTGGTAAGCAAATAAATTATTTCATATTTTTTTTTTTTTTTGTTATTACTAAGGCGGATTAACTACGGAAGTTGTAAAGCTTTTCTCCTTGTGCGTTCTGACTGTCAACTTATCCACAAGGTGACGTCATCTTTAGTAACGATTTTCGGGGGACTCTTCTTTCACATTTTTATCAATATATTCACAACTAAGTAATAGGTTTTCTTAATTATTAGTTTTGAATATATTCAAATATGGGTTTACTGAACTAAGTTTAATTTGACACTATTGAAAAATATTAAATGTTGTCAACTACGTAGACTTATATTGGACAGTGTTCACGACGTATTAAGGTAATTGTCAGTTCAAAAAACTAAAGTTGTCTTCGGTGGCCAATAGTTAACAGCGTATGTGAATAGAAGGTAGGTATATTTTTAACACGCAAACCCATAGAAAGGGAAACGTCGTTTATGCTTATATAATTTTAAATTATTTAAATTTGTACGTGTCCACCGAAAAGACGCGTACCTAACTCTGACAATGACCCATAAGCGTAATACTCCTTTTTAAGATACCCATGATTGGGCATCTTAAAAAGGAGAGCCATCTTGAATTTTAGTGCAAGAGGGAGTTTATGACGTTATATTATTTTTTTAATATGACATTTGACATAATTTTTGTGTTTAGAATCCTACGATGTGGCATATAAAATAAAAGGACTTTATGAGCAGACTCTAAATATACATATATTACATTTTTAAATTAATGGTAGTCGAGTTCATTTACATTTACACACTTACGAGAACAAAAATATCTGAACACGACCTTATTGTCAGGAGCATTATGTCGTGTTCAGATATTTTTGATGTCGTAAGTGTGTAGATGTAAATGAACTCGTACTCGTACTTGTTACAATAAAAAAAACTAAAAATGCATTTTTAAGACATACCAAGTTTGGGCTGAATTACTTTTTACATAACATGGCTGACGGCTTTATTATGTTGTGGGTTCATTGGTACACACATTATGCCTCAAGTACCTACTGCTTGGGTGTGCTGAGGTCAACGTTTAGTGCTATGCACTTTAGGAGCGAGGAGCCCCTTGCGGTTTCTGAGTGAAACTGACTCTTACCCTCCTAGGAGCTCTCCTACTGCGGATGCTTTGACGCATCAGTGATACCAATCCGATATCCGAGCGCCCCAAGATGAGGTTCAACCAGGTCAACCAGGCAATAACCGCGGGAAGGAGCCTAACTTCAATCAAAACGGCTAGTAATCGCTAGCCCATTTTGGTTACGCTGGGAGTAAAATGACCAACCAGCATGTTTTCTATTTATGTCACAAGAAATTGATAAATTCTCGGTAACATTTCTTACCTTTCATCTCATCATGATTGATAACGAGAAGTTCTTAAAAGGTAAATAATAAAATAATCAGTCCGGTCTGTACTGCGGACTGATAAGTGTTCTGTGTCAGGAACTTAAATAAACTGTAGAGCGTTGGGCGAACGCATTACAATGCAATTACTCTCTGGGATCACGTTCCGACAGAAACAACACTCACATATATAATTTGTGAAACTTTAAATGGTGAAGTTTATCTGTCTACTAAGTTATGTCCCTTCGGCGTGCTTTACTTTCCTAATGACGTTACTTAAAATAAACAATAAAATAAACAATACGTATTTTGTGAAACTGTTAAAATAAAGACAACTCGTGCTATAAAATGAGACATTATAATTAAAACTGTGTCTGCGAGTTTTGATATTTTAGTACATTATTCCAGACGCCGGGAAAGAAGGGCTTTGCCGGGTGAGTAGGTATAAGGTCTTCGCACATTATAACAACTCAACGGCGACTCGATTCTATGCCAAATATTGAAATTTGAGCCCTATGTCACATTCACTAGGTTTAATTTCAAAAAATGATATTAGTAGTGGACGACGAGTGGACGACGCGTCGGTGCATCGTCGAAATTAAACCTAGTTAATATGACATAGGGCTTAAATTTCAATATTTGTCATAGAATCGAGTCGCCGTTGAGTTGCTATAGTGTGCGAAGACCTATAGACGAAGCTGGCAAGCCCTTTTCACGGCTAACGCATGTATAGTGCTTTTCTAAAACATATGCAACGAAATAAAAAATACACCACTCAAAAATTATACACGATGATTTTTAATCGGTGATCAGGAGTAGAAAAATATTAATATCCAGCTAAAATTAAACTTAATAGGCGAGGTCTCACGCAATTACCTCACTGTTTAATTAATTAAAAGTTAAAACATAATAAAAGTTAATAACCACTAGATACATGGTCATCCTACATAAATTATTGAAGTACGATACCTACGTCAAGTGTCATCGCTTTGGCGGGATTTTTACGAAATTTTCTACGACTTTGTATAGGTAATGAAATGACAATGACAAGTTATTACTCATAAATTGTCATTGCCATTAAATCATTAAAAAGGTTGTAAGCTCACAGATACGGATTAGTAGGGAGACAAGGAATTTAAGGCAAAATTGGTTACAAAATAAAAATTATCATAGAAAAATAAAAGTTTGTTTTCATGTAATTACGACTTCAACATGACCGCCACATGACCGCCATCATTTACTGCGTTAGAAAAGTTGGTACCTGATCACCGATAAAAAATCATCGGTATATACTTCAGCTGATTAGCGTGTTCATAAACACAGACCTAGGCCTAGGCCTTCAATTTTGTATGAAATTCCCTTTCTGATCTCTCGAGTTGTTCCGCCCGAAACGTGATACTTCGATGCCTATTATAACGCACGTTATGATGACATTTCATTGCATATTTGAGAATAATGTATGTAAATCGATTTAATAAGAAGGTAATTTACTTATGGATCAGGAGAGACCAGGAAAATGGGGATTGCTTGCCAATTGCTCGGCCGGCTAGTGATATGAAGCTGGCAATCCTTTTTCACTCCGAGGTAGGTATTAGTGCTTTTCTCATATATGCAATCATACAAGAATAAAAAATATCTGAAGATATTTACTGGGTATTTCAATCGAAATAAAATAAAAAAATTATAAGTAAATATTAAAAGTTAAGAATCTATTTTTTATAAAATCTGCAAACAGGGCGTATTGCTATTTTTTGTGGGTGTATTGGCAGCATGTGACAACGCTTATGTTTTTTAAGTGACTAAATGCTGTTGTTGGGTCAAAAATCGATATTGAAACAAAAGAAGGTTGCTTTCCCGGCGAGGAGCCAGAAATTTTGAAATATCATTATATGCACGTTTCGTGTCAAATCCGAAACGTGAGACAACCAGGCCTATAGTATTCAACTTGCATCATGGGCGGTGTGGTGTTACTTCGCACCTTAATTAAAAAATGGCAATTAAAACAAATGCAATCATTACTTTCTCAATTATTAGGTATATAAATTAATATAATATGACAACAAATATAAAAAATAACATTTTATTATCAAAACGATAAGGAATGTTATTATGATCGAACCACTGAAAATATTTATTTTAACGTCAGATTCAAAGATTCAAAGATACAAAGATTTTTATTTGCTTCGAACACGGTAAAATGTGATATACATATTATACATAAAAGTTCAGTGCGTTCATCCATGAAATAGGCATGCAAATAGTTGAGGGGCGACGAAATTATTTCAAATTATTCTTAACTAATTTAGAAAATGACAGAAAGAGCATAATACAGATTAGAAAATGTCAGAAAAAAAACAGTAATGATAATTAAAACAGGAAAATAACATACTATGTAATAATAAATAACCAACTAATCAATGTCAGTCACATGTGTGATTCAAATAATCCTTAACCTTATAAAAGCATTTTTCTAAGAGGCATGCAGTCTAATTATTCTTAAAACTAGTTCCATTAAGTAATTTTATGTCAGCAGGTAATCTATTATATATTGCAATACACATGTTATACACATTCTTCCCATACATCATCTTATTTACACGTGGTTTGTACAGTAAATTCATTACATTCTGCCGTGGCGGTCTGTTCATTACCTACATCACCTCGTGTTTTAAATAAAGATTGATGAGACTTAACAAACATGCATATGTCTCTTACGTATAAACATGGTAAAGGGAGTATGTGCATTTTTTTAAATAAGGGAACACAGGAATCATCGAACTTTGCGTTACATAGGATACGGATACACTTTTTTTTAATTTTAGACTCTTACGACATCAACAGAGTTACCCCATATTATTAGGCCGTAGTGAAGGACTGAAGATACGTATCCATGGTAAGACATCAGCACTGCTTCCACAGACACAGTGCCTCTGAGTCTACGGAGAGCAAATACAAATCTATTAAGCTTACTACAGATGTGCTCAATGTGGGTTTTCCAATGCAAGTGCTTATCTAAGACGAAACCAAGAAACTTTACAGACTCTACTTCAGCTACATTTTCGCCATTGTAATTAATTGTAACTGGAATCATATTTGAATTGTAAGAACTGATTTGCATAAGCTTGGTTTTATTTATATGAATTTTTAAATCATTCATGTTTATCCAGTTTATAACGTCATTCAAAGAATTACTTATGTCTCGATTAAAAGTCAACTTATCATTGCATTTCACCATTATAGTCGTATCATCTGCAAACATCATAACTTTATTATCGGTCGCATTTGGTAAGTCGTTAATGTAGACAATAATAAGCAATGGGCCCAAAATGCTACCCTGTGGAACACCGGTGTGCTTTACTCTGTATTGAGATCTAAAAACTTGTTTCAGTGTTGTCTTATTAGCTTTAGTAAAACTAATTATCTCTGTGCATTGCATTCTGTTTGTTAAATAGCTTTTGATCCAGTCGAGAGCTCTACCTCTGATGCCATCTTTCAAGCTTATTTAAAAGTTTCGAGTGATTAACGTAGTCGAAAGCTTTGGTCATGTCAAGGAAAAGCGAAGCATCTGGAATACCATTATTGATGCTTTCAGTTATGTATTTTACAAATTCAAAACCAGCATGTGCAGTTGACTTCCTTTCACGGAAGCCAAACTGCTCTACACAAAGTACGTTAAATCTCGTCAAGAAGCTACTTAGTCAAGTGTGGAATGCCTTTTCGAGAATTTTTGACATTATAGGAATTAGTGCAATGGGTCTGTAATTACCTGAGTCCACCGCATTTCCTTTTTTAAATAAAGGTTTAATAACAGATAGCTTAAGTTTCTCCGGAAATATTCCTTCCACAAATGACATGTTTATAGCGTGAGCAAGCGGAAGACATATATGTAAACTACATAGTTTAAGTATTTGTGTAGTTATTTCGTCATAACCACTTGCCTTGCTATTATTTAAGGACATCATTAACAATTTCATTAACTTCTTTGCCGGTGACAGGGTTCAAAAACATTGTTGCACGATTCACTAAATTTTCCTTTCTGGATACAGCAGAAGACCTATAGGTTGCGTTCAACGGTGGATTATTAGGATTGGTAGAATCTATAAAATAATTATTTAAAATGTGACAGACAGTGCTTCCAACTTAACACAATTTATAATTACGAAGGGGTTTTTATATTCTTTGGGTTAAGCGGATCTTACACATTTTTCGAATCGATGAGATAAAAAAAAATACGGATCGTGTGCAAATAAATACCCATTTTCATCCAACATAACTTCATTTTTATCAATATTGAATCAAACAGAAAATGGCTATTTCAATATTATGTCCATAAATATAAACAAAAATCTAATTTACGTGCATAATCCCGAATAAACAAAACAATCGCCCCTGCTTCAACGCAATAACAAACAACGTCGCATCCCGGGATTAGACAATATAACATTTTGAAACTGCCCCACACGTGCTGAATAATTTAAAATCTTGCCCCGGCTATATACAAACTTCAATAAAAAGCGTTATTATTTATACATAGCTAAGGCTAATTCACATATTCGATGACTCTTCTCTTTTAGCTTACAAGCGGTAAGCAAAAACAGGTGATTTATTTATTCTTGCTTACGAACTAAATAAGAACTCCTTAAGGGCCCAATGGCAAGGTCCCGAAGACGCTGGCAACATTTCCTCGCTAAATAGCAAGGTTGTTGAGTGAGGAGACTGCCGGCTCTTCGGTGTCGATCAGTCTTTCTGCAATTTGCTTTGAAGGGCTGGGGACCCCCCGCGGGCCCCCATGGGCCAACGGTCTCAACCCTGAACGGAATAAAATCGCATACAGAACTGAGACCCCTGTATTTGTAAAAGCACACAAATGCAGGGGTAAATTTTTAGGCATACGTATCAAATGAGTGTCTGTGTAAATACAAAGATTTCAGACATGAAAAACCTTAAATAAAAAAAACTGAGAAAAGAGGAAAGCTGGCGGAGGCCTCCAACCGCAGAATATCTGCAGCAGCGGTAATTCCATGCTATTTGATTTTAGTTTAGTATAGCAATTCATTTTTCCTGACTCCACCACAATAAATTCAGTCCGCTAACGGTTTAACCCACATTTTCAGCATATTATTATCAGGTGACCACCAACTCTGTTGGAGGTTTTTTTTTGCACTCGAACGAACTGAAACTAACTGATAGTACGTAAAGAGGATCTGTAACTGTAAACGATGGTAGGTAGTTCAGGAGTTAATTGGTAAAAAAATCCGAGTTAACCTTTTGAACGCCAAGGAAGCGGTAAATTCACTGTACCCGTGATCGAAAAAAATATTAATAATTAATTCTTCTAAATCAAGAGTGGTTGAAAAAATACTTGTAGAGCAGCTTGAATTGGAAAGTTTTTGGATCATTAAAATTTGGACGGCTATGGCTGGCATTGAAAAGTGTTTCCTTAATAGGTCATACAGTAAGATAACTTGTGCTAGCTAAAACTACTATTTTCTAATATTTTTCAAGAAGAAGATGAACATGGCCGATATAAAACGATACAGACAGGATTTCTGCATAATAAACTTTTCCCTTAGGCTGCAGAATAACTTTAAGTACCCCATAGACCTAGTGGAAACTTTATTGATTATGTACATGACACTAATGGCATATTGCTATTTTTATGTGTCGCACTGTAAGTCTTCGTCCTTTTATTCCGCCTCGCAAATGCAGGAGATAACAATGGAGACATGGAAGTTAATATAACAATAATAAAGCCAGCCGTTACTAAAGCTAGAGCCCTCTTTCAATTACCTAAAGTCTGATTGGGGATCCACGACCTTGAAGAAAAGGACCACTATAAGAATCTGTTAAGCTTGCTGCGTAGCAAATAGGTTCGAAATGCCACGCATATATCAAACTATATCTAATTTTCTTCTATTTTTCTAACCTAAATCAAAACGAATAATGCTATAAAATTATTCACACAAAAACGTACACACACACACAGTATTTTACCATTTTAATACTTTTTATATTATTGTAAGATTTTGTTTTATGTGACTTGACCTGTTGTAAATATCCCAATATCCAAATCAGTTCGTTTTCTTTCGAACTTCTGAATTTTATCAGCAACATAAATACGTGACAAACCAAATTACCGTCCGCACAGTCACCTTCCACTGCCAATTTTGTCGAATCCGCCGAGCAATGTTATTCTGTCCGCTTACTTGTCCGCTACCTGAGGCACGATTGGTGCACCACAAGGGCCCATTTACACACACCGGGCTGGACTACTTTGGACCGATTCAAATCTCCATTGGTCGTAGAAGACGAAAGAGATATATGTCGCTTTGTACACGTGCCTTGTTATTCGCGCCGTACATTTAGAATCCGTGCAGAGTTTGTCGGCTGACTCTGCTATCATTAGCCTCCGCCTCGCCCAACGAGAGACACCTGCAGAGTTTTGGATAGATAACGGGACTGCCTTTATTGAGGCCAACAGAGATCTTCAAGCCCTTTATGCGGACGCTACGTCCCGTTATGCAGGGAAGGAAAAGATAAACTGGCGTTTCATACCCTCCGGAGCTCCATTCATGGGCGGAGCCTGGAAAAGACCAATGAAGACCGTCAATGTAGCACTCAGACTGACCTTAACCGAACGTCCACCACAGACGAGGTGCTACGCACGCTACTAGCCGAAGCGGAGGCGCTTGTTAACTCGCGCCCTCTTACGAACGTTCCTGTCGACCGTGAAAGCGGATAAGCACTAATATCAAATCATTTCCTGCTCAGTCTTCTTCGGGCCCCCCGATTCCAGCGCTACCCAGACTCTGACCTAGTTTCGCGAAGCAGCTGGCGTAAAACCGTGAGATTGGCCGATCATTTTTGACGGCGTTGGATGCTTGAATATCTGCCAAAGCTGGCCGGTCCCGAGGCGCGGACGTGGAGAAGTTCTCGTGGCAGACGGCAATATGCCGACAGGCACCGAATTACGGCTACGTTCCCAGGCTGCGATGGCATCGTGCGAGTTGCTGATATGTCCACCGCGGCGGGCATTTTGCGGCAGCCTCTCCGGAAACTGATGCAGCTTGTGGATTAACAAAAAATTGTATTTTACCTTTTCAATACTTTTTATATTTTTGTAAGCTTTTGTTTTATGTGACTTGACCAGTTGTCAATATACTAATATCCAAACCAGTCCGTTTTCTTTCTAACTGCTGAATTAGCAACAATAAATGTATGACAACTATATAAGTACGGGTAATATTTTATGAACTACATTTCAAAATGCGTTTTTACATAGATACCTACACTTAACAGCTCATGCGCGCATTAAATTTGTGAGGTCACAGTACCAGCAAGACACAGTAAATAAGTTGGTCTTTATGATAATAAATATATCAATGATGTACTAAACACGGCGCGCATGGTCAGGAGACTCAGGAGGTTCCTCTATGTAGCCCCATATACCGGAGGTCTGGGCGCTGCTAGCTGCTGGAGCCATCCTAGGTTGTATTTAATTATAGTCATGTATTTACCTAACTTCAAACGTATTTTTAAATTTTGCTTCTGTTCGCGCCTGCGCAAATATACGTCATCGGCCGGGCGAGGGGGTGCTCCCCACCGCCAGCCGCCACCAAGCCGTCGGCGCCGCCGCGGCTCCTTCTATTTGCCCATGGTCTCCGGACTACACACACGCGTCTAACTAATTTTGTACTTTTTTATAATTTTAATGAAATAAGTTTAAACGTGGCTTTTGATCGTTTTTTTATAACCTTATTATGTACTCCTGTACAGCTTCTATCATAAAATTCTATTGAAAATAGTTTTCTAGTTAAATTTTAATGTGACCAACTTTGATATAGGTGTAGCCATAAATAAATATTAATATCAAAATAAAATTATACTTATACCATAGTTATAAATACAGATCTCAGCAACACACATCAGTTTTAACGATGTTATAATGTCAGAACATAAGCTTTCTGTGCACATAAATGACAGAAAAAGTACTGGGAGTGGATTAAAGTATATTCGCATGGAAATAATCTAATTTTATATTTATTTTGACGTTCTCAACAAATGCAGCGTATACAACTAGGTATCTTTTGGAAAATCCAATTATATTTTTGCTGACTGAATTATTTAGGTCTTTGTTGTTGTTTTTTAATCTCGTGATATTTTTTATATTATTGTAGTAGGTATGATTAGTACTGCCCTGAAGCCGCTGGAGATGCAAAATTCCTCGACAGGCAGGTAATAAAATACAGTTTCGGCAATCAAAAACGGGTGAATTGCAGAAAATATGTACCTTTGGAATTTCGTAACTAAACTGAGAGTAACGAAACTGATAATTGCTGTAACGAAACTGATAACATAAAGCGTCGGACTCATGAAATAAAACTAGTGATATTTTATGATTTCATTCGCAGAATTATTTAATAAAACGTTTTAATTTCAATTAGCAATATTGATTACTGATTTTTGGTTTACATAATCACAGTGTGAATACTAATAACAAATATGATCTAAATAATTAATTAGCCCTTAACCACCTACCTCCATTCTCACAGACTCATCCAAACTTTAAATTGTTAACATACCTCTGTGCGAGTATCCTACAAACGTTTGTGTCCTTGTACCTTGTCCCCTCCTGCCGTCCTGCCTCAGCACCGCATCGTCGCTCGACAAAGTCGGTCGTGCACGCATTATTTTGGTGAGCATGTTACTGTCTCCGACCGTCTCTTAGACGGGTGGTAGGCGGAAACGTATTTTTTCTTAAGGGTCTCAGAGACGGGTGGTGGTAGGTGGTTACGTGATCATGGATATTTTTTCTTTACTTAGCCGACCGCTTAGTCAGTAGGTAGTGATAGTGATCTTACCTACAGTGCCTACTACTGTCTAGCTATCACCGTTCTTGAGATACAGCCTTGTGAGACGGACGGACGGACGGACGGACGGACGGACAGCGAAGTCTCAGTAATAGGGTCCCGATTTTACCCTTTGGGTACGGAACCCTAAAAAGTGTTTTTATTTTTGTACTAAAATACTATATTTTTATATAGTAAATTGATTTCTAAAAATATGCTGAAAATGCTAAAATAAATCAATTAGGGAATCGAAACAGAGACAAAAAATATTACAGTCCATATTCAGATAGGTTTTTCGACCTATAAAAAAGGTTTTATAGTATGAACTAACCCTTACATTTTATCAGTTTAGTTACATAACGAAACATAACGAAACTGAGACAAGATTTATGAGAAATCGCAACCTAAAACAATATTTTTCTTCAAACGTGTAATGCATTCATCTGGAACTATGTAAATTTGTAAGATTCAGAGTAAAACCACTCGGCAATTAATAAACTGGAGTACGAAAATAAAGATTTTATATGAGAAAAGCGCCGTTACTCAACCTGAGATTTTTTAGTTCATTTACTCAAGACTATCGATTGACGCACCACTTTGTTGAAAATAAAGTGGCTGTCGCCGTGTTTATCATTTTGGAACATGTCAAAGTGCTGCCAGAATAAGAAAAAATAATTCTACTAAGAACTGAGACATTTCTTTGGGATTAAATGCTCCGTAACTAACCCTGAGTAACGAAACTCCAGTAAGTTGGGACAAGTTTATCATTATAAATATTTCACAACTATTTATAATAAACGTAAATATATTTAAACAGAATTTAAAGATGATCTAATAAGGACTGAATAATTTGCAGTTAAACTTTAAAATAAATAATATCAATCGTAACAAATTTCTGAGATATAAATACACTCAGAATTGGGACATGAGCATAATATATGAAGTAACTGCGTACCTCTTAGGAAAAAAATATTTACTTAAAAAATAAAATAAAAACAGGAATTGAAATACAAATATCTTATCTGAATTGAAAGAATTCTTATCATCAAGTTACATTGTGTTTTCTTCTCATGATATATGTTTAAATTCATTCTGTTTTCATGGGACACTCATAAGCATAAAGGGTGCATATTTCCTGCAATTCACCCAAACAGGACAGATGGATAATGATAAACATGTAAGGTACCTACTCACCAGAGGGTTGCACAGGTAGTTGTTTCGAAAGGCGTATGAATTTTTAAGCTCGACCTACAGGGAGCAGCGCGCGCGCCATGTTTTGATGTATTTTTCTTAGGCATGTATTTAACGCGGCGACAAATTAATCTGATTTAGGGATTTATAAAAAATTAAAGGGGGTAACAAAAATAATAAGTTGGCGACTAATTGCGGAGACTAGTATAAAGTAAAAAGTAGCAGCTAAGTAATCAATTTTCGGCTTTGTTTCAATATAAACTAGCATCGAGTTATTGTTTTGGCGACTGAATTAATAATTAAGCGGAAACATGACAGCGGATAAAAAGTTGAAAATGGCCTACTCTAATTGTTCAATGGAGATTGCATATAAAATAAATCAAGGTCATAAAAAAATACTTTGTGCGACACTTTAAGAGCTTTAATCAAAGTTGAAAATTGCAGGTATAAATAATAATTTTGGTCTATAGTTTTATTTAGTGGCTCTGATTTTGGTCAATGTATACGAAAGGGGACCCAATGTAATTTTGTTTTGGGGGGGGGGAGCTACGGGTGGAGTGGAGAGGGGGCTGGATGAAAAAAGTGTTTTTTTTTTTTTTGGCAGAAAATTTTCGTCAGGTGTGATCTCATATTGACACCTATTTTTTTATGATTCTATCGTATATAATACGTTAAAATAAACGTGTTTTGTATGGACAACTTTTTTCTAAACTTAATAATTACCGAGATATGGACTCCTAAACCGACAATATTTTTTGGATATTGTGTCAGACTCTGCCATAGCTCCGGCGCTACGGGAAATGCAGCCCTTCCGCCCTTGCGTGGCAAAGCACGGTCGCCCGTACTCCGCTCCGCAGCTTCGACTTGTTGGTCGCCTTCGGCGACCAGCCTCAGCCGCTCCGCTCCGCACGGCTCCCGAGCTTTGTCACGGCGGGCGAGGGCTGCTCTCCCTCCGCGCCTCCGGCTTTTTATATACACTCTAGGGGTAGGGCAGACAAGACCACGTGGAATCGGGGTTGACAGCTTCGGTTCTGAGGCAAGTCTTATGATAATGCAATGCTTATTTTAGCGTAGCGTGTTTTAGCTAGATTCGGACTAAAATAAGCGTGTTTTGTATGGGCAAAAAATTTTTACCTAAAAAACTTCAATATCTCGGTAAATATTAATCTGAGTAAATATTAAGCTTATCGCCGTTTTCATTAAATTATGGTTTCGAAAACTAAAAAAATGACTCCCCATTACTTTTATATAGTACCCATTTTAATATTTAAGCTGCCAGCAAATCAAAGCCCAAAATGCTTTTTTAGATGGAGACCTGTAGTTGCCACTAATATAAAGTTTGTTATCCTTCTGCTAATATTAGTCGCCAATTCATTATTTATAGTACCTCGCCTATGATTTCAGTAATCTTGTTTATTATTTCTGCTACCTTAAAGTAGCTGCCATTATTTGAATTTTAAAATATCCTTAGTTTAAAGCTCATTTAATATAAATGATTGCCAAAATATTTAATCGCTGACAAGTTATTATTTTAGTTGCAAATAGTTTGCTGCTCTTTAATTTTTCTGTCGCCGCGAAAATAATAAGCCTTTTTCTTATTATTGTTGACGGTGTCGCCACCTCGCGGCGGGTCTCGAACGCAAATTCGTGCGTTCCGATACGCGCAGTTTTCTTCGCTGGCGCGGATGCTAACCATGGTGAAAGGTTTGTTTTGGACCAGGAATTTGGGCAGGAATAAGGAATTAATGAAAGCCGAAACAAGGTACAACTGAACTGGTGAAAATATCTTACTTCCAAACAATACTTGTATGTGCATTATAGTTATAACTCGAATTTTATATCACTTGTATAGTTATATGATACTTTACTGTATAACTATCTAACACTTTTGGACTGTATTTTGTTTCCCTCTTCTCAATATAAATCTTACGCGTACGCAGGCGTACGAAACGTAGTCAGACATATCGTTAATAAAAGTTCGTCAAACTTACGTCTATTGCACATGCCGAACTTTTAATGGTTGTTATACTCGCAACGTTAGGAGCTAACAAAATACTTGTTCGGATTCAAAGTTAGTAGTAGTTTATAAAATATCTTTTTTGCGACACTGATCGTAAATGTGGCTGTAGACAGCATCGCTAAGAACTTCACATTTTCGTACAATGAACAAAATAAACCTTGTAAATATGAAATCAGGCTATAGTACATAATTTTTTGAGGGCTAAAATAAGTAGCTTTGAAACAAAGACAATATCTGGGTGTTAAAATGACTGTTAGACGTTTTTAAATCACTCCGTCGAACGAAAAATGTCTATACTGATAGATGATAAACATCGTACAAAACAACTAATACATTATTGCTAAACACTATTTGTCTCTCCCTTAGTACACTGCAATAATAATCGCTCCTTTAACTTTGTGGCTCATACTGTTTTTGTTTTATTTATTACTTTACAATATATTTATTTATTATGTGTAAGTATTTATGTAAGTATATCTGTATATTTTTATTTATGTATCTTTATTACTTTTGTATTTTATGGTAGTCGTTCTTTTAGTCCTATTATTATTATGCACCACCTACTAATTTCAAACATTAATTTTCAACTACTCCGCTACCTAAAGGTTGTCTGGAAGAGATCGCTATTTAGCGATAAGACCGCCTGTTGTTTACCTCTGCCTGTTACTTTAATGTATCTCATGTTGTGTTGTATATTCCTTGATATTGGAGGTGTGCAATAAAGAGTATTTGTATTTGTATTTGTATTATTTCAATGCTAATGCATGATTACTTAATCAATAAAAATGTGTTTATTTTCACCTCACAAAGGACAATTTTAGTAACCTTTGTGAGAGACTGGAGTCTGAACTAGGTATAAACCTGTATTATAAGCATGCAAGTTATACTCTTAGTATATTATACTGAGTTACAATATTTTCGTGAATAGACGAGTTAATGCATAAGGTCAAGAAACAATCTAGTTACGAGGTTATTTATACTTTCTGTAATCCTACCGAACCCTAACGTTTCGCAACGTAATGGAGTATTTTTCGAGCGCAGAAGGTGGGAAAATATTGTTGTTGATTAATTATAAACAACTATTTGATCGGTCAGATCCAGATGTGTGCTTCGATTACTTGGGTAGACAATAAAACAGACACGAAGTGCTCATTTATCTTTTAACTCGCTGTAATAGTAAAAAATAAAAGTCAGTTACCTACTTTGGCGAGAAATTAATCAAATCTCTGATTCAGCGTTTTCAAAAATCGTTGCGCAATGCTCATTTCTTGTATTTCGTATTTGGAGAAAATTTTGGTTATTCCAACTCAGAATCCTGAGCACTATTCACTCTAGTAAGAAATAAAGTGTTCAATATATTATTTCTACATAATGTTTTTAAAAATGGAGCGTAAGCGTAAGCTACGAGAATCAATAGTGCTCAGAATGTTGGAATAGTAATAAATAACCAAAATTTTCAATCTTGTCATATCCCTACCAAAAATGGTTAGACTTTGTCAAATATTTTCAAGGGTGGCCGTCCACTTCATGTTCGTTCCTGTCGCCTAGTACCCACACATTTTGTTTTTTTTATCGGTATGTAAACGAAATCCTTAACTTGTATTGGCTGTAAATGCTCCGACCACGTAACGCGTTAACTATTTATACATATTAATTAAATAATATTACGTTACGTGCGTATTACATTTTGTTTCCGGCGCCAATGATGCTTGTCCACATTTGAATGTGCGTTAACGAGCTCATAGCGTGCATTAGGAATTGTTAGGAAACCGCGCTCAAGGGGTTATTCATTAATAATACGATTTGGGGGCACTTGACCCTCCCTCGTAAAGGCAGATAAGATTACTCGAACCTCTCGTTATGTAAGATTTAATAAAATTTTCTCATCCACTATAAATCGAACCTTAAGAACGACGAAATCGTGAAAACATTGAGTTGTATGGTACAGGAGTGTGACGATTGAAGACGTGTATACCACATGCTAATAGAATGTGTTCGAAACGAGTCGTTCAGGAATCATCTGCGAACATCTACCAATATGTTATTAGAAATAGGTGGCTGCAGCAGTGCACTGGCATTTCCTTTATCGGATGATGCGAGCGCGCTGTTTAAGCTAGTGAGACTATTTAGGTCTTGCTAATCGATGAAAACGAGTATTGTTACGATGATGATGGCTCAATGGAGCGACATAAGCGCTTTGCGATACAGCTTTTTAATACATTTATTAATCTATTATATGTATATATTATGTATGAATCGTAATCACAAAAATGTAATTACAAGAGCTACTGAAGATCATCGGTACTGGAGCCCATTGCGAAGCGAGTGGAAGGTGATGAGCGAAACGTGCTGGCAACCTGCTGCGTAGGGTGAGTGTACCTCAGAATAAATAAATAAATAATTAATATTAGACAACCTCAAACAAATCGATCTAGTCCCAAATTAAGCTCAAGAAAGCTTGTGGGTACTAGACGACGATATACATACTTATATAAATAGATAAATAAATACTTAAATACATAGAACAACCAGGACCCACGCACAAATATTCGAGTTCATCGCAAAAATATTTGCCCTGGCCGGGATTCGAACCCGGGACCACCGGCTCAGTAAGCAGTGCACTACAAACTGCGCCGACCGCGTCGTAGAATAATTATATTATTACGTTTAAAAATAATCCTCTTAGGTATATGAGCCATAGAAGCAACATCCTAGAATAACTGGCGTAGACGACACGTGCTAACTACGTGACCCACGATTAAATTTTCTCTGCCAAGAAACGGAAAAGCATCAGATATAAGAAAGACGTTATTTTCTGAATATAATATGAATATTTATTATAAATAATCTGGAAGTGTTCAATTTGCGCAAAGGCCATAGCATCGTTATTAGGAGATAGTGATCTTGTCTCTGGTTTACATGCAGATAACGTGAACGGCAATATCGCAGTCATGTCAGTACGCTCGACTAATAATGTAGTCGCATATCGGTACACAACTTTATCAAGAGAGATCGAGCAATTAAGCCACCTCTTTACACAAGCGCTATATTCAGAATAGCCCAATTCCGCTAATTGGTATCGATAAATTTCATCCGGCGTCTTTAATTAAATGCTTGCACGTTAAAAACAATGGATGTATTTCGTGAACATACATTTTGATTAGTAGGATTCGGAATACGCCTGAACAAATCGTCATTGTGTAAGTGGCAGCGTTACAGTTTGAGTAATCGAATTTACTTTAACATAGAACTAAAAAATACGGAAGCAATTGGCGAAGTGCTAATTAAATATTGCTACACGAGCGACTCAGCCGACTCTAATCTTATTTTTAATGACACTGCACGGCTGAGTAGTACTCAATAAAGCAAAAAAGTACACAATATAGGGTAGGGCGGGGCAAAAAGGGCAATTTTACATATATTTGGTGGTAACTGCTAACTTATATTGTTTACGAAAAAGATTTCAATAGCAATGGATAGCTTAGTTCTTCGTCTATTAGTGACAATATTTAAAAATAACCAATTTTCAACTCCAAGCCAGATATTAACAATATAGAAAGTCAGGTCGATTGGACCTTTTTGCCCCGACTGTGGGGCATAAAGGACCACTAAATTTATATGGCATTGTGTAATTATTTAAAACAGCTATATAAAAGAAAGGAATGATATATCAACTCAATTATATTTTTACATATTTTCTACCAAACATAACTATGGCACAATTTTTAGATTGTGACATTAAGTCTTTTGTGATTCACTTTTTGGTCTCAGACATATAACCTATGGTATAGAATACCCTTTTAAAATTAAATTCTTTTATAACATAAAATCATAACGAAACAAAACAAAAATAGTCACTCAACTTGAGTTATTTCCAATATCTTGGGTTATTTAAAATTTATGGACCTTTATGCCCCGTTGTGCCTTATCACACTTGCGATTTGCGAGCGTATTTTGTATCAAGGCGATCGCGCAGCGTGTTCGCCGCGTCGCTTATTTGTATAGAAAATACGCTCGCAAATCGCAAGTGTGATAAGGCCCTTAGTTTCATTTCAAGGTTATAACGCAGAAAACAATTTTTTGCATTAGATTTACACCATCTTAACAGGAAACCATATATAAAATTACCATGTATAAAACAAGCTCACACTTCTAACGGTTTAAATAAAAGCAGTAGACAAAAAGGAAATGAAGTGCAATATTTTAATTAAGTGATTTTTTTTCGACGCATACATGTATAGACCGGTCGGCGTTCGCCAGCGCACTGCGCGAGGCGGCACGCGTACTCCTCCCGCAAACCCCTCACAGTCGAGTCACTTCGATGTCAAACGAACTTTTAATTTCGGAGTTAGGTATGGTGGACCTTTTTATCCGCGGACCTTTAAGCCCCGCTCTACCCTACCTAAACTAAAAATAAATACCTGTCCACAAAAGCGTAGTGGAGATGTGTAAAATTCCGCTGGCCATGTGAGTCGGACCACATGGCCAGCTTTTGTCCTACCGATCCCTATTAGCAGAATCATAATTCCTCGTTAATCCAACAGGAAAAAAAGTTCATATCGTCCGATCGGTAGGGCGAATCTGAATTACAATTCCTTGCAGTCCGATTAATCCATCCAACAGGAAAAAGTTCATGTCGTCCGATCGGTAGGACAAAAGCAGTCAGACCACGTGACCAGAAGGTATAAAATGAACCAATCACATTCCTCGAATTTAAATGCACTTCTTTTGGGCTTCACAAAGGCGCAGCCTGATTAGTTCATTGTCGCCACTCCGCTTTTGTCTATAAATTATTTAAATATGGTTGAATATAACATTCGTAGGAAATAATATTTTATTTTTGCTGACCTATTCCGAAAACAGTACTACTTTGCCGTGTAGTCTTAATTTTTTCGTTGTTTCTTTCCCGTTTTTCGCATTAATTAATTTCAATTACGTGCTTCACTGGTAATGAAAACCAGAAGAAGCTTTATGCACAGGAATTTGAATAACCCTCATGACGATAAGTGAACATTTCTGCTCTGTGGTGTACGTAGTTTTTATATGTACCTAGTAATAGCGAGGAGATTGAAGGTGTTATTTTATTTCATATACTTATATTACATGTATGAGAATCTGGTTAGGACTTGTTTCTAGTTTAAAGAATCTTTATTGTTGTGCACTCGGCTCGGTACGCGGGCCGGTTTACTTGTATTATGACTTTCGGTCCGTATGCATAAATGCGTAGTAAAACTGAATACAAACACAGCCTATCACTTTTCTAGGTTTGATTAGAAAGTATTGTGCACATGCACTTGCCAAGTCGCTCTATTGACTTGCAAATAACATAACAGTAGGAGCTGTGATATAAGGAACTTGACTTGGACTTTAAAACAACTTAGTTTCCAGTTAGATCTCAAGTCTTTTATTAGCGATACCGTTTACAAACTTGTCATTTTTTCACATTAATGTTTTTTAATAAATTTGGTCAGTTCATTGATTAATAATTGTTTGAAGTTCATTGAAAATCAATAACACAACATTTTGATTGAATTGGAACCATATTGAAATCTGTGGCTTTAGAAAAAGGAGTATAAGCAAAATATTAATCAGAAACAAAAGGTCCTAACTCTATTATGAGACTTAAGCTCCTTTGCACTTAGGTTATCCGACTCCGACTTATAAGTACGCCTATTCACTAGGGCTAAAGATTATATTTTTTCGTCCATATAGTTAATATACGTTTCGTACACATAATTTTAGTATGACATTACCTCCTTACATGATCGTGTGTAATTTTGTCCATGTTATAATTATTATAGACAAGATTACTTTTCTGTTGCGTTGCATGTCTATTAACAATATCTTTTTGTATGGTTCCTTATCAAAACGCAAAAGACGAACGATGTATTGATTTTCAACATCTTTGTCAAAATGTAGTTAAGTAACATTAAAAATCAATACTATTAAAACATAAAGTTAATACAGATAGCAGATAGTTGAACGATCTTCACTGAAATAGTCACAAATAATACCGCTCAAATCCTACCTAAAATTATTTACATTAAAGACATGCATAATAGTATTTTATGCAACCGTTGTATAAGAGGGGGCAAAAAACGCGAGGGGCATGGGTTACGATGTGAGCGTAGCGAACATCGTAAGAAAGATGCCAAGAGCGTTTTTTGACCTACTTATACAACGTTGCATACAATACTTTTTCTACCACTCGACATTTCATAAATAGAATGCAAATAAACAACAGAGAAAATAATTACATGTTCCCGATCGAAATCAACAAAAAAAAAATAGTCTGATAAACTTTTTTTATTGACGTCCATCTGTCAAAAAAATATTAACTTATACATAAAGGTATACTTTCACTATACTAAACATCTGTCGAAAAAATATAAACTTATACACAAAGGTAGGGTATACACTGAATATAAAACTTTTTTTTTAAGTTGGCAGCAATGCCTTAGTACAATAAGTTTTTATTAAATTGCAAATTGTGTGAATGCAGCTGTTTATCTTGTAATCTGTGGTACTAAGTGATGCTTTTTTGGCGACATTATAACATCGTTGAGCAATGTGTTTTTGGGCAGTAGAGTATAGACTTTTACAGACTTTCATAATTTATGTCTTTATATAAGTGTAAGTAAGTAACTATATAAATGACAGAAAAAAGTACTGGAGTAGAAAAAATATTTTTAGGTAGGCATGAAACACTTTCACACTTAGTGCATCGACGTAATTGAGCCAATTGTGCCTAACGCCTCGCAGGTCTGTAGTCCCTTTGTGTTTCTGACGGAAATAAACATAAATACGAGTTAAATTTTAATTTTCCTCACGGAAGAAATGTTAAATATTCATCGATTAAATTCAAATATTAATTATTAATGTTGGGGTGGACTTACTCAGTAGTCCTCCCTTATATTGACAAATCTAGTAAATTAAAACAAAGTAATCATCTTCCTTTGGCAGCTACAGCTAAAGGTATCGCGATGGGACTTCGACTGGGGTGACAACCAAAACTCATTCAGTGTAAGTTCTTCTAAAATGCCTAATATTTTTAACTTCCGTTATTGATAAATTCACTATCCAATAGGAACAACCTATTACAATGAAATTAAATAATTATAAAGAAATTACAAAACAGCTTGTCGACATTACCATGGGAGTTTATAATATAATAAAGCTGAAGAGAGTCGAAATTCTGTACATGGAAGATATTCGAAAAAAGTTGCCGGGGGATACTTAGAATCGATAACAGATCACGTTCCAACAGTTTTGAGATTTTTTGTCTGTTTATCTGTTTGTCTGTTTATTTGACTGTGCATCACGTGAAAACGGCTCTACGGATTTTGATTAAATCTTCATTAATTTGCTGAGAAAATCCCCGGCCACAGTATATATAAGGGGGGGGGGGTCATTACACTCTATTGAGACAAGTTTTCACCTGAAACTTATGGTGCTTCTACGGTCTCATTTCGTAGAAAAAAAACTGAAAATTCCGAAGTTTCATTTATACGAGTGCATCAATATTCATAATACCAAAAAAAACGCTATCACGACAACCGATCATATTTGCTGTGGATGCTATTTTACACAATTAGATAATTAGCTGATGTAAGGGTTATAATTATAATGTGCCAAATATATATATATATATATCAGATCTTGGTTTTCGGAATAGTGACGAACCGAAACTTAGGAGTTTTGTTGTGTACCTGAAAGAGACTTTATTTATTTTTGACCCAAAACCCAACAACTTGAAATAAGAAATTTAAAACCTTAAGGTGCAAGAATACCCCCGTTTACTAACAATGAATTAGAAAACTAATCAACTCCACTATTTTGTCCACTTTTCCTGAGAGCTGCAAATAGGCGATTTATTGCCGAATTGTGGGCACAATAGGGCTGAAGAAAAGCCTGCATTGAGAGGAAAGTTTATCAAAAGGCCCATTATTGCGGGTGGCTATTGTGTCTGAAGCTTTACGAAGGCTTGTTTGTAACTTAATTTGATTCAGGGAAGAGTAGAAACAAGAAATTTTGTTTATTCTGCCTAGTTGAGAAAATCTGTAGACTGTATCTGATTAGATAGATTATGGTTTCGCTAAAGTTATCAAATTGTTTACAGGGCTAGATGAAAATTTGTTCCTTTAATAATCTCTTTAATTAAGTGCATCCAATTTCAGAGTTATAAATATTTACTTAATTTAGGATTTGTAAAACAGAGCGCCTTTTAAAGCACAAACGTTTGTTTTACTTGTAAAGTGCTGTCAGACCTCTTTAACTAATGTGCATATAAATCTCAAGTAGCTAATTAGCTTAATTTTAGAAACTTTTTATGTAAATAGTCTCCATTGTCCTACTTTGGCTTCAGAGTGAAATTTGAGACTGATTTACGTGACAATCCAGCACTTGATAAAGCGCTATCTGGCGTTCTGCTCATAAAATATTGCCAGACATTGGCTCTGTGTCCCATCCCAAACTAAATATAGAGGATACTACTCGTTGAGTGCTTATTTATTTCAATTGAATTACAGAGGAAATTGGAAATGTAAAATTAAAAAGGTTGGTATTTTGAAAGAAGTTCTATGTTTCTTTGCTTTATTTTTTGGTATCAAATGCGAAATGTGTTCTAAAACACACAAAATAATAATAAAATAACGTATTTACCGTTGTGCCTAATAACATGAATGCAACATAGTAAACTTTTCTGCCCAACCCTGTAAATACAGCAGAATTTAATCTTAATATTTGGATACTTTAGGTTTTATCATGAAAATTTTATTGATGTGGTTTTTCGATATTACTTTTAAATATTTCATAGTAAGTATATATCATCTTATTACATTTAACGACAATACCCTGTAACTTCGGCTGATAGCATTCTCTGTTTTTACCACATCTGGTTATATTAGGCTTATTCAGAAACCGATTCAATATCGGTGCCAGATATGCAGAAATCCTAAAATTGTAATACATTAGGTGTTAGTTATTTGAGGCTAAGATCCTCTTTGGGTCGACTAGTAAGTAAATTAGTATTTGTTATAAATATAAGAATGAGCCTTACTTGTTATATAAGAGCAAATAAAATAAACTTAATTGTGTTATATGATCAAACTGCATATACAGCGTGTATTTTTCCTCAAACTTCACTAGTTCTTGGCATAGGCCCTAATGAATGTCTTTTTCTATAAATTATTTACAATACATGATATTTTTTTTCTTATAAAATAATTCAGCACGCAATGTAACTCGTTTTTATTCACACTTAGTCATCTAGTTTAGTGTCAATAAAAGTCAATGACTCCAATCAGTGTTCACAATTTACCGCTGCTCGATTTTTTTAAATAATTATGCTACTAAATAAATATCGGTTTATAGCACTAAAATCTACGCCTGAGTACATTTTGTGGCTATATTAACAATATACGCTGTATAATCGAATAAAGTAAATGTGTAGTAGGCAATAAATAAATTATATTAATAAGACTATATACATGATGATTCTTAATCAGTGATCAGGAGTAGAAAAATATGAATATCCAGCTAAAATTAAACTAAATAGGCGAGGTCTCACGCAGATACCTCACTGTTTAATTAATTAAAAGGTAAAACATAAAAACTAATAACCACTACATACTTGGTCATCCTACATAAATTATTGAAGTGCGTAGGTACGTCAAGTGCCATTGTAATTCAGTGAATAAAGGATTTTGACTTTACAAACGGTCCGGTAGTTTTGAATTTTTGATATGTTGTCTAGGATGGTTAGTCAGTGTTTAAAATGCAAAATGCACAATTCCCCCCCCCCCCCTCCGCGCCCGCCACCATATTGAAAAAACCGGCACTCTCTTCATATTTTTGCTCATATCTTCCTTTAGGAGCATTTTAGCTAGAAGAAAGCTTCGACAATGTTATAGAAAGTTAAATTTACTACATTTTCCATTTTATATTTTGTTTCTAGGACAGATAGTTACGGAGATATGCACATTTAAAAAAACTTAAGAAATTTCAATTTCTAACTCAAAAACTAACTTCTGGATTATATCTTCGTTTAGGAGCATTTTAGCTAGAACAGTGCTTAGGCAATTTTGTAGAGAATTAAATTTACTATAATTTACATTTAAAATTTTGTTTCTAGGACAGTTAATTACGGAGATATGTAAAAAATAAAGTCACATTTTCCGAAAAAGTATGTAAAAATGGACATGAGTTTTATAAGCAATTATATTTCCTACATGTTTTAATTTGTCCTAGACTAGTCCGTAACTGAATAACAGCGTTCTAAACCAAGAATTTTGAGAAATTTTCGGAAAATTCGACTTTTCCTGTTTTTTAAATGTGCATATCTCCGTAACTAACCGTCCTTGAAACAAAATTTGAAATGTAAATTATAGAAAATTTCATTCTCTACAACATTGCCCAAGCTTTACGCTTTACGTTTTTTTTAATGTGGATGTCTCCGTTACTATCTGTCCTAGAAAAAAAATATAAAATGGAGAATGTAGTGAATTTAACTCTCTATAACATTGTCGAAGCTTTCTTCTAGCTAAAATGCTCCTAAAGGAAGATATGAGCAAAAATATGAAGAAAGTGCCGGTTTCTTCAATGGCGGCGGGCGCGGAGGGGGGGGGGGGAATTGTGCATTTTGCATTTTAAGCACTGACTAACCATCCTAGACAACATATCAAAAATTCAAAACTACCGGACCGTTTGTAAGGTCACACATAGTACTTTAGTCTCTATTCACCGTATTATTGCTTCGCCGGAAATTTTACGAAATTTTCTACGACTGAAAATGACAATGACAAGTATTACTCATAAATTGTCATTGCCATTAAATTATTAAAGAGGTTTTAAGCTCACAGATACAAATTAGTAGGGTGAAAAGGAATTTAAGACAAAATTGGTTTCAAAATAAAAATTATCATAGAAGAATAAAAGTTTGTTTTCATGTAATTACGACTTCAACGTGACCGCCATCAATTACTGAGTTAGAAAAGTTGATACCCGATCACCGATTAAAAATCATCGTGTATATAGGTAATTAAAGTAAACAATATTTCATAACAACTTTTAAAAACCCGGCTAAATGAGAGTCTGACTCGTGCACTGAGGATTCCGTACAAATACTTATCCCATCTTAACTAGTTGGGTTAAGTTAAGTGAGCACCTGGTATGTATAAATGAGGTGCAAAGTTAACGCAACCGGTCACGTTTGTTGTATGGTAGCCCCTTTAAATGTATATTTTATTCTGGTCATTTCTATTTGTTATAGCGGCAACAGAAATACATCATCTATGAAAATTTCAATTCTCTAACTATAACGGTTCATGAGATACAGCCTGGTGACAGACGGACAGCGGAGTCTTAGTAATAGGGTCTCGCTTTAAACCGTTTGGGTACGGAATACTAAAAAGGCTTGTTGTACCATGTAATAACTTGTTAAATATCGTTTATTCGAAGAAGAAATGTGCTTAATGCGAAATATTTCATAATATTATTAGTAGCCTAACAGCCATTGCCAGTCAGGGTAACGTCAATGTTAGATGGCGTATTTACATTGAAAATACCTACTATATTTTAATTTGTTAAAAATAATGAACATTCGTAATCAGTATTTTTGTAAAAGTTGGTGAAACGAATCGCGAATGTTGTTCAGCTCGACGAGTTTAAATTTGTAACGTATAAATATCGTCAATACCTATATTAAATTAAATTTTATAGTACGTTAAATGAATAAACACCAATTAAAGAAACAATAAAATTCATTAATATCAAAAACAAGTAATATTAGAGACTACTAACGCCATGCATCTACAGGATTTTGTCGGAATCACCAAGCTCACAATTAAACGTTTCCTTAAACAGTCATGTTAGTTCGCGATACTAGATAATTAGTTCCAAAAACAACGGCATTATTAGGAAGCGGCGCGCGCGCAAAGGCCCTTTCTTTTCGATCCAAACGCGAGACGATCAGGACGCTGCCATTATCATTTTTTTGGATATACTTAATATAAATGGCGAAACTCCGTCCCTGGATCATTCAAACTTTAATAACGTAGCCAGGCGAGCTACCAAATAAAACTTAAATGCAGGAATAAGGAGAACCCAAAAATGGGTTCTATTTCCAAGTCTTAAAGCTGCATACACTTTTCTACGGGAATATTTGGGACCTGGCAATGACTACGCCGTATAGATGGAGCTGCATCGGATGTCGAACTGGACCCTGGGCTCTGCTTCCTGAAGGCACCAGCGCGATCATCTGATGATTGTGTAAGAGTGTAAGACTAAAAGGTCAGTGTCATCTCCATTATCTAAATGTGATCAGTGCCATACCGTGAAAAGTGTAAAAAACAACATATATTTGTATTAAAGACTTTCCTCCCGTAAAGAACATCTATCATTTATCACCAACAATAGTAAAAAGGTGCCCTGAGGTATTTTCAGAAGAGAGTTTCATGCCAACGGTGAGTAACCCGGTGGTAACGCGTAAAAAACGTTACAAATTATGTTTTAATTGATTGCTCCTATTACAGGCAACGCTCGGTATATTCGTAATGTGCTATAGAAATGACTAGTAGTGGATAATCGTTAATTATTAAATTGCGCATCAACATAAAGAATTAACTTAATCCAAAACGTAATATTGCAGAGCTTCTAGGACCTGGTAGTGTAATAAAAATTCAATTCGACATTTTTATTGCACCACGGTGGCTTTGAATCGTATCTCCGCCGATGAATTATTCAAAGACATTCGTATTTGGATTCTTTTCAATATCTACTTTTGTTATATACCTTTTTTTTTTGCATTTTTTTTAACAACATTTTGCTGATGCAATGTCGGAGATGTGAGTGAGCCGGAATCTATAGCAAATATGTTTGTCAGTCATTTCAAAATAGAATCTCCGCTTGGCTCTGCGCAGCAAGGGGTTGATGACGGGGCCTGTAGTGAGTCGGACTTTGTTCGTTTTACCTCTGAACAGGTCAAACACGTAATCTCGAAAATGACCAGAGGGAAGTCACCGGGTCACGATGGGCTCAGTATAGAACATTTGCAGTTTGCGGGAAAACAGTTACATACAGTCCTGGCTAAGTTCTATTCTTTGTGCATGTCTCACTCCTACCTTCCGTACGACTTAATGAGAACTATTATTGTGCCTATTCTCAAGGATAAAACGGGCGATGTTTCTAGCAAATGTAATTATCGCCCCATCTCACTTGCTACTGTGCTGGCTAAGGTGCTGGATAGGTTACTGGACGCACAACTTGAGAAGCATTTAACTTTACACTATGCGCAGTTTGGGTTTCGAGCTGGACTATCCACTGAAAGTGCAATATTAAGTTTAAAACACACGGTACAATACTACACTGAACGTCAAACACCTATATACGCATGTTTCCTTGATTTGTCCAGGGCGTTTGACCTTGTGGCATATGATGTTCTGTGGGATAAATTAAGGAAACAAAACGTACCGGCGGAGTTACTTCGAATATTTCAGTATTGGTACCTTAACCAGGACAATAGCGTGAGATGGGCTGGTAGGTTTTCTCAATCTTACAGGTTGGAGTGCGGGGTGAGGCAGGGGGGGGTAACCTCCCCCAAGCTCTTCAACCTGTACGTTAACGACCTGATCGAGGGATTGAGCCGCACTCCAGTAGGCTGCAGAGTTGATGACGTTAGTATAAACAACATCAGCTATGCAGACGACATGGTTCTGCTCACTCCAACGGTCAGGGCGTTAAGAAAACTACTGAGCATATGTGAGGAGTACGTAAAAAAACACGGTTTACTGTACAACGCTAAGAAAAGCGAATACTTGGTATTTAAGGCCGTCGGAGGCGAGTTACCGGAAAGTGTACCTTCCATAAAGCTTAATAACAACGAGCTCAAACGGGTGTATAAATTTAAGTACCTTGGACACTATCTCACCGACGCCCTTAAAGACCAATTAGATATAGAAAGGGAGCGCAGGGCACTGGCGGTCCGATGTAATATGTTGGTAAGGAGGTTTGCACGTTGTAGTCAGCAGGTAAAAATAACACTTTTTAAAGCCTATTGTCAGGTTTTCTACACGTGCAGCCTGTGGACCAACTTTACGCAGAAGACCATCATTCCCTGCGTGTCCAATACAACAACGGCTTCAGGATGTTGTTGGGGTTGCCGCGATTCTGCAGCGCATCCGGCATGTTTGCGGAAGCCCGCACCGACGATTATTACGCAATAATTCGGAAAAAAATAGCATCGTTGATGTTCAGAGTGCGCGCCAGCTCCAACCCCATCCTGACTACTGTAGCGAGCCGGTATGACTCACCCATTATGCGGCATTACGAATGTGTGATGACCGCTACTAGATAATTATTATTATCTAGTAATTGTATCTTGTATCTTATTTGTAATGTTATATTTTTGTCAATCTGTTTACTAACACTGTATCATATGTTACTAACAAATTATGGGCCATTGTTGTCTTTTAAATAAATGAATTTGAATTTGAATACTAAATCAGTTTCTAATATTTCATTGGATTTATTGGTTAAGTTTTGCAGGAGGAAACAGACGAGAGCGAATACTCGAGTTGTACAACCTGGTTACGTTAAGTTTGGACCTCATTTATATCTGACGCCATAGGTGCTAGGTGCAAATTTACCGTAAAGTGATAGAATGGGAAAATGAACAGTGATATATCCTCTTAAAAGCATACAGCAAAGATTATTATTATCCGGTAGAGCTAAGTTTCTGCCCGTCCGTATCTTCTATGAATTCTCGTTAAATTTTTGCCTGATGGCTGAGACAGCTTCATACGATTCATATCAATATCATAAATGCGAAAGTCTAATTGGTGTTAAGGGGGCCTATGATGCCTAGTTTTATCACGTAATAAATAAGTGACAAAGAATCTGTCAGTCGCTCGCATTTTGTCAAAACGTGACGGATGCTTTGTCACTTATTTATCGCGTGATAAAACTAACCATCATAGGTCATCACGGCTGATAATCAATATAGAAGGCGTCCATTTACTTAAATACATATAAATAAATATTTTATTTATAAATATATATATATACGATACATAATAATATACACTATACTTATTAAGTATAAGGTCACCTGCACCTCTAGCATAGCAGCCATACGCGACTATATCTCGCGCGAGATAATTACCCGTCTCTTTCTGAGAAGTAATGTGAGAGGGTGAGGGGTAGCGCTGTCTCGCGCAACAAGAGTTGCGAAGCATAGTTAGTTGTGCTAGACGGGCTGAGGCTAGTGCGACTGTGAGACAAATGCAACATTTGATGTTATCGTGGATGCACAACATTTTAGGACCACCCCCCCAATCCCTCCCTGCCTAAAGTTTGGCACTCTTAATATAAAAAAAAGAGAGTGGTGGGAGTAATATAGTATTGCAAATCTATTATATTATCAAAAGTCACATTTGCTTCAGAGTCGCAATAGCCTCGCGTAATTTTTATTATTTTGACAATCCATTATCCGCGGGAATTAATTTGCTGATAATTAGCCCATGTTGCGTACGAACAATTAACCCGGGGTGCCTGGGGCGTCCAGACAGGCACTGTTCAAATATAACTCGAATACTCTAAAGGAATTAATTCGCAATTAATTCATTAGTGATCATTATTAGGTATTGATTTATTTTATAGATGCCTGGGATATTAATTTCATTAATTATGTCCATTTCATTAGTAGATAATATAGTTACAATAGCAGTGAAGATTTTTTAGTTTACCAAGCGCACGGTTCCAGCTTCGTGACACTCACGAGTCCTTCTCATTCGTTCGACTTGCGAAATATAGGTAATTTAGAATTCAGCCTTAGGCTGGGCTTGACCTAACTTTTATACTAAGAATAACGTTTGCTGTCGTATAGTAATGTCGAAACCCCATATTAGTTTGACATTACTTTCTAAAAGTAAGCGTTATTCTTGGAATAAAAGTTTGGTGGAATGCAGGCGTATCGTCCAAATCACACTAATTCGTAAAGTACCTAGTCAAAAATGCACAGTTTCAGAAACATGATTAAAGTTTATCTGAAAAACTTAGTTATATTTGCAGATAGATTATTGTTTACAAACAGTTGTTTCTTACTAACGCGTAGCTTTATACGCTTTGTGATAAAGAAGTATTAAAACTATGATTTACGTTTGATAACGGAAAATGCAATTCGAGACAAAAGGGACCGTCGTAGAATTTGTAGACGTACCCACAGACTGGGCAATGTTTACTTGTGTTTTGAATTGACACCTGCCACAGTTTTACAAGTTTACCTAAAAGTTTTTGTGGAATCTTTATTTGTTTGCGTTGTTTTCAGATCTATGTACGTTTATATTCATATATATATTTTAATTTAGCCCTTGGCAGTATTTGTTTAACATGCGTTTCTAGATTTGATTTCAAAAAGCAGAAAAATAACGCGAAGAAGAAGAAACGTGTCAATTTCCTCTTCGAGTTAGTCAATCCATAGCCGCAAGTGGTTGAAAGTTTTCACTTTGGTAACATAAAAACCTACATGTTCAGGATATAACTCAGTTTTTCCACAAGATTGATGAGGACAGTAGTAAATTGTTTGTCCGTGCCATAACAAAGGGATAAAAATAGTCGAGAAAACTATTTGAGCCGTTCGAAGTAATAACACAGTTTCCAGCAGAATGTGTTCTGCTATTTCCGGATCGATTTATTTTTTGTTTAAGTGTAAATCAAAATTTGTATGATTTAAGTGCGTGTTCTCTTGTAAGTATAGGCTTGTTAAGCTTCGTAATACTCAAAACGTATATCGTCTTTTGTAACAAATTTACATTTTCTTAATTATTTAGTAACACTTGTGTGTGATACCATCTCCTGACCAAAATCACCATAATTAATATAATCGTCTATATTGTAAAAAGCAGTAAAGTCTGCTAACGTAAACTAAATGTTTATATAAAAGCGAAAACTTAAAAATGTTTATACTTCGAGCGGGTTTTTAACCCACGTCCCAAAGTCTTTCGGGCCAAATGGTTGCATTACCAATTATGCTATAAAAGCCACTAACTAGCCAAAGCATCAATTTTTTCAACCATTTGCTTTATTTCTACATGCCTTAGGGCGGCATCGTAGGGCCATCTACCCTAAAGATCTATACTATAGAATAGATGATATTATAAGAAAATATATACGAGTATTGTTCATAATTCTCGGTATCGATGTGTTACAGTCTTTTATTTGAGTTTTTAAAACTGGGCGTTTTGAATCGCTAACTAATATAAAAATCAAAACATTATTTTGATTATTGTGTTTGTTGTAACCGAGAAGTTAAAATCGCCTCTTTGACTATAATTTGTCGACGTATAGATCGATGCGATGTAATAACTTTTTTAATAAAATATAGGAAACATAGAATAACTGTAAAACGGGAAAATAATGTGGTTTGCACAGAGTCTGATCCTTCATTATAGCATTGAATTGAAAGTGGTTTAGCGAATTAATCCTTAATTTATAAATCCTTAATGTCGGATAAATGAATACAGTGTTAGTTATATCGATTTTGGGTTATTAAAAGATGCCTAGTTAAATGTTGAAAACAATCAAGGTTTAGGACATATTTATAATGTTGTTCTTTACAAGGAACCTTGCCAAATTAAATATAGAAAACCACTGTATAAACATTCCGTTCTCTACATGGAACAATGTGCAAAATAAACTCAAAGCATAAAAATATTAAAAAATATATTTAATGTTTACTAAACTATTTTTCATTGATTTATTTATTAGCAGTTAGAATACTGATAACCAATTATGAAATATAGACTCACGATGGTTATTTCTATGAACCTCTGTGTAAAATCGATACACTGTTTCATATAAGTACCCCGATTGATACCTATAGTGTCTATACACAAAGAGTTTCACTGCAATAAAGTCAAATAAAATTTGATTGTATTTATCACCATTCACGCTAAACATATAGAAATAAATTATTCATGTCCAATTATGGAAATTAGTTTGAGACGTTTAGCATATATACCACTTGATGTGAGCGAATATACCACTTGATTTACTTATTAGAGACCTGCTTGAGAAGTCCTAGTACTATTCAACTTTTATTAAAAATTAAAGTAACTATCCAGTTTCACTCCAGTTTTTATCTTTTAGGCAGACCTAGATTGATATTGGCAAAAATCATGGAACTCGTTAGGATTTCTGCAAATATTTTTTTAAGCAAGTATAATAAAAATTAATAAAAATGCATCATGGGCATTTTATATATTTTACTTTTTCTATAAATTTATTGTAAAAAAAACCTATCCTAAGATACATGATCAAATGAGTGAATAATAAAAATGCATCATGGGCACATTCTGAAGATTATTTTACATTTGCGTTTAAGAACAAGTCCATCTAAACTACTAGACAGAATGCATTTTCAAGGACAAAACAAGGACTAGATACGTTTATTATTATTGTACGACTAATCAAACAGTGACGATACATTGCCTCAGAATCGCAACCGACAATGCGGGGATACACTAGTAGTTAGTACAACAGAATACTTCACGTTTTTCCTATTTAATCTACATGTGGCAGAAACCTTTTAGCTATTCCAAAGGTTACCAAGCGCATTTTCAATTCGAGTAAGCGTAAAGAAATTGAATTCGAATATCTGTTTTATTATGCGAGATATAAATATTTTTTTCGTCGTCGTTGTTTCCCAAACGACATGGAGACTCAAATAATTTAATATATGCGATATAATCCGTTTAAATCGTTTTATTTAAATTTATGCGAGATTTATGTCGAATTTTGGTATTATATTGCTAAGTATATAGTATAGTCGTAGAAAAACCAGTCCGCCGAATGCCGTTCCTCGTTTAAAGCAAAAAGGGGCTCTCCCGTTAACAGAAAGCACCTTTCGGAGCACTTTATCAAGTAAACAAAAAAGCTTACGACTCTTCCCATAGAATTTTATTTTGGCGAAGGGTGCCACAATGTCAGTGATATATTTTGGGGTCCCGAAAGGAATACGAAGTGATGGTTTTTCATTTCAGCAACTATTTGTTTTGTTTTATTACTTGTATTTTAAGTATAGGAATATGTCGGATTATCATTTATTTTAATTACAAAAAACCAATTATTCATTTTAATGAAGCAAAGGCCATGGTTAGCTAATTAATATTGATTGAAAATACTAGGATCTGTTACGTGAGTAGGTATATTATTCACGTGAAAATCTAATTTACTTTATGTTACACATGCTATGTAAGAAACTTTTATTTAATGTAACGACAAAAAAGGGAAAACAAAGAAACAGTAAATAAAGCAAGTACATAGTTACGCTAGTGTTAAAACTATATTAGACCTTTCTTTTTAACCGACTTCAAAAAAAGGAGGAGGTTCTCAATTCTAACTAATTTTGTTTTTAACTAACAATGTGGTAAAATTTTGGAAGTCTATTTTAACGAAATGAAACGTTGTACATATATATCTTCCTGTATGTTTTTCTCTCCCATAATGACCTGGCCTGACATGCTTCAGTGCAACATGTCATGACATGTTATGCACTATCGCATGGAATATTTTTCGTATAAATTACCCGACCAAAGAAGAATTTTATGTAGATTACTTATCTTGTTGTTTTTTTTGTATGGGCCAGGGTTTACGAGTTATTTACAAAAAAACAGGGACCTCCCCCGCCCCCTCCCTAACCGTTAGCTCACCCCCATCCACCAGTACTTTTAGTAGGTTGTTTAAAATACAATCCCTACAAATATGCCAAAATTCACTTGTACACTAATTATTTCTCCTTTTTTTTCCCCTCGTTTGGTAAGCTAATATGCCAGATATCCAAGTAGCTGCTATAAAACCTATTAATTTTTTTAACCCAAAATCCATGTCATTCATATTTTTTAGGCAAATTTTGAAACTTTCCGATAGTGATACTGATCCATTTTTTATTTGAATTGCTCGCCCTCTGGTATAAAGAGGCATTTACAAAATCTGTGGCGGTGCCATGTTTAAATAGCGTAGATTTATACTATTTTGCCTCAATAAACAAAGACTGGGATATATTTTTCCTATTTTTCACGACCCATATATAATCGAAGGACGAAGGCGGTCGTGAGAGGAATATTAAAATAAAATTTATTAGTCCGCTTCGAACTTGAATCATATTGAAGCGTGGCCTACTTTTCCTAACATAATAAAGCAAAATTGTTAATAACTTTTAGGGTTAATTATAAAATATATAACTATCGACTGACTACTGTTTCCGTTTATTTGGAGCATTAAGATTGGATTACACTATTCATATCTATTTACTATAGCCATTGTAACGGTTCTACGCTACTTACTTTAAGGTGAATAAATAAGTCTTAATAACTACACATAATACTAAAACAATACAATCTTATTGACTAAAATACTATTCTAATTTCTTTATTTCTCAATAGTTTTACACAGTTTTCAAAATCGAAATGGTTGTCTGGAAGAGATCGCTTTTTAGCGATAAGACCGCCTGTTGTCTACCGTTATTTATAAATTGTATTTGTCTTGTTTATTTTTGTAAACTTTTATTGGTGTGCAATAAAGTATTGTATTATTATTATTATTACACTATAAACTATTTACATTTTTAACGAACCCTCTTAGTTTGGCACTGTTTGAATAACTACGTAATACGAAAAATAAGGTGCTACAGAGTTCAAATGATACAACAAATACTTTTTTCTACTCCAGCACTTTTTTCTGTCATTTATATAGTTACTAACTCTAATATAAAGACATAAATTATGAAAGTCTGTAAAAGTCTATACTCTGTTGCCCAAAAAAACACTGCTAAAGGATGTTATAATGTAACCAAAAAAGCATCTCTTAGTAACACAGATAGCAAGATAAACAGCTGCATTCACACAATTTGCAATTTAAAAAAAAACTTATTGTACTAAAGCATTGCTGCCAACTTAAAAAAAAAGTTTTATCTTCAGTGCATGGATGTTTAGTATAGTGAACGTATACCTTTATGTATAAAAGTCCTTTATTCCTAGGTCTTCACTTTCCCAATTTTGCACAAGGCCCATTTTTCACATCCCCAGATCTTCACATGCCCAATTCTGCACATTGCCAGATATGCTCATGCTGAGTTCTTCACAGTCTCAATTCTTCACATGCCAAATTTTTCACATTTTTAGATTTTCACATTCCCAATTTATCAAATGCACAGTTCCACGATTTTCCAATTCTTCGACACCCTGACAAATGACAAGTAGGTACAGTCTCAAAAATATGACTATGTTGATTTTAACTAAGTGTATATTGTGATATGACATATTTGCTAGATTTATATGGCATCAATATTTTCTCTCACTTAAGTTTAGGGTGAATCTCAACAAGCTCGAAATTTACCTAATTTTGGTGGCTTTTATTATTTTTGATGTTAGAGTCAAAATTATATATCAATAATACGAATAAAGTCATAACCAATATTGTGTAGTAATGGCCCTTTGTTATACATAATAGTTTTAAAGATATTATGATTTTAGTAATTTGCCTGCCTGCTAAAAATTAATATTTGTCAATGAAATTGCCTGCTGGAAATGAAACGAAAGTATATGTATAATTAATCATTTTAATTATACCAAAATTAGCCATCGTAAAAACTACATACATTTCGAAAAAATAAGCATGTACAAAAGGGAACTTATCCCTTTAAGGGATTTCTTCCAATTAACCTTCGAGTAAATGAGTGTTAAACACAAGTAAATGGCAGACAAACTAAGCAACATGTACAAATACGATAACTTTATAATAGTACAAATGAAAATGCAAAAACCAAATGAAAGAGAGATAGGCAAACAGTCAAAGTAATACATGTTACGTAATATCTATATAAATACATATAACATAAATGTAATCATAATTATAACAAAAACAGCAACCTAATCAAATAATCATTCATTCGACAGCCACAATTTCTTGAACTTCCCCTTGAACGATGCTATGGACTACGTCTGCCTTAGGGCGGGAGACAATTTGTTTCATAATTTCACGGCGCGCACAGCAAAAGATACATCGTAAACATGAGATCTATCCAGTGAGATAGATAGAGTCAGATTCGCACTTGACCGCAGGCGATGGCCACTACCATCCGCCATGTAAAAGAACTTCTCTGCAAGGTAAGGTCCTGAAGAAGGAATGAAAGGGACATTATACAAAAGACAAAGAACATGTAAGTCCCTGCGCTGACGGATCGGAAGCCATTTAAATTGAGCGCAGTATTGAGACACGTGATCAAACTTGCGGAGACCAAAGCAAACGAGAGCGGACAAGCGTGATCTTCGTATGAAGAGGAAGGAAATTCTGCAGAGACCTCAATGAATGAAGGGACGTGAAAAGTTTCCTACTGATCTCAGAAATATGAGGTGTCCATGATAAAGATTGATCTATGGTAATGCCATTTTTTTTAGAAAAAAAAACAATAGTAATATAGGAAAGGATAGGAGCTATAGAATCCGCCACCAGCATAAGCATATCTAAGCTAAGATT
The DNA here is from genome assembly GCA_932273695.1 of Apotomis betuletana. Lineage (NCBI taxonomy): Eukaryota > Metazoa > Arthropoda > Insecta > Lepidoptera > Tortricidae > Apotomis > Apotomis betuletana. Next base: position 30,145,206 of record OW026298.1, on the reverse strand, counting down.
ACCCTCACCAATAGCTGGTAATATTAGATGTATTGTGTTCATACTTGACTTCAAATAAAGTCACCGAGTCAAAAGTGTTGGAAATGCGATTACAAATGTGTAATTATATACAGATTACAGAATTAACAATTCTGGTGGCATCAAGCAATTTAGGTGACTTTAAAATTACCACCAAAACCACCAAAATTTACCCACCAAAATTAGAAAATGTGATTAAAAAAATATTTAAAAAATATCCGTATTATTTACTTCCAAGTTAACTTTATATTTTAAAAAGGAAACCTTTAACACGTCTTACACACAATCAATTATTGCTAAGTCACTAGAAACATATACCTCAAAAATTGTGTCAAAACGTATTTGTACCCCACCAAAATTAGATACTTACGTGCTGAGTGGACAGATCCAGCAAGGTACGACATGTGTGTCATCGTTCCATGCCGGAGCGGAACTAAACGAACAGGTTAACACACGTTTTCTGGTCTTGTTGCGTTTCGTTCATCCATAAACACATTTTCAATATTTACCACCAAAATTGTCAATTTCACCCGGACAACTTTTAGTGCTCAATTTTGAGTATCTATTTATGTATTAATCTTTATTTATATATCCTTATAAGATACTTAAACTAATAAAGATTATAAACAAATGCAATTTTAGTTTAAAACATTGATGATATGGTTCTATCAGACATTTATGAGGAACAACGAATACTGGACGCCGCACCAAAATTATAATTTTACCGCAAAAAAAAATAATTATTAAACATAAATGACTTTTACAATACTTTGCGATTTGGCTTAAGATAATAACTTGTGTCTTCTTTTCAGAAAAAAAATAAAACTTTTAAAACAATTATTCCACACTATAGTTATCAATTCCGCCGCAATTTTTTTTCGCTGAGATAATCACCCTTTAGATAAAATGTATATATATCTACTCGTATATAAACCGCAACAGTATGGCAAAATCAATTAAATTCTTTGACATTACTTAGAGTAACATACCTCGATATACTGAACTTCTTGTTACATTCACACTGGCCAGGTAATGTTTCAAGTGCCATCTTATCGTTTTACGATTGTCATCGTTGTCACTTATACTAAGTAAGTGTAGGTAATGTGAAATGTTTTATTGAATATAATGGAGTCCCCAAACGATAACTGTGTCTTTATTGAAAGTGAAAGAAGGTTATAGTAAAGGGTGGATACAAATATTACTATCACAGAAAGTACGACTCGGGTGGTACAAACTGGCGATGCTCAAATTTACCCGAGTGTAATACTAGCATTACGCTAGACTCAAACGGGAAAGTTACGCGTGAAGGAAAACATTTGTGTTTACCAGATACGTCGAAAAGAGAAATAGAAAAATGTATTCACGCATGCAAACTGATAGTACAAACATATATGGTCCCCGTACAACATATCTTTGAAGATGAAATTAGTAAATTAAAAGAAGAGGGGTCCAGTTGTAATAAAGTAGCAGTGCCGGAATTTTCATCGTGTAAAAGTTCCCTATACAGAGCGAAATATCGCTATCTGGGGATGACTAAAGGTACATTTCAAGACATAGATGATGTTGAATTACCAACATGAACTGATAATTTTCTTATTTATAATGGATGTTCAGCAGAAGACAAGATTATTTTTGCTTCCGAGTTAGCTTTAAGTGTGATCAAGGAACAGGACTCTTATTATTCCGACGGAACTTTTAAAATGACCCCACATCCCTTTTATCAAACATACACTCTGCATGCCAATTTAACTGAAAATAGTGACGAGAATAGATTCATTCCACTTGTATATGCGTTACTTCCAAATAAAAAAAGAAAACATACAAAAGTTTATTTAGGTACCCTTTTGAAGAACAAAGTTGGCATGAAGATTTCAAATTTTAAGTGTGATTTCGAGATCGCAACTTTAAATGCGATCAGAGACGTGTTTCCAGAGGCAAAAATAACCGGTTGTTATTATCATTACCAAAAAGCTATATGGGAAAAATCAAAAGAGTTTGAGCTATTGAAAGTTGAAGAAGGGTACATGATTACCAAATTATGTTGTGTGTTGGCTCACTTGCCTCCTCATTTTAATACCTGAGGCATATTTGTCAGTTCAAGAAAAAATGCCAAATGAAGAAAGTTTTCAAAAGTTTCATAATTACTTTATGAGCTTTTGGTTACAAAAAATAACTAGTGACATATTCACATGCTACGACAAAAATGTCCGGACGACGAATTGTATAGAAGGTTGGCGTCACACATGAACACCAAAATTCCAAGTGTGCGTGTGGATTGAGTGAGCACCCTTCAAAAATGAAAAAAAATGTGCTGATCATTTAGTAAAAGTTCTAAAACAATTGATGAATTTGTAGTAAAACTAATTGATGAATTTGTAAAACGATAAATAAAAAGAATACATTCATTAACGTATGCTCACTCAGTTCTCACAAACAACCAACGAAATCTGTGAATGTGTTTATTTAACATATAATATTTATATCCTAATTTTTAGTAAAAATTATGCTTAAGGTAGGTAATAATTTGTAGATCACCTGGTTACGTATTTAAAGTTTTACAAATTATTTCGTATGCTCACTCAATCCGCACACTTTCGAAAACCCGATTTCTGATGAAAATACTGCAGATTGAAACTTCTATATATGTATATAGTTTAGTAAAACTCATATGGGAATTTGTAAAATACAAAACAAACCGCTAACGTGGCAGATTTTTGGATAATACATGTTTGTAAGTGCTCACTCAGTCCACACATTATTCGTAAGTTAAAAATGTAAATATCTTAAGATTTTTAGTATCTAGGAAACTACAAAGTAGTTCAACTTTTAGTAATTTTTTTTACTAAATATCCACCATCTAAAATGTCATATTCGTTGTCTGCTTTTAAAGATATTCAAATTTCATTTTAAAATATAATCAAAGATACAGTCCACTTTTTAGATTGTATTTTAAGAAGTGGTGTGTGATCTAAAAAGTATTGTATACGTTGTATAAGTAGGTCAAAAAACGCTCGTGGCATCTTTCTTACGATGTTCGCTACGCTCACATCGTAACTCATGCCACTCGCGTTTTTTGTCTTCTCTTATACAACGGTTGCATAAAATACTATTTTACCTCACCAGCTCAAACATGGTGATTTTGCTGCGAGATATTAGTGAACAAAATGTGTTTCGAGCGAGAATACAAGGTAATTTTTTACTATTTTCAATTTTTGTCCACGAATTGTCATTTCTCAGCCACAGGTTAATCTGCAATAGTTTATTTAAAGATAAACAAAAAAAAACATATTTACAATATTAAAGTTGATAAATACTAAATATACCTACTACTAATACTAAATTAAAAATAAACGGATTATAAAAAGAACACCCCCTCCAGCAGTTAATTATAAAATCCGAATCATTCGAACTTCGCTGCATTTTGTCTCATTCATATCTGTGTGAAAAAGTGAGTGAGTGATATTTATAGGTTAACTTCTCAAAGCTCGTGGCGGAATTATTCAAAAGACGTGGGGTACAAAAAAATCCATTTGAAGAAAGTCATCTAAAAATACACAACAGTCGTCAAAATTGATTAATCTCTCTAGCACTAGTTACTACAAAGTACATTATTTGAGTGGATACAATAAACTGAAAATATTTCCCAGAACACAAATTTTACTGTCTGGGACAGAGCAAGGTATGCTTCTTGAGAGAACAATCCGAGTCGTAACTGCCTGCAGCGAAGAAATATAAGCTAACTGCTACGATAAACGTTTCTACAACTAGTTAAATATACAGGTGGCCTATTTAGATCGGTCTGTGTGGGAAAGTCTGAAACTGAAAAGACATACGACGATCCGTTCTTAGGAACCATGTCATCGAATTTAATTTCAAGAAAAACCGCATTAATACATAAAAAAAAAGCTGTACTCAGCTTGGGAATCGAACCCGGACGTTTTGAAAAATAATATGTACATTATTTCTACTTAGATATCAATTGTGTAGGTTTTAAGCAGTAAATTTTACTATGAAAACTTATGTCCAAAATTAATGAAATCCATTGTTTTCATATTCCATAATTTATTTAAGTACTTAAGTTTTCGAAATGGCCACCATTTTTTCAATAGAATATTCAACACGTTTAGGTGCGTAAAATTGTCTCTATGGTTGTTTTTAGCTCTTTGCTGGTGTAGTTACTTGTTACACGACGAAGTGTACAAAACAAGCTACGATACCGTTGAAAAGGTTGTCCGATATTTATTTTATAATAAAAAAAAAAAACATTCATAGAAGACCTACAGTGTAGGTTTTATATGAATTATTTAGTATAAAACATTATTTCTACTTAAATATAAATTGTGTAAGACCTACACAATTGATATTTAAGAACAAAAAATGTTACTTTTATTTTAAAAACGTCCGGGTTCGACTCCCGAGCTGAGTACAGTTTTTTTTAAATGTATGAATGCAGTTTTTCTTTTTATAGAATGGATGACATGGTTCCTAAGAACAGATTTTCTTATATCTTATAGCTTAAATATTTTGTTTGTAATTTGAATTTCCCGCAACCAAATGGTTCACTGATAGCAGCCAATAAACAGAGTCTAAACAAAAAAATCAAATCAGTTTATTGTACTTACAGTATAGTGTTTTACAGGCATAGTAAAATAAAGTTCTATTTTACCACGCATATCGAATGTATAAAACGCTGGTTTTACCAATGCCGGATACTTAAGGAGCTAGCCCTCGTATACCCGGTCTCCATTAACAAATTTTCTTACATTAATGTGAATACATTAAAAATGTCCTACAAATTGTATTTAATCGATTATACATTTGTTTATGTATAAATTTAGGAGTACGAAAGCTATTATTAACTGTCGTGTTTCAACGGCGACTTTTATTATATAAAATGCCTTATAAAGTGTCGGAACTAACCCGCTCTTTTCAAGGCCTGCCGTAATGGAACATCTGTGTTAAAATTTGTGGAACTTTTAGCCTTTTTTTACATACCTTCTTACTCGACCCGCGTCAACACTGTCAACCGCAATGTTTAGCGAAAAAAAGCAGCTCGCACAACTCGTAATATTATATCATATCTATGGAAGATGCTTTATGATTACGGCTATCTAATTTTAGAACATACGAGGGTAAATCAAAAAGTTCTTAGAATAAGGGTGAGAAACAAAAGAAAATTGTTTTTCTGTCTTTTATTTTTCTACATTGTCTCCTTGTTATTCTATACACTTTAAGCACTGTTTTAATTTTTTTTTTATTCCATCATAAAATAAGATTTTCCTTGGGACTCGAAAAACTCCTCTACAGCACCCACTATGGCATTATCATCTCGGAATTTTATTCCGCGGATGTGCTTTTAATTTCGGGAATATGTGAAAATGATTTCCTAGTCATAGTCCGGAGAATATGGCGGGTGGTCGAACAGCTTGAAGCCAGCTTGGCGGATCGCAGTGATTGCCAATTGTGAGCGATGAGCTGGGCCGTTGTCGTGGTGAAACAGTGCGCCTGTAGACCATTTTCCCCGGCGATTTTCTATGATCACTTGCCGCACTTTCGGGATTAATTCTTTATAATAGGGACCTGTAATAGTTTTTCCTTTCGGCAGGTAGTCAATAAACAGGATTCCTTCCGCATCCTAGAATATAGATTCCCTAATTTTGCCCGCCGTCGGAAAATCTCGAAATTTTTTATCAGCTGAAGAAGATGGTCGTTTCCAGGACATGCTTTGTTTTTTTGCTTCGGGATCAAAATGGTGGAGCCATGTTTCGTCCTGGGTTACAAATCGGCGATAAAACGCATCCGGGTCACGTTCGATGATTTCGAGATTCCGCTTCGAAACCTCCGCACGCTGTTCTTTGTTTACCTCAGTTAACATTCGCGGAACCCATCTTAGCGAAACTTTTTTAAACCCCAAAACGTCCGTCAATATTGATTGCACGCTGTCAAAAGAAATGTGTAGGATCTCTGCTAACTGTTTGATGCTAATTCTTCTATCTTCTAATACCAATTTTTTGATTCTCGCCACGTTGTCATCAGTAACAGAGGTGGAAGGCCGGCCGGAGCGAAGGTCATCTTCACACTTGGGCCTACCTCTATTAAATTCGGCAACCCAGCAAGCAACCGTGGAATATGGTACAGCATTAGTACCTATAGTCTGCTGAATATCCAAATGAATTTTCTTAGTGGACATTTTTTTCAAACACAGATACTTAATCACGGCACATAACTCATTTTTGTCCATTATGACAGATTTTGAGCGATTTGCTTCACAAAATAATTAATAATGTGTTATTGGTATACGTAATCAAAAAAGAATTGTCGTCATATTATGTCGTAAGGATAGCTAAAATAAAATAAAAATAAACTACATTTAAAAAGGTTTTACCACCATGCTGTTCTAAGAACTTTTTGATTCGCCCTCGTACGAGTTAGCCCGTACCCCTTTCCCCAACGCACCTTATAGCTAACATCTACTATCTATAACTTTAGGATTAACAGAATATATTTGACGGTTGAAAGGGTATTTAGTTCAACTGATATTTTTAGAACTTTACAGGGAAACCAATTAAAGGTTAGTTTTTTTTCTAATAATAATTATAAAGAAAGTACCATGTAATTTTTAACGAAAAATCCACTAAATATTCAATGCCAAAAAGCCACATCATTTGATTATAATATTGAGAACATGAGCACAATAAATCTCAAATTAAATGTCTTTAATACAGAGCAGTCTCATTTTAAAAAAGACAAATTGGTTCTAATTGCCTCATCATTCGCCACCGGAGGCATACAAAATAGCTGTAACGCGAATTGAAATAAAACATCGGAGGCACACAAAATAGCAGTAACGCGCATTTGAATAAAACAATTTCAACGGAGTATATCGCGTGTATTCATTATTTGAGCCTTCCTAACGTTTCGGCAACTTTGTAGTTACCGTTGTCAAAGGTAAACTGAAAAAAAAACTAAATGTTTCTCTGCCAAAGTTAAATTTGTACTCCCAATTTCATGAACTGGGTAACGGGTGTTATGCCGCCTGGCGACTCAAGCGGTATGAAAACAAGGTTACAAAATCAAGTAAGTACACAAAATCAAACTAACATTTAAAACTTATTAACTAATTTTCAAGTATTTTATACTCATTTTACATAAGAACCCACCATATTCACCTAAATTCTTGACTTATAATAAGCCAACTGTTTTTAGGGAAACCAAATTGAAAAAGCTGAGCGCCTAGTTAGCAAATTACCTTCGTACGTGCATAAGTGACAGTGATGTATGTGCCTTGAATTATTACGAAAAATAAAACGTTTGTTTATTTGTTAAATATGAATTAGAGATATGAAAGTTAAATTAAAAGTACTAATTAATATTTGAATTATTATGGTCTACATTTAAATAAAACAATTTAAACGATTATAACGCGTATATTAATTATTTGAGCCTCCCTGACGTTTCAGTAGCTTTCCAGTTACCGTTGTCAAAGGTAGACTGAGAAAAACAAATTTTTTCTCGGTCGAAGTTACATTTGTGCAAACTACCCATTTCATAAATATGAATTAAACATAAAGGTGTACATACATGCCAGATGGGCCTAAAGTGTAAAAACAGTTGCACATGTGCCAGAAGGGAATTAATTTACCTAGCGGTTCACTATAAGGCTTACTGAGTAGAAAGAACCGCCAAAAGAAAACTTCCAGCCCTTATCACTAGGATATACCTACTATTAAAACAAAAACTTTACATATACTAATTTTAACACTTTTTTTTGTTTTACACCGTTCGAGGTCCAGTATTTCCAGTCTTGTATATTGTATCTTGCTTGATGCTTGTAAAGTACATTAAAAGTGTATTAAATTATTAGAGATACATAATTTTCGAAAAGAGTTAATTGAAAGTTACACTAATGTGTAAATGGGGGATATGTGTATCTATTATTAGTTGTGTAAACTAGTTTTTTACTCATTGTGACATATATTTCTGTTTTATCTGACATTGCATTTTATGATTCTATTATTACTGTTGTAGTTATATTATGAGTGTATATTGACTTACCTAATCGAATGATTATTATCTTAGTATATGTTTTTATTGACGATAATGATATCAAGATTCATGTAAATTAACTTAGGTTAATTTATAATGTAATTTGTGATTATGAAATAAATAAATCTAAATCTAAAATAAAAAAAAAAAAAAAAAAAAATACAGAACATAAATTTTACCCATACCCATCCGTGATTATGTGAATCCACCAAAAAATCGATCGAAACATTTAAACCAACATAGGAAACCAATATTAAAAAGGACGGAAGAAAATATTTCAAACTAAGTACCGATACTCGTACATGGAGTGTGGTTATCATGGAAGTCTGAAATATATTGGCGCAAGCTATACATTTTAATTCTACATTATTTTCACTTACTTATATTAAAAAAAGGTTAAAAAGTAACGTAAATGATTACATTGCCTAACGTTTGTAAAAATAACAATAGTACTTAATAAAATCCCAAGTAAAAATAACAGGACAATAGAACATTGTTCAATTGGTTGTCTTTTGGTCACATCCCTACTTCATACGAAACTCCAAGATAATCCTACGACTGCAGAAATCCCATTATAGCCACCTTTGAGAAAGTTACTTTTCACATTTTGTAAGCTTTTTCTTATCTGAGTAGTAAGATTAATGTACAATTTATATTTATGTGATTATAAGTAACAAAGAAAAAAGTAATATATAATCTAAGTTAAGATATATATCGAATTGATAATTACTGATGATCTAAAAGGAAAAGTAATTTAAATTATTTGCAGTTAACCCCGTAGAATGCTTTTCTTTATAGAAACTAGCACAACTAATTCAGGTATAAGTATAGTAGTTACTGCAAAGACGTGTATCATTCTGATCTAGAATTCGAGTTTCAAGTTGCAAACTGGCATCAAACTAGTCTGTAAAAAAAACGCATTTTGTGATCGGTAAAGTGTTGACAAGCCGATCCTGCAATCCCGGGCAATTTTCATGTCTGGCTATTCAATTTATTCTACTACTTAGCTTCGCCCGGGTATATCAACAAACGACGACAACGGCGGGAGAGCGCGGGCGGGGCTGGCTGCATCAACCGCGTCTGGTTAGGTTCCGCTTGCTGGATTTTATTCATACGTATGTGGTGCGTATTTTTCAAGTTGACCGATGTTGGGCGAGGCGAAGTTGACCGAAGTATGACTACTCCACACTATCAATATCGCCCAAACTCGGCCAACTTTGCGAGTAGTGTTGAGCCGCAATTAAGATATTCATTTAAATTGTATTGCTAGCTATACACTACACGCGAATTTTTCCCAGGTTGGTTGAATTGAATATGATAGCCTTGAGAGGCATTTCGGTTTAATGATCTGTTTCAATATATTTGTTTTAAATATTCGTATTGTTATATATTTCTTAAAGTTCAGACGAAACCCCCCATTCTCCTGGTTAAAAACAAAGAACAAGCGATACCTAAATCCAATATAGCATTTTTATTCGTACCATTGGTTCGTACCACGAAACAAAAGTCAAATATTTCGCAATTATGTTTCATGTCTCCAGACGAATATTTAATACAACATCCTTGTAAAAAAGTCCAAGTCTCTAGCGGGCCCTCGTCCGCGGTTTCAATTATGGCCACGCGTAAATATTATGCAAAAGTTGCGTTATTACAGTGATAACCAATGTTTTTGCTAAACCAGGACAGTCCCACTTTCTTCAACAATAAAATTATACAGTTGGGCCATAAGGAGGTATTTCAAAATGAGTTTCTTGATCTTGAGATCAATTTTATAAATTTCCTAGTACGTACTGATGCTCAACATTCTTGTGAGATAACCAAATGGGTCCATATGCATGTACTTGTACATTAAGTGCTATAGCAATTGGACAACATTGAAATTATGTTTTCTATGAAAATGTTAACATTGATTTAAAAGATTTTTAGAAATAAAACGTTTTTATTTTACAATTTCTTTAACGTACTCGTACCGTACAGTACCAAAAGATAAAATATAAATGGAGTTTTAGATAGGTAAACCTATCTAAAGAAGATTGAACTCTTAACATATTTTGTTTGACGTAAGTTAAGAATTAAGTAAATATTTATAATCTACAATATTCAGTTTTTTTTTATTTTAAAAATTCAATCTTTTAATCTCATCACGCCTAATCGGCTGACCTATTTAGAAAAAAAAAATTGGTACATGAGTAGTTGACCACTCCCAGATGGTTATAGGATGCTTTCTAGCCCACTACGAAGAAGTAGAACATCATAACCCACTTTGTTCTGCGCGGACAAAGTTCGACGGCACTTTCTAGTATATATAAATACAAACTTAGTTAAATTCATGCAGTTATTGTCAATATAAATCAGACTGAACTTATTTAAGCCCAATAAACCCCGAATAGAATATTAACACAAACATACTTTTCTTAAACTGCCTGCGAGACTTTCTCTAATTTTGTAAAATTGTGGCCCTGTTAGTTATTATGAACTTGGTTCCACTGAGTATCTCTTGACGCGCTGGCGGCACATGTAAATGAGTTGAATACAAAAATATTAACCCTCTGGGAGGAAAGAGGTTGCGAAGAGGTTTGTGGTCATCTCACATTATACCGCAAATAGTGCGACGGTCATAGTAACCTTTATATTATGTATTATGAAGACACTTTAATGCACACTAAACATGAAAGAAAAAAAAAACATTTTAAATGAAAAAGTTTGCACAAAATCGAACTTATCCCTTAAGGGGAGCTCTCGTCCAGTTAACCTTTGAGTAATAGTACATTACTGCAGAGGCCGCGAAATAGGGAATTATTGGCCGAGTAGTAATAGATGGCCGAGTGATAACGAGGCCATCTAGAGATACGAGGCCGATAATCCCTGTTCGCGCCGAGGCTTGTATAGTGCTTTTCTCAAATAAATCCAAGGAAATAATACAAATGTTCAACTTATATATTCATATAAAAACAAATTTATTTCAAATTTAATAAAAAAAACAAATTTATTTTTTTAAGCTGTTCGGGTCAATGTTTTTGCCACCAAATGTTAAGATGATTCTATTTATTAAAAAATGACAACACCTTATTAATTAGATATTGTTATATTTTTTAACAATAAACGTGATTCCTTGTTTATTTTATTGAATATCTGATTTAATCGAATTGAATAATCTAGTTAAATATAAGAAATAAAACGTAAATATACATGCACAAACTAAGTTTTTTTTTATTGGCAGTATGCCATAGATTATCAATAAAAGAAATAAACCCCACTGAAACAAAAGACAATCTCTTTGTTGGCTACGGCCAATAATGTTGTATGAAATTCCTTTATATCGTTCTAATTTGAAATTAGAACGAATCTTCAACAATTGCTATACAAAGACGTATTTCGCGTTCTATTACCACGATCATAAGAACGACATTTCCTTGGATGTTTGAGAAAAAGAGTTTTTATTTTTACAATTTTATATTCTAAACGTTTTCTACTGACATAAATAAAGATCGAGGAGGTTTTACATAAGTTTTTTTTTATATATTTGCTACCTCAGAACTCCGTCATTTAAAATTAATTAGGATTTAACGTTTTAATCGAGAGTAGGCATCTCTAAATGGGTCTCATGAAATTTTGGCCAAGATCTGATGACGAGACCAATCGAAGGAACACCTCAAATAGGTGGCTGTCATCTATTTCGCAGTATGTCCGAAACTTATTTCGCTTATTTGATTCCGCCCAATCATCATTAGTCCAAATCTTAATACGTATAATTGTTTTGCTGAATTTAATTAATAATTAATTTTAATTAGTTAGCTGCACATTCGACCTCAAAAATAAATTACATCTGCCAGGAAAGTAGGTTAGGTTAGAACTGCATGCAAAATAGGTGGTCGGCTTTAAGAAGTTGTGCGAAAGACCATTCGACGACAAGAATATTCGACGAAAAGAGGATTAGACGTAAATAAATTATGCGTTTAGACAATTATACCTATAGTGATTATGCGATATAGATTAATCATAAAAAATATAAACGTAAACAGTACTTAAACAATGTAGAATTTCGGATAAGAAAAATATTCTTTTTACCGAAACCAATTTCGAAAGAAGAAAAATAATTCTTATTTAAGAACTGGTTTCGAATTTTGGTTCCGTAAGAGGCCGAAGGGATTTTTCTCGTCGAAGGTTATTTTTTGTGGAAATGTGATAATATAATACTGATTTACCTTACCTAAGAAGCATATCGCTGGGAGTGCGATGTTAAATTGATGAACTCATAATTAAGTACATCAGCATATTATTTAGGAAAGAGTCGTATCGTTTCGTTTCGTTAAATAATTAATATACGCGATATAATCAGTAGTGACAGACGCAGAAACCGAAGAAAATATTTATCGTTTATATTATATATTTATGTTTTTACAAGAATTGAGACTCAGTGATTACTACATTTTTTTTAACTCTCGTTTTACTTAAAACATTAAATTTTAAAACATTTTCTGTTTGATAATTTAGGCAAATTGAAATTAAGGGAAAATTTGATACAACGTCTAAGTAACTATGTCCAAAAGTCCAAAACATACAAACCCTTCTCCATGTACCTACCTATTAACGGGAATGAATTCCATATCCCCATTTTGTACACTTTATTAATTTCTTTTAAAATATTTTGGTGGCAGTAGCGACGCATCTGGACGAGAGAAGTTTAACATTATTTAAAAGTTGTAAAGCCGACCCAACCCGCTTACGGATTTACGCTCGTGGCATAAGGTTACATCCATAGTACGGGAAAACCGTACAAAGCCGTATACCGGTATAAAACCGTATACTCTGTCTACATCTGTTCGTAATTTGAATTTTGAAATAAAAATCTACACTTTTCAGCACATACTTACTATTCAGAATATTATTATATCAAAAAATGTTTCTATTTATTAGTTGTTGCGTGAAAATAGAACCACCTGCCCATATCCACACACTTTTATATGAATAATAGTAGGTAAGATCATATTAAATATGACATAAATTTTATGGGTAGTAAAATATATATAATTGTTGTCCTAATTTGTATTACTCTCACTGCCTAATAATTCATTCGTGCACGCTATCGCGTCCGCTTTTTCCGTAACGGATCCCTTTTTGTAGGAAGTTGGACCCGAATTACTCATGTTAATGACTGCGCCTAACACTGCTTAGTGGTGGAGTTTAGAAAGCTCAAATTGTTGCACGCTTCGGTTTACATGTCATGCTTGCCTTGTTACACTAAAAATATTGAGGGATTTAAAACTTCTAATGCTGAATTACAGAAGAGTTTTAATTTTGTTTTATGCTCGCTTTTATAAATATACTGTTAGCGGTGGTAGCCTAGTGGTTAGGGGAATGCGACTTTCAATCCGGAGGTCGCGGGTTCGAACCCGGCCCGTACCAATGAGTTTCTCGGAACTTATGTACGGAATGTCATTTGATATTTACCACTCGCTTTTCGGTGAAGGAAAACATCGTGAGGAAACCACCTATTTAAGCCCAATAAGGCCTAGTTTCTTCCCCTCTGGGTTGGAAGGTCAGATGGCAGTCGCTTGCGTAAAAACTAGTGCCTTCGCCACATCTTGGGATTTAGGTAGCCGACCCCGATTGAATATTCATTCTCAAAAAATGGGACTAAGGCTAGGAGGATGATGATGAAGTCAAGTACCATAATAATATTATTTTTTGCGAACACACGATAGCAACGACGTATTTTTCAGTAATTGAACGTACTGTCGAAGTATAAGCCAGAACAGAATCGTCGTGTTAGGTACAAAATGGGTGGAACCTAAAAAAAAAATGCACGGATTTAAGACATTGCCTGTGACTATGTGAGACAAACAGGGGTCTGTTTTTCATTGTAATATAGTTATGCGAAAAATAACGTTTTGAAATAGTACATTACGGCAGAGACCAGTAAGTAAGCCATACTGGCCGAGTAGGAATTAGACGGACCGAGCCGTAGGCGAGGTCCGGATATAATACGAGGCCAGGATGGCTCTTACGGTCGAAAATTAGATTAAAATTATATTTTGTAGGTGACATTCATATTCGGCCATTTTCCAATGAATATTTTTGTTATATCCCATTTTTATTATTACACATTGTGATATTCGTCGTCGCAGGCACCATTAACTCCCATGATAACAACCTATAACAAAAATAATTATGAGTTTATACTTGGATAAAAGATATAGTTATATCGTTATCAAATAGTGGCAGCATTTATTTACCTTCATCGCCAAAATGGTTATCATCTAGAGCTTGATTTAAGAACTTTTCCATATTTTGCTGCTGAATATTTGTGATTTCTTTCCTTTGTAGCCATCCGATTGTCTCAGAAAGATTGTTGAAATATTCTGACCTTATCACACATTATCTGACCAATTATTAACTTAATTTTCTTCCTTCCATTTAATGAATCTCTTGTATTTTTTTATATCTCCTTGGATTTAGTCGGAAGTAAATTATTTTAGCTAACTCTGCCTCCGCTTTTAAGTATGGAGGAGTGCCGTCTATTCGGAATCTGACTCGTCTGAACTCATTTTTGCTGAATTATTGTAATAGATCACACAAACAAATTTGAAATTTTTGTCTTTTAATTTAAATCCCGCCTTAATTTCTTTTTTTTTATAAATACTGCGTTTAATTATTTGCACTGTCTTACAAATCTAAGTCTTAAAGATAAAATTTAATTTTTGTAATACATTGTTGTATTTTCTAACTAATTTTCATATCATAAAGCTTACCTTCAATTTTTACTCCGAGGTTTTTTCTAAACGACACAAAAAAGGAAGGAATTTCGAAATATCATTGTCATTTTACACAGCACAATTATGAACTAAACGCTGCATACAAATTTCCGCACTAAACCTTGTCGCTACTTTTTTTTTTTTAAATATGCATCTTGAGTTACGTTTATACTGCCAATAGTGCTAACCTCTTTTTATTTTACATTTGCTCTTAGTGTAAATTGCACGCGTATACTGCAATATGTCGTCTCTTTCTATTTAATCTATGAAAAAGGGACGCCACTTTTTAATTTCTACAATTTGCTGTGTCACTATACTTATAATTAAAACAATTTGTGGAATGCATCCTTTTTCCATTTATATACGACCTCATTCGCCCTCACATCCTTAGTTTTTTTATAGGTCGGTGACGATGTAAATCGTGTTTCGATATTCAAATATCTTGATACGTAATAAGAATTACATACTTACTTACTGGACAAATATTGATTCCAAATTTAAAATCTCGCTGTTTACTGGACACTTCTAAAAAGTCTTCGGTATGTTCCACTTACTGTAGTCTATCTAGCGATGGTAAGGCAACATTACATGCAATTTTTGAGAAAATAAATTTCGGTTAAATACTTTATAAATAGTTCAACATTTTGTTTGCTGTATGAAAATAGTATCAAACATAGAATTTACCAGATAATTCTATCAACAGTTGTTCAAGAACAAGGGGACACGCCATTATCACATTCAGACGACTATTCATTACGGCACGTTGCAAAACCACCGCATAATTTACGACGGCGTTAAATTAACCACATAAAAGTTATCTACGACTGGACTAATTGATATCAATTAATTCCCTAATTCCTTGGATAAGATTCTATCCCCATATTTTACGACCCGTGTCATGTAACTAGCTGGTTTGTTTATTATAGGCAAGTATAACCGCAGTACGTAACATAAAATCAGCAAATCTGACGACCCCGAGGCATTGTAATGTGAAGTTATGTCGGCGTGGTTTATACAGCCCAACTTACGACATCTTATACTAGCGTATATGCTTCACATCCCGCTATGAAAATTATCAAATTCATTATGATGGTGAATTTGTATTGTGTTGTTATTCGCGTATTGTGTAACCACTCAAGCGTTTTACCACTACCTATCTCAAAATATCAACATACCTACATAATAATTGAAAATCTTTACGCAAAAACTACGTAACGGATGTTCATAATACTTTTCATTGATATAGTTTAGATATCAAACTAGGACTACGATTTATAAAATTATTAATCTATGATAGGACTAAATTTGAGTTGAATGTTTGTATAAGCATGTGAAATTTATTCGCAATTTGACCAGTTTATAGGTACTCAGGTAGACATGCCAGTTTAATTTTAAAAATATACGCAAAATATTTTATTCTTTTGATTAAAATTTATGAACATAACAAAGTTTATTTTACCAATATTAAAAACAGTAAAAGTACTCCTTTGAGGTTTTTGCCGGGGTAGAAAAACCTAACTTACAGCTATTTTAAGAATAAGTTAAGAGGAAGATCGAATACTCACGATGCAATTTTTAGCTAGAGCTAGAGGCCTGAAAGAAGACACCAATTTGCTAATAGGACATGTACTAAAATTTGGTCAATAAATATTTACTAATACTTACCGCAATGTTACTTTGCGTTATTTTAATTTAGTAGGTAGGTACTGAATTCTCGGAGCAGCCAGAATACTTCAATGTTTGTAATGAACTATTTTCTCACGTGCTTTCCTCATACTCGTAAACAGTTCATTTGAGCTGGAATGCAAGTGAAGTTACTGCGCTCCGTTATGATTGTAAATATACCGATGGGGCTAACTGGCAACTACCTGAAATAGAAACGTTAAACAACCTTGTGGTGCAGGAAATTTGGAGCCCTAAAATGCTACTACGAAGAATAACTAGGAATAGTTTGACCGGAATTATACAGCTAAGTACATAAAGTATATTATGTGGTCACAGGACGACAACATGTAATTGAAAATTAATATTTTTTATATGTGATCTAGAAAAATGTTACACCACTTTTTCCTATTTTTTATATTCTGTAGTCTCAAATGGAATTCCGATTAAAGAGAAGGAACATTATTTATTTTTAGATTAACACTATACGATTCTGAAAATATCATCTTCAGTAAAAAAAAACCTAATTAGCAGTCGTTTCTCGTCCAATTTAAACCTCAAAAGGAAAAAAACAGCTAATTATATAATGTTTGATGTATACAAATAAGTAAATGAGTCATAAAATAGACGTGGAATTAAATAAGTAGTTATTGATGTTTTACAAAATCAACTTTTATTTAACTCGCTTCGTTATATTATAAATAGTAAAATAAAAAATATTAAGTACTTTGAATCTTAACATTCTTCAAACTTTCACAACTAAACTATTGATTTTTAACAGTTTAGGTAAGTAATCAAATCGTCGAAATGTTATTTTCTGCTGCTGGATGTTATACGTTCATGTAATCGCGCATTTGGCCTAAATACTGTCATACAAGTTTCGCGTATGTACGTATATTTTTATACATTTCAGTTTCCGTCAATCTCAAAGCTCTCCAGTCACTTGCAAAATTTTAGGAGTTTCATGATCTCTGTGGAATTTGGTTAATCAGGTTTGCACAGCTGCCTCCGCGTGGAGCTGTTTTCATAGCGCGGCGTGCGGTCAGTCGAAATATCGGCGGCCAGGCTTCTCAAACTTGCGTAGGTACTTCGCAAATTAGCGTCGTCTAATGTCAGTTGATTTCATTAAGGGGTTGGCTTTTATTCATCATTAGCACATAATATTATGTTATATAAGATAAGATATATATTTATCAAAATTAATAATAAGTTAATAGGGGTTACAAACTTAGTGACTTATTTTATAACCAAAACTCAAATAAGCGGCGTCCTTATATAGCATATCATTGTATAGCAAACTAGTAGTACTTTACTAACTCATATTATTTTAAATATTTGTATAGAATCTTTTTATCGATTCATATTTTTATGTGGAAATACCACATTTGTATTTTTATTAATAATGACACAATTATTTAATTTACCTTTGTGTCATTATTTATAATATTATTTTAGTTTAATACACATACATATATATATATTATACAATCGTCGAGTATCGTGTTTAGGCCACGAACTTGCCGCGAGGCGTAAGTAAGGAACGAGATTTCAAGCGCAAATTATGTAACTATTGTATACAATACTTTTATCTACTACGAATATAGTCACTCTACTAATCAAATAAAACGGTATTCTGAGTATACGAGTCAATCATCTAAATGATAGATCTGTTACTTAAAAAATAGATAGATCTGTTCCATAATTTTATGAAAAATGCCTAATAGGGCGGAATTAAATTGGCAGGGTCTGACAAAATTGCGTCCACTAGTCGCTAGGTGGTGGTGGATGACCCTCTGGAGGTCGCCGGAAAGTATTGCCAGGCAGATTGATAACCCGGTGAAGGTCGCAGGAAGATCACGGCAGGTGGACTGATGATCCGGTGAAGGTCGCTGGAAGGTGCCCGCTAGTCCACTAGTTAAGTTCGTTAGATATTTTTTCCAAAATTTTAATCGTTTTTGGTTTGAGTTTTTTTTTCAAGGTTTTTTCTTTTCAATTTTACCTACCCAACCTATTATCAAACAACACTAGTATCGGCCTCTATGTAATATATTTGAGATGTAAATCCGACATCGGAAAGTATGGTAGGAGAGTCTAAACTCTACTACCATACTTTCCGATGTCTACGACGCGCGACGTTCTAATTATTGACATGACAGTAAGTCGACGAGTAGAAAAAGAAAACAGTTTGTGATCAAATACTTTTTTTTCATTTACGCTTGATTGTGCTCAAATCGGCGCCGTCATTTATTCTTTATTCAGTTGTAAAGTCATGCACATTCAGATTAAGGTGTTACATAATAGTGATTTGTCAGACCATGACGCCCTGTAAGGGCACACAATAACTTAATACTAGCATGCGTAAGCGTAATACATATTTAAATAACAAAAATAGGACAGAATTTCGTCACTAATACATCTAAATTATGAACAGTTTGTTTCGTTTTAGTTTATATAGAATTTATACATATATTGTTTCATTGGTAACATCATTTACATAATTATTTCAATATTTTAATTAATAATTTAAATTTCTTATTTATAATGTATCATCATTTAAAAAATCGTCTACAGAGTAATAACATTTCTCAATTAACAATTTTTGTAGTTTATTTTTATATATTTTTCCGTTTGGTTCTTGTTTAATTGCTTCTGGAATTTTGTTCGTAATTCTGATACATTTATAATGTGAACCATTTTTAAACATAGCCAAGTTAGCTCTTGGTAGCAATCATTTATTCTTATATTGCGTTCTCGTTGTCACTACTTCTTTTTTCATTTCTAATAAATTAGGATTTCTATTACAAAAAGAGCTGCTTGCAATATATAAATACACGGCAGAGTCAATAATTTATGTTTAATAAAGTACGGTCGGCAACTTTCGGGAATGCGCACGTTAGCTAAGATACGGATACACTTTTTTTGCATTACAAACAGCTGAGTCACAGTTTAGTGACGCCATAATGTAATAATATTTTAATAGAGCCATTTTTGATGTAAAGTAAGATTATAATATCTACGTACCTTAATTTGATTTAGGCATATTATAATGTTATAATTACAGTTACTGTAATATAGACATTGGATCCTTACAAGAATATGATATTAATAATATCACAGAGGCCTGTTCACTTAGTCAGGAAAGAGCATTAATTATACCGTAAGACCAAAAGTAAACGTTTTCGTTAAATTTCTATACTATGTAATTAATGATTATGCCGTAACACAGATATTTTCTAGACGCTTCGTCTCAGAGCAGAATCTAATTAGCATATCCGACGAGGAGCTGCAAGACGTCCCGTTTAAAGGCATTAACGGTTCTTAATTAGTAATATGTTTAACATTAAAATGTATAAAATGTGTCACGTATTTCCGTTTCAGCGAAGATATCCTTGGCGTCTTGTTTCTTGTGTGATCTCGAGTGAGTCGAGTATATAATGAGGAGTTGATAAAGGCATGTTCAAAATAATAAGATGTTATTTAAAACTTAATGTTATCTTGTTATTTTGTAATAAACTGATGGACAAAACTGAAATTACTGAAATAGGTAAAATATATTTTATATAATTAAATAATTATAGTTATACAATGCGGTTAGTTCCTTAAAAAATAACGTTATCCCTCCAATAATAATGTCAGATAGTAAATTAATAATTTTCAAAGAATATGTACTTAGTTAAAGGCTTTAATAATAACGAGACTACGATTGCATCCTTTGTGTAACCATGTAACGAAAGTTAGTCATACAAAAGGTATGGGCGACTTTCGTTACACAAGGGAATTATAGACCTTAACTAAGTAGGTACACGTTTTTTTGGAAAAGGTACTCAAATACACTATTAAATTTACTTATAATGATATTTAAGGGTTTTGGAGCGCGGCTAGTAGTCGGGGGTGAAAGACAAGCCATGGTGTAAAACATATAAACTTTAAAAACTCAAAGGATGCTAAAGTAATCTAGCAATATAACATTGTATTTCATTTGCATAGAACTAACGACAATGCGCGAGACAGACCAGCTCAATTTCAGACAGATCAGCTCTTAGATCTAAATTTGAAAGCACAAGGAACTTAGTCGTGTATTAAATACCTGAAAGCAATGCTTACGAGTACCTTAATTGTAAAATGAGAACTATATAACTTATTTATTATTAATGCGGATTTCACCTATTGCATTGAATCCATTAACCAGCGTGGAAATGCTTATAAGCATGACTGACTAATATACAATATAATCCGTACCTAATTACATTTCAGCACCTGGATATAATTAACAACAGCTGTGCCATATCCTTGGTTACTATGGGTACATATACAAATATAGAATCTTGGTATTTTATTGATAATCCATGTAAATTTAATTAATTGCAAGTACTTACTGTTGGTTAAAATTTGTACGTTTGCCCATTGCGTTGACAATTGACCGCTCACGCTAGTTCAGAGATCTAACAAAGAATATCAATGGGTTCGTTAAATCACTTAAAACTTTATTAGCCTAGTGCTTAGTAATACACGTGTTTTTGTTTTATCAAAATCAAGCGAGAAGTTTAGAAGTTACGGTAATCATATATATGAAACTCCTTATTTTCAAAATATTTCGTACCGCGCCGTAAGGCCACGTGATGTCATCGGACTGATCGAATCACCGCAGGCCGCCCGCACCATACTAATTCCTTGAGAATAATATGCAATCGGATTTGCATTATTTTCGACAGCAATCTGAAGTTTAACATGTGAACTAGTATCATACTTGTGCTACAGGTATAATATTGGAGAACTTAGGTTCTTTATAAATTAGTAATAATATATTTTTTTTTTCTTTGTAGGTGCTGGTGCCGTACCTACGTATTGGACATTACAAGTGTTCTGTAAATCAAGAAATATATATATATATATATATATGTATTTAAATCTATCCTAAAAATAACTTTAAATATATCCTTTGCTTTGGGGAGGACGAGGGGTGAGATTTCCGATTTAGGGTAATAGGTTAGTTTAGTTTACTTATTTACTTTTAATACCTACTTTATTTTTGTAAATGTGGATTTTTTTTATGTATGATTAGTCTGTAAGGTATTTATGAATGTTCCGTGCCTGTAGCCTGAAATAAAGAGTTTAATTTTAAATCTATATGTAATATAATATTTTTTTTAATTTGACACATAACTATTGCGATGAAGGTGTGACATTCATAACCATCATTAAGTAAAATACTCATATAGAAAATGTATATTAAATCGTTGGTTACCCGGAAAACTTTTGGCAAGCGCCCAAAGCGACTTTATCAGCTGAGTTTAATTGAAATCATGATCCTAGTAGAACCAAAACCAAACCAAATGGAGGAAAAATAAGTGTCGATTTTAGATGAAGTAAGTAAAAATGTTGGCTGATTGAATATTGAAAAACTATAAAAATGAATGTGTCTTTTTGAAAAATTAATACTTTAAACAACATTTTTCTATTAATATTATATTTTTATTGAATCTCATACATAGACAACACGCTGTGAACGTTTTCGTCGGCCGGGGACCGCCGCGCGGGCCTGAATATTGCGCCGCGGCGCCGCGGCCTGCTTGACAGATGTCAACGACAGAACAAAATAAACAAAAAGATCAAAATATTACTTATTGTCCTGAATTTTTATCATACAACAATGTTTCCAGTTTACGTTTATCCTGATTATTCTTCAATTCACAATCCAGCGATATTTCCAGTTTTCCGGTCTTGGATTTCCAGTGCACCTTAATACAGTGATCTATTCTTTCAAGTGTTAATTTTGTTTCAAGTGTATATAGTGTTTATTTTGTAACTAGTTTATTATTATTTTTAAGTAGAGTGTTTAAGTAAGCTTAGTGTTAATGCAACCCGCAAGTCAACCTGGTGTAAGCACGTCGCCTCATACATGTAGCCTCTGCAACAGATCTTTCACTACCACTAAAGGCCTAAACATACATTTTTCAAAGACACATAGGAATTGCATTAGTCAGAATCCAGTACCCCAAAGCAGTAGTTCTCATATCCCGCCTTTTTCATCTGCAAGCACTAGTCAATCAGCTGTCCCATTTCATCTTCACATCAGTAGTTTAAAAAATAACATTTCAATAGTAAAAAGAATACCTCGTGGGGCCAGAATTGCCGTCGCCTCGCATCTTTCAAAAGTAATAGAAAAATGTTTAACTAGCAACAGTATCGAAGATTGGTAGCGTCCAGGGAAACGAAGATCATTCTCGCGTCGACTTTAATAAAGTTGAGCCATCTAATGTTGTGCAAACCATTATTGAGACACCGATATCTATTAACCGTGGTAGTCAAAATGACGTTACATCCGTTTCGGAGCAGGAACATAAGCGATCCAGTGAGCAAGATGGTGAAGTTGCCCGTACCAGGAGCCAAAGACGACTGACCTCCGTACGCTGCACGGCTGGGCCTGACATCACTCCTCTCAAGGCTGTTGAGTATCGTAAGCATATCCACTTATGGAATATGGTGTCGGGAGCTGAAGAAGTTCGAGAGTATCTGAAGTCTTTATGCCCTACAGGTACTTGCACTGTAGAGGACCTAAAATCGAAGGGTGACTACAAGTCTTTTAAATTGGGGATTCCTGCAATTTATTTTGAAAAATGCCTTTCAGCGAGTGTTTGGCCAGAAAACGCTAGGGTGAAGATTTGGTTATTTCGAAGGCAGGGATTTAAAAGGCAAGCGACAGCCTAATTCATCACGTAATCGTCCTATTGACCTGCCTTCATTAAATATAATATACCAGAATGTTAGAGGCCTTAACACTAAATTAAAACATTTTAGGCATGTAACTCTTGCTTTGGATAGTGATGTCATCGGTGTTACCGAAACATGGCTGTCTGACTCGGTGGAAGATTCCGAATTGATAACGGGTCAGTGGAGTGTACTGCGTCGAGATCGTACTACTGGGCGGCAAGGAGGAGGTGTGCTGTTGGCAGCACGGCCAGGTATTACTCTGCAGCGCCGACCGGAGTTTGAGACGTCTGATGGTGAAGATCTGTGGGCATCATTCTCGTTGGAGTCAAACATCTGCCACATGTGTGTTATTTACATCCCGCCCAATGCTGCGGACGACGTCTTCATGCGTTTCTTTCAAAAAGTGGAATCTTTCATCGACTCATTAAGTGGTGTGTTGGTTATCGTCGGTGACTTAAATTTAAACCCTAAATATTCTTCCGCGGATATCTTAAGCTACTTTTGTTATTTTACTACAGTCTGTAATTTGAAAGAGACGAATGATGTGCTGAATTTGTACGGAGGAGTGTTAGATGTTGTGCTGGTGCGTGGCGAAAGTTGCAGTGTAAAAGTCAGTGAGATCAACGATGGAGGTCTAGTTCCAAATAGAGATGCGTATCATCCTCCTCTAGATGTCACCATTCCACTTACAGCACCGGGACAAACTCCTCAATTAGTTGAACCTAGTAATCTTGACTCAACCCGCGATTGGAAGTTTTCAAATGGAGATTACGAACTCCTGGAACGACTTTTCTCTGAGGTGTCGTGGGAGCAAGTCCTTAGGTCTTGTAATTCTAACATTGCTGTTGAAACTTTTTATAATATCGTATATGACATTTTTGATAAGTGTATGCCGAGAAAGTCTAGACCTAATAAATCGTGCAGGCGCTATCCGGTTTGGTTCACGTTAGATATTATTGAGGACATCAAACGTAAAGCTACTCTACATCGTGACTGGAAGCGTACTGGTGACATAGCTGTTTATTCCTCCTTTTCCAAACTTAGAGCCGACATTAAATGTCGTATTTCGCTTGCCTATGACTTCTATATTAGAGAGATGGAAACCAAACTGACGTCCAATCCTCGCGCCTTCTGGCAGCACATTGCTAGTCTGAAAACAAAAGGAGGTTTCGAGTCTTTAGTGACTTATGAGGGGAAAGAAGTTGAAGGTTGTGATGCGGCTCAGGCTTTTGCTGACTTCTTTTCTTCTGTCTTTTTACCAAATACACCTCATCTTGATTATGAGAAGATTATTCGCGATGATCCGAACCGTAACGCTAACTATATACATGTAGCTCAGATATCCCTGCACGATTTTGAACGCGCCATAAAACGTTTGAAACCACGAAGTGCCCCGGGTCCCGATAATCTTCCGGCATATATTTTGAAAGGCTGCAAAGAGTCGTTTATACCTCCTCTATTGCATATATTTAATACAATTTTGCGCACTGGAGAATATCCGGATCGATGGAAAGTCACTCGTGTGAGGCCTATTCCTAAGTCTAACAACCTATCCCGTGTCGAGGACTATCGACCTATTGCTATCCTTTCGGCTCCAGCCAAACTATTTGAAGACGTCATAAATACTCTCGTAGCGCCTCAAGTCCAGCCTTTTCTCGGTGACTCTCAACACGGTTTCAGGCCTCGAAGATCAGTCGAAACGAACCTCCTAACACTGGTTGACTCCATCTCAGACCATTTAGATAAGTCCATACAAGTAGACGTGTTGTACTTCGATTTTAAAAAAGCATTTGACCGCGTAGATAACGATGTGCTATTGGGCAAGTTGTGTAACATTGGTTTTTCCCCACAACTGCTTCGGTTCTTTGCCAGCTATCTGCGCGGTAGACAGCAGTATGTACAACACGGATGCTTTGTGTCGAAAAATTTCCACACTCGTTCAGGAGTTAGTCAGGGGTCGATACTAGGTCCGCTGCTCTTTGGAGTAATGATTGACGATCTCGCTTCGGTTCTCCGGTCTGCTAGGTGCCTACTTTATGCCGATGACCTGAAACTGATTTACGGGGTCCAAGAGTTTTCTGACTGTGAATCACTTCAGAAGGACATCGACATAGTGAATCAGTGGAGTCTACGGAACAGGCTTGTATTTAATGTCGCAAAATGTGCGGTTATCTCCTTCAGTAGAGCTCGGAATCCATTTCACTATAAGTACCTCTTGGACTCTGAAGAAATAGCGCGTGTCGACTCCATTCGGGACTTAGGCGTCACCCTCGACAGCCATCTAAATTTCCACGAGCATATATATGCATTGACTCGCGATTGCTATAAGAGGTTGGGGTTTGTTGTCAGGAATGCTCGGGACTTCCAAGATGTTAGAACCATAAAACTCCTATACACCGCTTTAGTGCGAAGTAAGCTAGAGACGGCTTCTGTCATCTGGAATCCCCACGAAGTAACTTATGTCTTACTTCTGGAGAGAGTACAGAAAGTGTTCCTGCGGTTCTTGTACAAAAAAATGTATGGGTACTACCCATACTTATACCCAACCAAATATTTACTGGGAGCCTTGGGTTTTAACTCTCTAGAGGTCAGACGTAATTTGGCTCTTCTTACGATTACCAGCAAAATTTTGCGCGGTGAGTCTGATTCCACAGAATTAGTAGGGCAGTTAGTGCGACTACACGTTCCGTCGTTGTCCAAATTTAGTTTCAGACCTCGTGACCGCCCCTTGCTGGCGGTGCCGACGTCGCGCACGGTGTCTCGAAGAGAATCTCCGCTAGTCCGCGCTTTACGCCTCTTGAACAATCTCCTCGCATCAGCCCCGGAGTGTGACGTATTTGTGAGCAGATGGGCATTATTGTGTGATGAATGTTTGAAGTTCTGTGAGAGGATGGATGTCCGTCTGTCTTCAGTTTGAATTTGTAATGTATAATTGATTTCGTTAATGTATGTTTCTCAAATGTTTGTATATCATTGTTATATTATTATTATTATTATTTATAATTTCACAGTGCCTTGGTTATCTGTTATGCTGTGTAATTAAGTTTAATAAATAAATAAATAAATAAAATAAATTGGCAAAATCTACTTTTATTTTCATACCGTACCCTTCATGCCCATAATGACAAAACACACACATCTCTCACCCAAAAAATAAAAAATAATTGTATCAGTCAGTCTTCACCATCAGCTTCACTGCCTGCACCGCCAAAACAATATGACAGGCCATACAACCGCATCAAGAGCATTGAGTCCAAAGTTAGCGACGGTGATTTAAAAGGTGCCGCTCGCCTTCTTTTTTCAAGCGACGTGCTCTCACCAGACAACCCGGACACCCTTTTGGCCCTACAAACAAAACACCCCCCAGCTCCTCCAACACCCTATTTTTTAGATCCACCAACGGCTCCCCAGGCCTGCCTACAAATCCATGACAAGGACATCATTCAAGCGATTTTTACTTTCAAAACCGGTTCTGCTGCAGGCCTGGATGGTATCTCACCCCAACACTTAAAAGATTTAACATCTCACTCCACAGGTGATGCAGGCGAAAAACTAGTAAATTCTTTAACGAATTTAATTAATTACATGTATTCGGGCAATATCAACCCACAAATAGTCCCCATTTTATACGGCGCAAACCTGATCGCCCTCACCAAAAAAGACGGAGGGGTGAGACCAATTGCCGTTGGTTCAACACTTCGCCGACTAGCATCCAAAATTGCAGTTCGTCACATCGTATCCAAACTGCAACCTCAGTTTGAACCCGTACAGTTGGGCTTTGGTACAAAAGGAGGCTGTGAGGCAGCAGTCCACTCCCTGCGCTCATTCCTCTCGTCACCGTCGTGCGAAGTGTTGATCAAAATTGACGTAAAGAATGCATTTAATTCGGTAAACAGGGACACTCTGCTAACAGAAATCAAACACAGTATTCCAGAAATTTATAATTACCTACTACATTGTTACGCAGATCCAACAAAATTATTATACCGCTCAAATGTTTTATCTTCAGAAGTCGGCTGTCAGCAGGGTGACCCTCTCGGACCAGCAATTTTTAGTTTGGCTATCAACCCCATTATTCAAAATTTAAAATCAAAATTTAACGTCTGGTATTTGGACGACGGGACTCTTGGAGGCGACATGGACACTGTTCTTTCCGATTTAATTACCATCCAAACAAAGTTTAAAAACATTGGCTTAGAGTTAAATTTTAATAAATGTGAACTCTATAACCAAAGTTTGTTAAGTGATACCGATATAAAAGAGAAATTCGATAAAGTGACACCTGACATTAAAATAGTCACCAAGAGTTCGCTTTGCCTCCTTGGCTCGCCGATCTTTGAAGATTCTTTTTCCGACTATATACTAAGTTATGTTTCAAAATTCCAAAACTGTGCAGACCGCCTTGTCCTAATAAGCCCTCACTACGCAATATCAATCCTTAAATTTTGCCTTTTTGTTCCAAAATTAACATATGTACTTCGCTGCTGCCCCTTGTGGAAATTTCCAAATCTCTTGTTACCTCTGGATGATCTTATTAAAACAAATTTAGAAACAATTTTAAACATACAACTCAGCGAACAATCCTGGACTCAGGCATCCCTTCCCATTCGTTACGGTGGGATGGGAATACGCAAAATTAGTAGTGTTTCCTTACCGGCATTTTTGTCTTCTGTCCATAGCTCAGTTAATCTTGTAGGTAAAATCCTAAGGGTTCTGCCCTCAAACTATGAGATTACTGACTTGGCAGAAGCTAAAAATGCGTGGTCAATTGCTTGTCCGGGAAAGGATTTCCCTGACCACCCCATGTCCCAGAGGAGTTGGGATGACATCTTATGTAAAATTTCCGTTGATTTTCTCCTTAGCCGCAGCACAGGTCCTGATAGAGCCCGGCTGCTAGCGTCGGGCACCAAGGAAGCCGGCGGTTGGCTTCACGCCTACCCCTCGCCAAATACCGGCACCTTCCTAGAGCCCGACACACTACGTGTGGCAACGTGCCTGCGGCTGGGGATAAAGATATGTACACCCCATAGATGCCCTTGCGGCAACGATGTCGACCCTCTGGGCCACCACGGGCTGTCTTGTCAAAAAAGTGCCGGCCGTTTCCCTAGACACGCCGCGCTTAACGACATCATCCGCCGTTCTCTTGCCAGCGTCAATGTCCCGGCTTTGCTGGAACCAACCGGCATCGCCAGAGACGATGGCAAGAGACCGGATGGGATGTCTTTGATTCCATGGAGATTGGGAAGGACACTGGTGTGGGACGCCACCTGTGTAGACACTCTGGCTCCTTCCCATCTCCATGGAACATCTCATAAACCAGGCGCGGCGGCTGAAGCGGCCGAAAAATTAAAAGTTCACAAGTACAGGGGTCTCAGCTCTGAATACGATTTTGTTGCATTCGGGGTTGAGACCCTTGGTCCGTGGGGGCCCAGTGCTCATCAACTTTTTAGGCAGATCTCAAAAAAACTGGTTGACATCACGGGGGACCGAAGAGCTGGCAGCTTCCTCGCTCAACGCATTAGCGTTGCTATACAGCGAGGAAATGCTGCCAGCGTCTTCGGGACTATGCCAAAGGGGTCCGATTTTTTAAGTCTTTTTTAATATTAAATTTATTCTGTTTTAGCCTTTTATTTTAGTTAGTTAAGTTCTTAGTTTATAGTTAGTATTTAAATTTCTGTAGGTTTATGTGTTGCTTTAAGTAAAAATTAATTTTATTCTTAAATATTCATACCACAATAGAACTGCAATACACTCGGAGTTGTACCTTATTTTGCTAGTATTAATAAAGAACTGTTATGACAAAACTTCTTGATTATGTAGTTAGTGTACCTATTAGTTAAGAAAATTGTTACATTTAGTTTGTTGACGTCTTCGGGACCATGCCGCGGGGGAGTTTTCTAGATTTACTTTAGCTTTATTGTAATTTATTTTAGATTTTAGCTCTTTAGTTTTATTTGTTTAAGGCTTTATTTTAATTTAATTGTCCAATGTTCTATTTGGTGATAATAATTATGGAACTTTAGAAAATAATTATTCTTCACGCCTGCAGCATAAACTGATTATACCAAAGTGTAACCATGCGATACGATATTTTTTATCACCAGACCAAAAGCACCAACAGAACAAAGTTATTTCATGAGCGTTAAGCGAACTTATCAGTACCTACCAAAACATCGGGTTAATACTTCGTTTTTTTTAAATATGCGGACGAATTTGCGGGAACTTTTTAGTTGCTTATACCTAAACGTATCATAGTAGTCTAGTACTGGCTATTTATACACATAAATTCATCTATGAGTACTATTTTATTTTTCTAAAAATATTTATCCTCTCATCACGCCGAAACGGCTAGACGGATTTCAACTAATTTTGGTAATTTGATAGCTGGATATCCGAAGATGATTATTAGGATACTTTATACCCGACTACGGTCAAGAAAAAAATACGTGGACCTGTAAGTGCTTTACCATAATTATAAAGAGAATCTTATTGTGAGATAAGGGGTGGTGGGAGGTAGGTATCCATGTGAAAAAAATAAAAGAAGTTTTTTTTTTATTTACAGGAAAACCATGTAAGGTCCCGACTTATGTAAATTAAAAAATAAATAAATAAATATTATGGAACAATCATGCAAATCGACCTAGTCTCAAACTAAGCAAAGTTTGTACTATGGGTACTAGACGACGATATACATACATAATATATAAGTAAATGCATATAGGTATAGATAACATCCATGACCCAAGAACAAATACTCGAGTTCATCACACAAATATTTGCCCTTGCGGGGATTCGAGCCCGGCACCGCCGGCTCAGTAGGCAGGTGTCTGTAAACTGCGCCAACCGTGTCGTCAAAAAATTATAATCGGAAAGAAGAAAATGATTCTGTTTAATGATTGGAAATTATAATTGATAATTTATCCTGTTTTAACGACTTTCACACTCACACCATTACAATTACGATTACTATGCTATATATGCAAGCCCAACCATACCATACATCATCAGCTAATACTTTTGGCCCATTGAAGTTGCAATAAAAGCGATAAAACAGGCAGTATTTTTTGTGGGATTTACAGTTAATGCTTACAAGCTTTTAGTACCACGAAGCTTTCGTTGTTGTGCCTACAGGGTCGTATGGTGCGTGACAATTATTAGTATTTCAAATAAATATGTAGAAATAACAATTAAAACGGTACCGTAAATACGCAATTATAGTCCAGACCACAGAACTGGTAACAATTAACTCTATAATTAGGTACTCGTTAATATAAAACTAAAGATGACAATAACAACTTAATGATATATACATATATACTCGTACTATTGTAGATTTGTAATTAAATTCGCTTCCTATGGAGAGTCATGAGTGGTCATGATGAGTGGAGGTCCTGGCTTCAGGGAAAATCTTGGTCATATTGTCTTTATTGTCTCTTCACGCCGAAAGGGCTGCTCATCAGAGTGTTTTCCATTTTTGCCGATCCTGTGCTGAATCCTCAAGTTCCTACCAGTCGAGTCCCGTTGACATTCAGATAAAAAAAACTCCGTCATCCTTCCACCACGTTGGAGGAAGGAAGATAATAAAATAATTAATCCTTTTTGATCATTGATAGGGGAAAATAACGTCAGACTTTCCTACTGTACAACGCCCTAGGAAAATTCTCGATCTTCAATTTCAAATAACTAGAAACGGCTTTATGAACTGAGCTGCATATTCAGTAGGAGGTCAATCAACAAACTCAGTTTAAATGTCATTCAAAATTCGGTTTACGGTATTTTCATTTTTTTTTACAAGTGACCTGTGTTCAGTATAAACATGCACGTTTCTCTAAATAGTTTTTAATCGATTAGTTTTAAGGAGCGGGTAGAGAAAAAGTACAGTTATTATGCATTGAATTAAAAAAAACACCTTCTATAAAATTACTAGCGGCCGCCCGCGACTTTGTCCGCGTAGAATTTTGATGATGATAAGGATATTTAAATAAGTAAGTGAATTTTGTTCTTAGTTGAAATGGTCTAGACATTTATTACATTTCAAACAGTGACAGACACTGATATGAAATTGTTAAAGAATTTTAGAAGATTTTCCAATTAGATTACGGGAATTGTTTGTATCGATATTTATTCCGTCAGTTACCTGATGCTTTTAATCTTTGGCAAAAATGACTCTGCAAGATATAGAGCGACGCATGGATTTGGAGTTAGAAAATGGGGATCTTAGTTATTATGAATGAGATTTACAAAAAAAATTAATTATCATAAGGCGGTTAAAACAATCTTAAACTCAGCACTGGAAATCGAGAGATGGAGGCAGTTTAATGAAGAGTATCTCTTTCAACAATAATAAATAATAAACTTTATTTCAAAACAATAATAAATAATGACCTCTTTTCATAAGAAGGCAGCACTGGTATTTGTACACGCCGGCCTGGCTATTAAACGAAAAGAGTTGTGTGGCGGAGTTCCCGAGGCTGGCCAAAATGTTTCTAAATGGTTTAGCAGGTACCCCAGTTATTAAAAAGGCTAATGTTTAAAGAAAATGCTGAAATGTGACCACTAAAAACTAAATGCACATAAGCGAATATAATGATGCTATTACTATTTTGGTCTACAGGCTAGTAGTATTGTTTGAAGAGTGATTCGATATATTCTGGTGCTACAGTTCTCTATATTTCTCAAGAAGCTAAATAAAGTAAGAATAGGTATATAAAGTATAGATTATTCATGTGATGATAGACAACTCACTAAATATAGGAACACATAAAGTTTGGAACACAATTAATAAGAGACAGCACTAAAAAAATATTGTTGACAGTCAACCATAGACAAGGGGGTGCAAGTTCGTTTTAAAAAAATTACGTAGTCACTGGGTAGAAGACAGGAAATAAAAAAAATATAAGCTGATAACCTTAGCGTAACACTTCTTTATAAACAACATTAGCGGTGTTCCCCATACAAACTTTTCACCCATTTTTAACCCCCTAAGAGGTGAAATTTTCCAAAACGCTGAAATAACTTTTTTTGATTTTCATTAAGTAAGCTTTCTACAAAGTTTCAAGTCTCTAGTTCAAAAAATAAAGTCTTTCCCATGTAAACATTGCACTTCTTTTTAACCCCTTTAGGGGTGAAATTTACTAAAACCCTGAAAGTACTTTTTGTGTTTTTGAATAAGTAATCTTTCTACAAAGTTTCAAGTCTCTAGCTCCAAAAAAAGTTTCCCCAATAACTTTGCACCCCTATTTAACCCTCTTAGGGGAGGTATTTCCAAAAATCCCTTTTTATCCCTTATAAAAGTAACCTACTGTGCAAAAATCAACTCTCTAACATTAGTAGTTTCGGCTGTGCGTTAATGAGTCAGTCAGGACTTCTTCTTATATATATATATAGATTAAGTACTCTAATTCTACCATCGATAAAATTAAGTAAGTACCTACATTAATTTGTAGCTTATCAAAGAGGCTAGCAATTGTGAAAAATTTGGAGGTGTCGCTGACGCAAACAAAAATTACGGAAATAATTGTAATTTTTAATTTATTTTGTATGCCATTATATCCCATGGTTGATGTTATATAATTGTATTTACTATATGCACAATCTACGTGGCGCACGTCAAAATCGGCTAGCTAGAAAAAAAAAATTGGAGGAAGATCATATTTCTTTTTATGAAAAATCTAGCAAGCCACATTATCATAAAAAAGATACTTACAAGCCAAAACTCGTTGTGGGCAGATTCATTTAGCTTTACCCTGACATGGCCTTTTCGCTCGTGCTCAATTTTCCTGAGTATAATTATTACCACCCTTCCTTCCTACGACTCGACTTTTTCATGGACATTGATTTGCATCTTTCCTACGACTCTGCTTTCTAAAGCACTTTAATTCGCAGCATTCCAATAGCTCAAAATAATAGAAGA
The DNA here is from genome assembly GCA_932273695.1 of Apotomis betuletana. Lineage (NCBI taxonomy): Eukaryota > Metazoa > Arthropoda > Insecta > Lepidoptera > Tortricidae > Apotomis > Apotomis betuletana. The sequence continues at coordinate 30,112,101 of OW026298.1, read as the reverse complement.
TGCATATAAGTTCAAGGAGCAAGTTATTAACCTAAAGTGTTTGAATGTGTTCAGCATGTTTCCGTTCATTGCGTATACTTATAAATATTTGACAGAGGCGTGTGTGGACAATGAACTGAGAGAGATATATTTATTAACATCCATCTCCGACAAAATCTTTAACACATTGCCTTATTAAAACTAAACATATTATAACTTTTTAGAAAAAATAACCGGTAAATTCATAATTCAGATGTAAGAGCTGCTAATTAGTAGCTTATCTTGAAGTCTTTCTCCTCAGCAAACCAATTATTTGTCCTGTTAGCCATTTGAGGTTTCACCTGCGCCTGCCTTGTACACATTAGAGGCCGACTATGCTGGAATGCTTAGCATCATCATTTCTCTGACTGTGTGTACCAGGTTGATTTAGAATGTTTGATACTTCCTGGAATGGATGTTTGGCCTTAATCGGGCGCGGACGTTCTTTTTTTCCAGTACGTATAATTTTCCAAATCTTTCTGCAACTGTAAGAAATTAATTGATTGGAAACGATAACTATAAGTATAAAGCTATTAATATAGTACTGTGATTTAGTAATCGACTACTCAGATTTAGGTGATCTTTACAAATAAACAATTCGTAGTTAGTTAGGAACATAATCCCATCCACACGCACGGCACCATTCTTGTTTATTTCCCAGAGGAACAGTAAAAAATCTCTTTCTTCGGCATGTTGAACTATTATATCGACAGTATTTCATAAAACAATACTGCGTTTTTAAGAAAGACATTTTATTTTTTATTGAACGGGCATGTAACGACAAATCAAACGTCAATTCAACACCATAGATATTAAATTTATGCGTTCACTGTCAAACGCGACGGATAGTTGTTATTATTTATTTATGCAGAATATTGAAGTTGTATTGTTTTTTTTTTGTTGGCAACATTTCTCCTCTATATGGCATCATTTTGGCGGCTCTGCTTTTTTAAAATAGTAACTTTAAAATTGGACTTAATGGCTCGAACAGGCTTTCGAGACCACCCCAAAACAATCGTGCCACTTTAAGTTTTACCCTCTTTAAACAGCATAATAAAAAAAATGTTTTTCTTTAAAATAAAATGTTGTTTAAATTGGAATTAATAATACCCTTTAGTACACTTTGATATGTGAACTGTAACCAATATAGTAAGTCGTAATTAAATGTATTAAGTGAAATTTGGTTTTTCATTTGAAACCGTCAAACGTTTGAGTGATGATTGCGTGGTTTAGGAAGATAAAACTGATTTATTTTGATAAAATCATTGTTATTATCCCAGTTAACCGCACTGAAATTATCATTAAATTCCGTTTTATTTAATTATCCAAAATGATGCGGTGAAACGACTGTAATGACGGCGCCACTCAAAATAATAATCATCATTTGAAACTAATTATTTAATTGACATTAGCCAGAATCCAACGGTTATTAATGGAATTATCAGGCGCGCAGTAAAAGATTTTAATCGTCTAATCTAGAGGAGAATATACTTATCCGACGCAGGGATATTAAAATGTCAGGGGAAGACGGGGCGATGGCACGGAATCAATTTAAAACTTATCCTAGTCAATAGGCTACTTAATACGATTAAAGTTGATGGTAAAGTTAGAAATGAAATTTCAATTTACTTAAGAGGACCTTAACGGTTATACAGTAACAGCAATTTAATAATTCTGTGTCAGGGTGTTCCCTTCTGCGAGAATTCGCCTGTAATGTAGGAAAAAACAAATGAATTTCTCATATCATTTCAGCGTACAAAGAAGGATTTCTGATAGTTTCATAAATCTTATGTATATTATTATTCTATAATATATCTTATAATAGTAATAATTATAAAAGCATTAGAGAATTTTCATTACCATTATTGGACCCAACAAATGCAAATTATATGTGAAATTCTTTTGAATAAGTAATGAAAATTATTGGTGTACCTACACATGTACATGTTTTTTGAAAATTACTCATTTACGTATCTTTTATTCATAGTCAACGAAAAAAAACTACATCAGAATACCTACTAAAACAAACTATCGGTTTTTAAGAGTTCAGAGACAACATATTATTATTTGAATAATATATACCTATATTAATATTTTCATCCTTAAAGCTCCAAAATGGCGACATCGGCGTGTTTCTAAAACGCCTTTATTTACCAATGTATCATTTTGATGGCGCTACTCGATCCTTAGTACGCAGTCGTAGCCAGCTTCATTGGGCCCAAGTTGCATTTTGCGAAAGTTTTATGGGCCATTAGCAAAACGTGTCGCTTGAATTTAGTAAGCGTTTCGTACACACTTGACGAAAAATATTAAATACTTATGCTCTTAAACGTTCATAAAAATGCCATCACTGCACCTTCAATGTAATTTAAAAGGACATAAATATATATGCAGTTTCTCCTCTTTCGCACCGTGTATAATAATATTGTAGAAACCCATAAAAAAGGCGTAACTTTAAAAGACACTTAAAAATAGTTTTTCTTTTATATTCTGCCATTTGAGACTCACTAGTGTAGGGCGTACTAACTCAGAATATACATTTAAAATCATTCAATATAATAGAAAATAGTGTTAGTGTTAGAAAATAATATAACCTCATTCGCCGGAAATAATATTAAATACTTAAGTAAATAAACGACTTCAACGAGAAGAAATCGTATTACTGAGGTCAACTGAACGAGTCGCCATAAATAACGCCGAAACCGCCATGTGCCTATAACATTTGTGGAGTTCCTTCGATTCCTCATACATCTCGTCATCAAATCTTCACCAATTCTTTTTCGGAATCAACTTAAATTCGATTAAAAGTTACCGAGATTATGACGATGACAGATGTCAAACGCACATATAGCTTTGTAAAATAGACAATAACCTTTGAGTATTAAAAGTACAGGAGACACCTACGCCGTATTTTACCAAACTAACAATATCTGCCCAAATCTGAGGGGGGTGAGGAACACACACACATATTAACAATCTGCACACAAATGCGAAACACAAAGTTCATTATCGGACGAATTTCTTCCAAATGTTAGAAATAATTTCCATTGTATCATATTTGCTGATAATTCCACCAACATTATGAAGACAATAAGCCGTATTTCGGGTAAATAAGGACTACTGTCGACATGTTTTTTTTTTTTACTAAGGAGCAATATTTTGGTAATTCTTTTACTTTAATATTTTAAGGTTCAGAATTTAGTCTAACCCAAACAAGTATGTTTACAACGATTATAATCAAAGGAATTCCAAGCAACAGTTTCTAGATGGTTTAGTCAATTTAAAAGACTAGTATAGTCTCAAAGTTGGCCACAGATGCGGTCGTCTGCAAACAGCAGTAACTGCAAAATTGTAAAAGGTACTGAAATATTTGGGCGTGAAGAATTCCATACTCGGACATTGAGATGTTCTAGGCGTTAGTTAGGGGGTATTAACACCATTCTACATCAACAATTAGGAGTGAAGAAGCTTTGTTGTCGTTTGATCCCGCATTTGCTCTCCTAAATCTATGAAATAGTAATTTCTGACTTACTAGATCAAGATTGGGAGAAGTGTCTTAAAAAATAATGGAGAGTATTTAGTTTTTCGATATCTCAATCAATACACATATTGACTAACCTACGTATTCTGTCGTAGATAAATATTTTTCCCAAACATGCAATGAAATCTTGACATAACGTGCATTATAACAGGTATCACGTTTCGGGCGGAACAACTCGTGAGAACTGTAAAGGAATTTCATACAAAATTGAAGGCCCCGGTCGCAAGTTATGCGATGAGACCTTGGTCGCGGCACTCACTGACAAGAGACAAAGACGTCGCCAAGGCGACGCAGTACCGCCTGTCGCACACTTCTCGTATCGGTTTAGTAAGCCACCAGAAACGGCGTCTCCCAAACATTACAACATAAATCGTCTGCAATAGACGCAAGGGCCTATAGGCCTCAAGTAAGTTTTTAAAACATTGCGCCTGTGTTCACGAACAGGCTAAACAGCTGAATTATATTTTTTTGGAGTGGTGTATTTTTTTGTTTCAATGCATATGTTTGAGAAAAACACTACATGCCTTAGCCGTGAAAAGGGCTTACCGGCTTCGTATCACTATCCAGCCTCCCTACGGTCGGCCGTCGGTACCTACTCACCCGAGGGCCTGCAGTAATGTGCGGTACCTGGAAGTTGGTCGGTAGTTGTGAATAAATACGGGAAAACACAGCGAGCAGGAAGCGGTTCGGGGCGAGCGGGCAGGTAGTCGTAGATTGTAGCACGAAATAGTCAACCCCATTAACGTTTACGACCCGTGTTTTTGGCGAACGTTAAAAACTGCTCGTAACCGTAACCTTTCTACATGTTTAGCTTACGATTACAGACGGTGTCGACGGAATTTAATAAATAAATTTAATTATTGTCAACTAAGCAATAGTAGAAGTCGACACTCTTAACGAGTAACTCTTTTAATATTTAATAACTATCCTAATATTTTACTTCCTTACACTATAAGTATGATTAAGGGGACGGGTAGTGCAAAACTAGCGCCACTTACGAATTTTTATTATATCTTCCAAACCAGATCAATTTTCAGTAATTGCAAGATATTTGGAGCTGGAAAAACCCCTTTAGTGTTTATTAAATCATTATACAAAATTTTCTTGTTCTTTAGTTGTCTCTAAAAACTTGCCCAAAACTATTGTGGCCGCTTTTGACGTGAACAAGTTTTTTACAGTGAACAAATTGTATATAGTGATTTAATAAACATTAAAGGTGTTTTGCCAGCTCCTAGACTTCAGCTATTTCTAAAAAAATATCTAATTATGAAGGTATAAGAAAAAAATCGAAAGTGGCGCTAGTTTCGCATTGCCCGTCACCTTAAGAATGTGAAGCAACAGAATGTTGCAAATAAAATCCTTCGAAGAAAATATAATATTTGTTGGGTTTTATTACTTTTTATCGATAACCTGTAATTAAATGCATGAACTAGTAGAATAAAAAATACACTTTTTATTAGACTGCAAATTTACCGTATGATCTATGAATATTCACAAAAATAATACTTACGACGAAAAAGTAAACTGCAATGATTTAATTAACTAAAACATTTCGCTGCCTGTGCCCTTTATCTGAATTAAGATTGCGTCCGCAATGAGGATGACGTCTGATTGCTACCTTATTTGACATTGGGACGAGGCGTTTATGAATCCCGCCTAAGGAGCTAGAACGGACATGAAGAACTAGCGGCAGCTTCGGACTGCCTTCTACAACCAACAAAGAATGCCTCATTACTTTTCCCACGGACATTTCGCTTCCTGGTGGTAAGTTGCAGCTGACATTGGGAAAAATCCGAATTATTGCTTCCGCGTCAACGATAAGATATCAATTTCCTTTGGTGATTTGCGCGGCGATGCAGTTGGTCTAAATTTAATAGTTATCACCGTTCAGAAGATTTGTCTCATCAAAGCTTCGATTCACAACTTTCATACCACTGTCCATGTACATGTTTTTTAGTAGTAAAAATTAAAACTTACTTTTATATTATATTTAAATAAACATGATTATTTTTAGGTTGCCTTGAGAACCACAGTTTTTAATTTTAATAGTGCAATAAACTAACTCGATAAAGGTCAAATATAGAAGTTTGGATAGTAACATGTTCTTGCATATATATTTTTAAATTGTTGTTAGGTATTTTATACAATTATAAAAATATTTGAAAATACTTGTATGTCATACCAACCCGTAGTGGTTTTTTCGACAGTTTACTGAAATGAAAGGGTACTTTGATGAGTTTCTGTTTTGTTTTGTCCTTAACCTAGACAATATCGACTCATTCTTATATTTTGTATATATATTATGTAAGTACCCTAACATAAATAAATAAATATCGGACAACCTCACACAAATCAATCTAGTCCCACTGTAAGCTCTAGTAGGCTTGTGTTATGGACACTAGACGACGATAAACATACTTATATAGATAAATACATACTTACATGCAAATAACATCCATGACCCAGGCACAAATATTCGTGTTTATCACACAAATATTTGCCCTTGCTGGGATTCGAACCCAGGACCGTCGGCTCAGTACCTCCTTAACCACTGCGCCAACCGCGTCGTCAAATTTTATAGTATAGTATATTAAAATGCGAAATTGTCATAGGTAAGTGAATGCCCTACAGGACATCGCAGACTTCATCTACATCTAACTGCAGTACCTCCGGCAGCAGCGTCACTGGAGATTTTATACTGCGTCAAGTGTCCGCTTTGCGCTCAGTCCCGGTTCTTTAGAGAGAGTAAACGCCTCAACATACATAATGTGTTTTTCAGTATGACAGACTAAAGTCACCACATGCTCATTACAGTAACCACATGCTCATTAAAATTAGTAGCCGTATGGAAAATGTGTACCGCTATTGTGGGGCATTAAAATTAAAAGGGCCGGAATGTGTTGCTTTAGAGGCAAAAAAGCCATTCCTATTTTGGAAGAACCTGATTATTTACGGATGAAACTGACGAATTTCGACGGTGTAAAAGAAAAAAAAAACATGTCATGAGAAAACAATGAATTTCGGGCCAGTCTTTTGGGGCGGACAAAGTTCGGTGTATTTATGGGAAATGATGAGGCGGAGACTGACAGACCCGGAGCAAAGGCAAATTTTTTGAATCTAATAAAAACTGCATAGGCAGCGGACAAGGGGGTCCTGTTTGCTTGGACGGACAAGGGGGCCACCGGCAAAAGTTTCCTACCGAACATGCTGCTGGCAAAGTCGCGCAAAGATAAAGCGGTGGCTGTTGCGTCCTGCACACACAGTGTTCAAGCTCCCGCTGAAAGCCCACGGCAGACGAGATAAACGCGTGCCTCAAGGCTTCGCCGTTGTGGGGTAAGGTGATGACAGTATTAATAAGTTTCTGTCAAAAATGACATTTTAGTGACAAGCTTTTATAGCCGACTGTACTTTTCTTTAAATATCCATCAAATGCTCACTGAGACGATTCTAAAGAGCCCAAACTCGGTAGAATTGCTTTTTCTATTATAGAGTTCCTATGGCCTCCATCATCAGATCAGCCCCATGGTACCATATTATTGTATTGTCATCAAAGTTATGTAAGTATGCAAAATTTCAGCTCAATCGGTTGACGACATCTGCTTCAAAATTGAGTTGCAAGATTCCACCCGAACAAACATACTTTAAACATACATACAATGCAAGTTAAATAAAAGCTTGTAATAAAAAAACATGATATACATATGTCTGTTCTGAGTGTCGTTATTAGTAATAAAAAATTATGAACAAAAAAAGTACGAGGGAAAAAATTATGAAGAGTAGTAATTATAAACACAAATCGGTAGTAAAAGAAAAAATAGGAACAAAATTTTTATGTGAGCCAATCTGAGCCCCGTTACATAGGTAATAATAATATTACGACTTGATGGCACTATATTCGACCGTTTTCAAAGTATAAGAACTCAAACGTGGATGGTATAATAATAAAAAAAACATTTAATATAAAAAAGTAGTTCTATTAGTCAAAGATACCTAAACCAATTCACAACTCAGAACGATAAATAAAAGCAGTAATATGGACAAATTAATATTTTTTAACTGCTAACGATACTTTTGTTTAGATTTTAGGTTAGGCCGCGATAAATACACATTATGACATCTATACCATGTAGCCTTTCCCTTTCATATATTCCGGCCACAGTAGAGTTTCCAGTGAAATATTTACGCTCACCATAAAGAATAACATATGTCAGATTTTACGTCGGTTTTATATTTAATCGTAAAAGTGCTGTAACATATTTACTGTGTACCTGTAAAGTTGAAGTGCTCTGAAGGGTAGAAGAAATATTATTTTTGGCTTACCTAATCTTATTTTCGGAGAGCAGGATGATTCTTTATTATATTATATACTCAATAACCAACACCCCCAAACCATCATGCCCTAGAGGAATGATGTTTGGTTGAATATTCCAAAATAAACGATACGACAACGAAGACCAATAATATACGACACCGTAATCGATCTGGACAACGAGCCATGGTGACCCTTTGTCCAGTAGAGAACGTTTCTGGATAATCATGATAATGATGATGTAGCAAAATATACATAGCAACCATTTATTATTGTTTTTCAACTATACTCCATTCCAGATAAGATTAGACAAAGGGAAAAAGGTTCTTTATAGAGCAATCGCAATTTTTTTTCACCTAATTTATCTACGAATTATTTTTGTAACTTTTATGTTATAAATAATACCAAAATGTAATTAACGTTTACAGTAAATAAATTACCTTCATGAATATAACACCTAAAGAGGCAGAGGTAAAACACATTTGCAGGAAATGCAACGTTTAGTTATTCATCTACCCTACTGACATATTAATTGCGTTTGTATTCGTTCACGTTGAGTCGAAATCTAATTCTTATGTATCAGCCACTTTTAATTGTTTCATGTTTCTATTATTAGTGTTTTGTAGTGATTTGTATTTTTTCTTCTTAAAATTATTGTAATCTTAGAAAATTTAGAATCCTTTCTGGAGTCGTCTTATCTGGAATAGAGTATACTTATATCACTAGTATACTTGTATCACTTTATTTTAAAAGTAAGAACAACATGAACGGTTTTCGTTTATATGGAACCGCCAATACGCATTGCATTGATAAAATCACTTGTACTTCTATTGATAAGTATGGGAAACAATAACTATTATTTGAAAAGGGATAAAGGTGATGTTGTACGTTACTGTCACATAGAGTGTTAGTTAACGTCACTTTGGTCGTAGTCGTAGTAGGCGCTTAGGAGTAAGTAATGGTTTACAGAAACACAGTGGTGACAGCAGCATAGCGGTGTTTGATATCAGTATTGTTACTGTTTAGTAATTGTAATATTACTTGTCAACCTCAGCGATTCTATATATGTATGTCTTTTGAAACACCAAGATGAAAGCTTTACGGTTTCAAATGATTGGCCCGTCACAGATAGCCAGACCTGCGTAGATCATTAAGATATAAGTAATTCTAAAGGATATTGGTTACTAATAGCAAATAAAAGATTAAACTTGGGACTGAAATATTTGACGTTATATTTTCCGAGAACATGAGAAGAACGAACAAAAGACGAATGACGTCCATAGACAAAGTAGAGCACCATAAACAATTACAAAACTACCAATAAAACTTTATAAAGAAAACATATTGCATTCATAATCCAACAAATTCCTATTTGCGTGCTCGCCCAATTTTTTTTACCCAAACGTTTATTATTACGTATGTAACAGAACGAAAGGCAAGGAACATGAGAAGAACGAACAAAAGACGAATGACGTCCATAGACAAAGTAGAGCACCATAAACAATTACAAAACTACCAATAAAACTTTATAAAGAAAACATATTGCATTCATAATCCAACAAATTCCTATTTGCGTGCTCGCCCAATTTTTTTTACCCAAACGTTGATTATTACGTATGTAACAGAACGAAAGGCAAAGAAAGAGACCCATTAATGTTTAGACCATAAATAAGACTATGGTACCTGGCATATGAAAAAATAGCATCTTTTTACAGTAGTGAAAAATTAAACCATTATTTTATAACCTCCTGTATTATTTATTTACAATCTTATCACAACTAATAAAATGGCATAAATGTCATAAATTTCAGCTGATAATGAAGTTCGCTAAAGTTGAGTGCACACACGTATTAAATGCGACGTAGTTCGATGTGTCGCCCGCATGTACGTAAACATCTGTGCAAGCGACGATGATTGTTTTCATGTACATTTCGCATCAAATTCGGATTTTGTCGAATACGGTGTCTTATTTGACCAAAAGCTATTATGCGTGCTTCCAATTCTTCGCGAGTTCTTGATTCGTTTTTAAACACCAATTGTTTCACCCAGCCCCAAATGAAAAAAAAAAGCGGAGTGAGGTCGGGTGACCGAGGTACCGGTATTGTCGACGTAGTCACTGACAGTGCCGTTAAGTATTTCGAGATACCAATCACCTCTGAGTGTTCCATTTATAAATACTGGACCAATTATGTCGTCGCCTCTAATGCCCGCCCATACGTTAATTGACCATCTAGTCAGATGTGACAATTCGCGACCAACGTGCGGGTTTCTAATTTTAGGAGCCCAATAGTGGACACATTGCTGGTTCCACATTGCGTTTCTAGCAAACGTGGTCTCGTCACTCCAAATAACTTTTTTCAAAAAGTTACGATTTTGTCTTATTTTTTGCAAAGCCAACAGTATAGTGGAGTACCACTTTACCATCAACCAGGTATCAGCTTTGCTTTTCGTTCTGTTACATACTGTAGGTATATTCGTTTACCCAGGCTGCAATTAGAATCCAAGACCACTTCGCGGATCGCTGCACTATCAACTTAGCGAAACGGTGTGTCAAGACCAAAAATAATTTTAACCGACTCCAAAAAAAGGAGGACGTTCTTAGTGGTGTGGTTTGTTTTTATTGGGGCCCTTAAGCAGGTGCTTCATACCTGGAAGATAAATAAATTTCATTTTCTGAAAGGGCAATGAAAAGATCATAAGACGTAGTTAATAGCAAGTCTCATTGCGGATTGGTTATCACAATACAAGCATATCCCAACGTTGATTGATACCGCAAATCCGTTATCAACGCTTGGAGCAACACTGGAGCTTCACTTAGGCCAATTTACTCGGTGATAGCAATTTAAATGTATTGTAACAACGTAAACTGGGGCTAAGTGGTAGGTAATATAATACAATAATAACGCAAAAACATTTATTTAAAAATACAACAAAGTTGAAAATAGCGGAATTATTGCCTTTATGCATAATCTACCAAGTCAAGCATAATCAGCCAATAAACTGAGTAAAACAGAAAGCTTACTAATATTATAAGACGCAAGTTTGTGTGTATGTTTGTCCACCACCAGATTTATATAACCACGTTCTATATAATAATGATCAGCTTAGAGCATTTGTATATACCTTTTTAATTATTAATTACATCAGTCAGCTACCGTATGCTACTTTGTAAACTCGTATTGTCGAAATTTGAGCCCTGCAATGTTCAGTCAGAAAACCTAAACCAATTTAACGCGAATGCTCTTCCAATATGTTTACGTGTTTATTAAATAACTAGGAGGTGTCCGCAACTATTATCAGCGTTTTTTTTTCTTTACCGTAGACAAGGAAAAAGTATCCTAGAACCATCTTTGGATGTCCTGCTATCCCTGTCCGGTAGTTTTGAATTTTTGATATGTTGTCTAGGATGGTTAGTCAGTGCTTAAAATGCAAAATGCACAATTCCCCCCCTCCGCGCCCGCCGCCATATTGAAAAAACCGGCACTCTCTTCATATTTTTGCTCATATCTTCCTTTAGGAGCATTTTAGCTAGAAGAAAGCTTCGACAATGTTATAGAGAGTTAAATTTACTACATTTTTCATTTTATATTTTGTTTCTAGGACAGATAGTGACGGAGATATGCACATTTAAAAAAACTTAAGAAATTGCAATTTCCAACTCAAAAACAAACTTCTGGATCATATCTTCGTTTAGGAGCATTTTAGCTAGAACAGTGCTTGAGCAATTTTGTAGAGAATTAAATTTAGTATAATTTACATTTCAAATTTTGTTTCTAGGACAGATAATTACGGAGATATGTAAAAAATAAAGTCACATTTTCCGAAAATGTATGTAAAAATGGACATGAGTTTTATGAGCAATTATATTTCCTACATGTTTTAATTTGTCCTAGACTAGTCCGTAACTGAATGACAGCGTTCTAAACCAAGAATTTTGAGAAATTTTCGGAAAATTCGACTTTTCCTGTTTTTAAAATGTGCATATCTCCGTAACTAACCGTCCTTGAAACTAAATTTGAAATGTAAATTATAGTAAATTTAATTCTCTACAATATTGCCCAAGCTTTGTTGTAGCTAAAATGCTCCTAAACGAAGATATAATTCAGAAGTTTGTTTTTCAGTAGGAAATTGCGATTTTTTACGTTTTTTTAAATGTGAATATCTCCGTAACTATCCGTTCTAGAAAAAAAAATATAACATGGAGAATGTAGTAAATTGAACTCTCTATAACATTGTCCAAGCTTTCTTCTAGCTAAAATGCTCCTAAAGGAAGATATGAGCAAAAATATGAAGAAAGTGCCGGTTTTTTCAATATGGCGGCGGGCGCGCAGGGGGGGGGAATTGTGCATTTTGCATTCTAAGCACTGACTAACTATCCTAGACAACATATCAAAAATTAAAAACTACCGGACCGTTTGTAAGGTCACACATAGTACTTTAGTCTCTATTCACCGTATTATATGTTATACTCGTATATTTGATTTTACAATTACGACTCAATTTATTTACAGTTTTATAATGTAACCAGAACTGACTACTCATATAAGAAAGCAAAAGAATCTATCCTCATTTAAGATTTGCCCTTTGATTCTTAGTCAAATAAAATAATACAAAAAGAGGAGACAAAAGTGAACGACATAATTAATGAATTACTTTGAAGAAAACAACATATTTCCCGTATATAAGTACAGAAATTTAATCCCAGATAAATATTGATAAAATCTTTTCGCCATTATTCTGCACGTACATAGGTATGATTTTGATAAACTACGTAAGTAATTACATTATCAGACAGTTAAAGTATGGAGTGGACTAACTACTGACTAGGAATTAAGTTAAACGAATCATTTCCAGAGTAAATCCTGAGAAACAGATTTAATTCACACCGTTTTAAGTGTAGGTTTGATGCTCAGTTAATTCTCTGCAAACGGTGTGACGCGTTTTGTGGTTTTGAATATTCATGTCCTCTCAGCGTTGCTATAGCAACGCGCGCTCATCCAACTGTCTAGTCTTATTTCGACCTTAGGGCTTTTGAGATATGAATAAAGGGATATTTAGAAACAGACAGAAATGCTGAAAATCTTTCTCGTTATCACTAACTAAGATATAACAACCACAACTATGTGTTGAGTTGACTAAACTCATAAACATTATTATATAAGGTATCTTTACATAGTATAAAACATAGTCGCTTCCTGCTGTCTATCCGTCTGTCTGTCTGTCTGTCTCTGGCGAGTCTGAGCGACCCGCCCCGTCTTTGCATGGGTGCAATGCTATATTATGCATGTGTTATACATATAAACCTTCCTCTTGAATCACCCTATCTATTAAACCGCATGAAAATCCGTTGCGTAGTTTTAAAGATCTAAGCATACATAGGGACAGACATACAGACTTTGTTTTATACTATGTAGTGATAGTGAAGCATATACCTACCTACATTTCATTTTTCAATGGGACATCCTCGAATAATATTCTCGAAATCTTCGGATGGGTAGATCAAGCTTTTATCTTCTTTGGTATTATAATATATAGCAGATTATCATTAGTTTCTCTATATTCTCTAATGTTACAATGTTTCTTTTCATATCAAGAATCAATTTATAGGACGAATGCTTTATTGTTTCTGGAGCCAACAATGATACATTCAGACGGACCGGGTCTAAAATTAAGTTCACTCAAACCATTAATTACCAGGTGTCCAAATTTACGTTGACATTTTATCTACGTCGACATCGACAAATTTATCAAAAATATAAAATATGTTACACTGATAGCTACTCTATTATGGAATGAGTCTTGTTCCTTATGTAATATGCACTCGATCGTCCGATCCCTAATTATTATATTATAAAGTAAGTTAACTGACGAAAATAAAAAGTTTATTATTGTTGGTGATCAAAATGTTGATTACCTATGGGATATGTATGGCTGCGCAAACACTGTGACGCTGTTCTCCCACTCACGTTACTGAGGACTGAATCATGCATCGACTGCGGGATAGCGAATCACGTTCGCGACTGTCTACTGTGACACCGATGAATACTGCCATTAGTGATCACAACCAAGGCATTCCCCCTGTGACATCACATAATGATTTAATTGAACGCAGCAGGTTATTCAATAGCGAATCGATTTATTCATTTTATTCTGACTTTTCCAATTATAATTTTAATTTTATTTATGATGACACTAGACATTGATTTGTTTAGCAAGTTATTTAACATATTACATGGACTTACATTTTCCTTTAAAACAGGTAAAGATACATAAGAAATCATCTATCCCGTGGCTCACAGATAGGCTGCGTGGATATATATGCGAAAACATAATAACCTACAAGAAATAAGGCGTCATATCCTAACAACCCTCTCCGAATGTCCACTACTAGCAGCTCATTAAGTTAGAAACGCTTCGAGCTCGGCAGGCCTTCATTGAGACGAGGCTAGCAGAAAGCGAGAATCCGTCCAAGGATATGTGGAGGGTTCTTAATGATGAGATAGATAAAAAATTGGGCAAGTGCGAGCCCGACTCACAGTATGGTTTTTGACCTCAAAAGCGGTCATCCAAATTTTATGCCTTCATTAGTCGGAATTATTTAACACAGATATAAGACTATAACTCCGGAGTGGCAATTACGCATCACAATTCAAAATAAAAAATAAATTGTGAAAATATATGAAAATCTAAAATTTCGTTTTTCCCATTTTTTTAATAATAATTATTATTGCTCCTAGCAATATCAGATAATGCTAACTACAAGCAGTACATATAAGAAAGTAGCACAGCTCTAGGTATTAAGAAAATTGAGTAAAATGTATTTTTATACATTTTAGTTATTTATTTATTTTAGCTTATTTTACAAGTATTAGGATTTAATTTTAACATGAAACGATTGTTTTGATTGTGCTCTTGCCCGAAAAAAAAAATCAAGCTAAACGGACTAAAGACCTCTGAGAAATTCTGTTTCAAAGTTTTTTCAGATTATTCTGATTTTAGGGTTGTCACTAACAAGAATATTTAATTTATTTACATAATATTTACAAATTATACATATTTATAAAGTTTCGCTTCTTAATATTTCTGTATATTCAGCATCATATCCGTCTAAAATTTGCGAAGTATAATCTTCTGCTACGGGAACAGAATCATCCTCTTTAGATACTTCATATGGTTTCAAGAGATTTAAAACCGTGGGCGGCAAAGGTATTATTTTTAACTTTTTTAGTCTGTGCTGCAACCGTACGTAAGAAATCAAGGGATCGGACGATTCCAATGCCCTGTGAAACAAATCCAGCATGGTTTTTTTGTGGTCAGATTTCCGGCAATGGTGCTCCCTATCGAACCGCCAAAACTTATTCCTGGCTTCTCCGGCTTGTTCTGATAACAAACCGATAGGTAAAGCTGACCATTGTATAATATCTCTACCATGTACTAATATTTTATGTAAGGTTACAGTCATAGGATACCACGCATAATCAGCTACATATTTATTTGCTATCGTTTTGCAGTACTCGCCGAATTTATCAGAGTCAATAGGTAATCCACAGTTCAAAGATATTAACACGTTCGCGGACGGGCATTCTATGGCATTCGAATTTTGAGTACCTCTTGTGACGCGCATTCTATAGCAGTCTTTAATCGAGCCTCTTTCCTGAGCGCAAATGCTAAAGAATGCGCTTTGCCATAGTGACAACGTGTACATTAACATTTACTGTCAATTTCTCTGCCATCCGGGTACGCTTACTGTCACATTACTTGCTTTTCGCACACTGACAAGTTGACATGTGTTGCCGACAATCGTACCCCCCTCTCCCGCACACAGATGCTATAGCATTCTCGGTTGTATGAAAATTAGTTCAGTCGCCCGGCGAGTGCGCCGCTGTGTTGACCATCAGTAAATTTGAGAATTTTGCGTGTCGACGACATTTCGAAGGATTGTTTTTATCATCGTAAGTAACATTTATTCAAGTATTTTCTTGGATATTTTGGTGGGTTGTAACAATTAGCTATATTTACTAACTGTTTATTGTTTTCAATGAGCTTTGACGGTGGTTATAATTTAAAATACAGACGTAGATTAATGTACATATTTTATATTATACACAAACACAGTAAACTTAATTGTCAGCAAATATCTTGGAATTATACGTCTCTTGGTTCACCATTCAACTGCTAACATAGTGAAGGGTGTTGTAGCTTTATCGCAGTGTAAAAAAGTGCTATTAATTTGAGTTACATGCCTCCAAAGAAGGTCCTCGCCCGAGCCCGACCGCCGATTCGGTGGCGCCATACAGACTGCACCTGACCTATACAAACTTCACCGTCACTGCTTTTACCACCAAAATTATTAGATCAACGAAAGGCTCGTCCAATGCGAGTTTTTAAGCCCACGATAGTGAGAAGTTACTGAAAATGTTCGAAGAGGTGACCGAGGAGTCATCGGAGGATCAAATTAGCGTTGAAGACTCAAAAACATCAACCAATGATCAAGAGAAGAGTCAGAAGTGTAATCAACGATACCGGTGAATCTGATCAAGACCCATTTCACAATAAAGCGGGGCAGTGAAGTTCCTACGAAGAATATATGCCAAACTCGTCTGGTGCGTCGTCTGAAAGTAACAAAAGAGACTCAAATAGAATAGGCGTGAGTGACAAACCCGTTGATAACTATAAGTCCTGTAATCAACGCCTATATTCGTTTTCGCTATCACATATAAGCGTAGCAGGCAGCTGCTATAACATTCAATGCCATAAATGTACCACGAGCTAGCTAAGCCATGTGGCAGAACTGCTATGGAAGTATAATGCTATAGCATTTGCTGTCAGATAATTTAGTATAAAAACGTATCATATTTGACGCAACTGGTATAGCATTCGACTTGCATAGTGTTCACTGTCACATATAAATTGTACTCAGTCTTACAATTATGACGAAACTGCTATAACAGTTTCAAATATTCCATACAAAATTTTAGTGTCAAACAGGTGTGTCTTACTGTCCGCGAACGTGTTAAGACCGTGTGAAGATCATCCAGTAACCAGTGCTCGATACCTAATATTTCAGCAAACTTGGAACGGTTATTTTCCGATAACAGGGTTCGCGCCGTATTCCCGTCATTTTTTGTTCCAGAATTCGGCCGAACCACATCCACCAGTACTTTAAGTTCTTTTCGTACTCTTTCTTGGATAACTACGTTTTTTTCTTTCGTTTACAACCGTTCTCACCCCCGTTCCTTGGAGCATTATGTATTGGCACAGGGTTTTAGTATAAACCTAACGAGGGCGGACCCCTTCCCTGTACCACGTACCCTGTACCATTGTGAAAATGTTACACGTTACATGTATTGTGTTATATTGAAAAAAATCAACAAAATTTCCTTTTGAGGTACGGAATTCTAAAAAAACATCTCATTATAAATATAAATATTAAGGGACAATCATACACAAATCGACCTAGTCCCAAACTAAGCAAAGCTTGTACTATGGGTACTAGACGACGATATACATAAAATATAAATACATATATAGATAACATCCATGACCCAAGAACAAATATTTTGCACAAATATTTGCCCCGGCCGGGATTCGAACCCGGGACCGCCGACTCAGTAGGCAGGTGTCTACAAACCGAGCCAAACGCGTCGTCCGTTATCATTATATCGGTATAGTAAGTTTTAATTACAAGTATAGATAGCTACATGCACAGTAAATTAACAATTTTTTAATGTATTACTTTATAGTAACTGACAACCCTAGCATCAAAATATTGACAGTGGAATATCTCGAAGGTCCTTTGGAATATCTGTTTAATTTTTATGGAAGAGGCTAAGAGTGTCTCAATTAAATAAATAATCTTGCAATGGAATCCAAATTCATTACTATGTTGCCATAGAAAAATAAAAACCAAAATAGACAAAATTATTCAGAACTCTGTTGATATTTGAAATAAAGTCCTGAGTTTTTTCCCAAATTATCCCGGACAATAGTTTTATCTAAAGACATATGAATTATTACACAAGACTGGGTTATTTTCAAGCTAAATTAATTTCTATGATATTTCTGGAAATCCATAGAAATATTGAAAAAAAAATCACTACTTCAGTATTATGCATAATTACCACTCGGGAGTTTTAGTATTATGTTTATATTCGATAATTCCACCTAATGAAGGCATAACATTTGGATGACCGCTTTTGAGGCCAAAAATCATACTGTGCGACTCGCGCATGTAGGGTTCCGTACCTATACATATATATACTCTATAACAAGTTTGTTGTATGGGAGCCCCCCTTAAATATTTATTTTATTTTATTTTTAGTATTTGTTGTTATAGCGGCAATAGAAATACATCATCTGTGAAAATTTCAACTGTCTAGCTATCACCGTTGTTGAGATACAGCCTGGTGACAGACGGACGGACGGACGGACGGACGGACGGACGGACGGACGGACGGACGGACGGACGGACGGCGAAGTCTCAGTAATAGGGTCCCGTTTTTACCCTTTGGGTACGGAACCCTAAAAATCAACTCTTCAAAACATTTGTCTACAAAGTCATGAATCAAATTCCTACTTATCTGACGACGAAGTCCCCAACGCCTTTAATATTCACTTTATAAACAGAGCATCAACCCTCACGGTACAAAACGAAGCATTGTTGTCCACACAGTACGTCCAAACTGATATATACCCGAATGTATAACTTGAGATACGGATTAAAAAAAAAAAATTGAGTGAAATATCACATTGGCATTGCAACCTGAACTAGTGAAAACACAAACAATGCTAAACTTTGAAGCGAAATAGCTTAATATCCCGTCTAGATGATAATTACGATTGTGACCAGCCAAATCGTATTAGTTCGGGCGAGAGAAAATCCTATATTTTTTATTATTCAAACTACAGTAAAATCTATATTTTTCTAGAATATGGGAGATAACCCTACCTATTAAAATATATTATCCTATTAAAATAAGTTTCGGTCGAAAATTTAATTTTTGTGACAAGCTTTTATAGCCTACTTTTCTTGAACATATTTCAATTGCTCACTGAGACGATTCTAAAGACCCCAACTTCGGTCGGATTGCTTTATATATTACCGAGTTTCTAGGGTCACCTTCGGCTCCATCACCAGGCCCATGGTACCATATTATTGTATTGTCATCAAAGTTAAGTAGGTATGCAAAATTTCAGCTCAATCGGTTGAAGATATCTGCTTCAAAATTGAGTTTCAGATTCAACCCGAACAAACATTGTTACATAGATACATTGCAAGTTAAATAAAATCTTGTAATAAAACATCAAGCGTTTTGAACATTTTCATTTATTTCCCAGTCATGTGTGGAATCATTTATGCTCAGCGAAGTATGGACGCCAATGCAAGTCAGACAGCAAAGTTTTCAACTTCTCGTAGGTTTAAGTCTCACGAGACACATACGAAAGCCAAACAATTCCTGGGTTTTAAGTTAGTACGTTCATATTTTAAAAATTAGGCAACCAGAACAAGAACAACCAATGATTGAAGGACCTATTCAAGAAATTACCGTAGCAGAGGTTAAGAAGGCCATCTCGAAAATGAAAAACCGTAAGGCAATGGGCCCGGATAATATTCCGGCCGAGCTCTGGAAATGTCTCCGCGCGGATGGAGACGTATGGCTTTCAATGCTATTTAACAATATTCTAGCAAGCGAAAAGATGCCAAATGCTTGGAGGGAGAGTATATTAGTTCCCTTCTATAAAAACAAGGGCGATGTTCGAGATTGTGGAAACTTTCGCGGTATAAAACTTACATCACACACACTTAAGATATGGGAACGAGTTTTAAGTGAGCGCCTCCAAAGTTTAGTAAACCTAACAGAAAATCAATTTGGCTTCACTGTGGGAAAAGGAACCACGGATCCAATCCATGCAATAAGGCTGTTAATGGAAAAAGCTCGTGAAAACAAACAAAACCTCTGGATGACTTTCATAGACCTTGAGAAAGCCTTTGACCGTGTACCCAGGACATTAATATGGCAAGCTTTAAGATCGCAAAACATTCCCGAAGGGTATATAAATCTCATTAAGGATATGTACAAAAATGTGAAAACACGCGTCAAAAGTCCAGCAGGGTTATCAAAGAGCTTCGACATCAAAGTGGGAGTTCATCAAGGGAGTGCGCTCAGCCCCCTCTTGTTCAATATTACTATGAACTATCTCACGGAGAAAATCCAAAAACCCTTGCCGTGGAATCTCTTGTATGCGGATGACGTGGCCTTAATTTCAGACAGCCTCCATGAATTACAAGAGAGCTTGGAACAGTGGAGAAGATGCCTCGAGTCTAACGGGCTGCGTATTAGTAGAACTAAGACTGAGTACATGGTATGCAACTTCAACAAGGACGGACCAAGTATTGATTCCGCAGAACTCAAACTAGACGGCGAAACACTACCGAGAGTAAACAAGTTTAAGTACCTAGGTTCGGTCATTGCAGACGATGGCACAATAACAGCCGACATAACGCAAAGAACAACGTCTGGATGGAATAAATGGCGAGAATTAACAGGAGTCCTTTGTGACCCTAAAATGCCTGTAAAAACAAAAGGCAGGGTTTATAAAACCGTTATAAGACCAACCCTGCTCTATGGTAGTGAAACGTGGGCTCTGAAGAAAACAAATGAGCAAAAGTTGCATACCACGGAAATGCGTATGCTGCGTTGGGCGGGTGGAGTCACCTTAAAGGATAAAGTCCGCAATAATCATATACGGGGTAGTTTTAGAGTGGCACCAATCACTGACAAAGTCAAAGAGTCCAGGCTAAGGTGGTTTGGACACGTCATGCGCAGACCTGATAGCCATGTAGTGAGAAAGTGCCTTTCCATGGCTACGAAGAAAAGAGGGAGAGGTAGGCCTCAAACTACCTGGATGACGAATGTCCAGAGAGACATGAAGGATTTAGGCCTAGCTGTAGAAGACACCTATCATCGAAGCAAATGGCGCCTCAAGATTAGGAAAGCCGACCCCGCGTAACGGGAACAGGCGAGGAAGAAGAAGAAGTTCATATTTTAAAAATTACCTACCTACTCACAGTACATTTTATTAAAATCGGTTGTGAAATGCGACCTCTAGGCTAGGGAAGTTGGGAATCCTTCTATTTTGATATCTAAATCCATTCCAATCCTAAATCTATTCAGTAACAATACTGAATACGAACATGTAACATAAACATATATACATGACATGTAACTTGGTGCTATCAATAAAGGATTTGGAAAGCTGAAGTTTTTACGTTTAAGTGGAACTTGTCACTAACTTACACGTTATAATTTAATTCGTGGAGCCATCAACACCTTTGAAACATGAAACTACGGTCGAAACGTTAGATATTAAATACCAAAGTTTTATTGATAAAAAGTTAGTGAGGGTGTTGCGGACTGATACAGCTGTGTTAGGTGCAACTAAATATCATTTCTTTGCTTTATGGCCAAGTATAAGTAAACTAATCTGCGATAAACATTTTGCGCTTGTGAAATTTTAATGTGAGTCCTATTAGAGCGCAGATCAATACGGACTTCAAGACTGACAGAACGGACGACGACGTTATCCCCATAAAGGGATATCTCTAAGTACTTAGGTAGGTACTACATTAATACTATTGTTGGATGTCTTCCGTAGACTTGGTGATTAACGGGCATGATAATTAGCTTACTTAAATACACGATATGATCTCAGAAACATCACACAGGCGCACTAATTTTACTAGGATTGATAAAATTTTTAGAAGACCGGTAATTTTTAGTCCCCGTAGTGCGGGAAGTAGTGTCACCCAATGTATGGAACGTGCAAATTTTGGTATCGGATGAATTCACTATACGTAATACATACTAAGCTAATTTAGCCCGGTAGCCATCTAGCACCCCTTGGCGGGTAGGAAGGGGGGGCAGTCAAAGTTACACGCCAGCATATCAGCTTCTAGTTATTTACCCAATACCACAAGTGTGGTGTCATTTTCGGATAAATCGGGCATAAGGAATTCATTTTAGAGACATTTAATGTATAGTTTATTAGAAAAAAAGGAAATTATTGACGAACATATCAAAATCAGTTTGCTATTTTTATTCAACAATTAGTATCTTTGAAAATCCTGGATCGCAAGCAAAAACAAAAAAAATACCTTAAAGAATATTTGTCTAGCTAGCCTTTAAAAAATATATACTTTATTATATATAGTTATCATACGTCTATCTAAAAAACGGATATGGTACGCGGCGGTGTCTGGTAACTTTTCTAATCGTCTATTCATCACACTTAATTTATTGCAACGACTATATTCGTTTTTTTTTTCAGATATATTTATGATAAATATATATGATAAAGTATATATTTTTAAAGAGCTAGATAAATATCCTTTAAGGTAGTATATTTTTTAACTTAAAATTCAGGATTTTCGAAGATACTGTAGTGGAGTAAAAAAAAATGTAAATGAATTTTGATATGTTCGTCAATGTTTTAATTTTTTTCTATTAAACATCAAATGTCTCTAAAATGATTCCTAATACCCGATTTATCAGAAAATTAAACCACACTCGTGGTATTGGGTAAACAGAAGCTGGTATGCTGGCATGTAACTTTGACTGCCCCCCCATCCTACCCGCCGGGGGGTGGTGGATGGCTACCGGGCTAAATTAGCTTAGTTTTACGTATACTACATCTGTGCCAAGTGATTTCATCCGATACCAAAATTTGCACGTTGTGACACTACTTCTTTAGTAATCCCTTACTATATTAATAATCCTTTACCCTCCGAGGTGGGCTGTCAACACGGAGATCCTCAAGGGCCGGCCGGCCCTCTTTAGTTTAGCTATTTACCCCATCGTCAAAAATTTAAAGACAAATTTTAACGTCTGGTGTTGGACGATGGTAATTTAGAAGGTGAAGTAAACGTGAAGTTCGGAAAAATTGCGGAGATAGGAACTAGATCTAAATTTCTTCAAATGCGAAATATTGTTTTCCGATACTTCTCTTTAAAAAAATCTGTTTCCGTACAATAGCACCCAACATCAAATTAGCACTTCTCCCTACTAGTGAAGTCATTGTTGATGGAGACAAAGAAGACATTTATTATGTCATTGTATTTGTATTGCAGAGACGTGTCAAACGCGTTCTGCTATAAATAGTATAAGTTTGTTTTGCGTTTTCTTTGCCGTATCAATAGTATTCGTACTTGTCAAAAGGTTGTAGGGTAAGTGGCAATATCGAACGGAGCCGCGTATACAATATAAGAAAAAATATTTTTCTACGTAATCCAATCACAGAGTTATTGGTTGCTAGAGAAACGCAGCTATATGATACTGTGTTGATTCGCAACGCCGAAATTGTCTAGATATCGATAGAAGTGGATACTGCTTCAGCAAAAACGACAAAAACTTAACAACGTAATAAAGTTCTCGTAGTGAAATTTAAAAGTGTGTAATATCGTAAGAATTTCACTCCGTTTAAGTTACAGTTTACTCAAAAAATAGGGCTTTGATTACGCTTCTCCCTGATTTGACTATCTGTGGATCTTCTCATTTCAATTATTGATTAGAAACGGAAAACGTGCAAGCAATGGAAGTATGCTAATAAAAACCGTTAATAAATTAGAAATAGTGCTATATAACTTAATACAGTGAATGTGAATTTGCGTAGGGTTTCATGTCTTTGTGAATATATCTTTGGTAGCGTTTTTTATAATAATTTGATATTTTCTGTCATTGTTTGAGCAAAATTTCGGGCCATTGAAGTTAGAAGGTCTCTGTCATGAAGGTGAATAACTTAACTGACATGTTCCAGTTTCTATATTGTGCTTTTAAATAAGGTGCTTTACATGTTCGATACAAATATATCTAGAGCTGACAGTGTTTGCTATAAGGAGTACTCGAATATGTAGAACTCTGAAAAATACAATGTTGGTGTTTAGAGAAAATTCTTGAAGCAATAATGCTACATTACATACATAAAAACTATTCATTTATTAAGTCCTCTTTTAATATCTCATAAAATCTATTAACTGTCACTCTACGGATCACTTGATTTATATACCAACGTCATTTAATGTGTTTGTTTATAGGTATAAACTTAAATACCTGAACGCTACACAAGCGCGGACTACTTAAATGTGATAATGGCGTCTCGGTACATAAATAACAGCGCATCAAAGTGTCGATGTATGCTTATACACAAACAGTAACGTTTACTTGGCAGTAAGTAATTGGAAGTATTTTAGTTTACACAGGGTTTTGAATTTTCCTTTTAACAATTAATTGTTTTGATGTAAATGGCTGTAGAAGTATCGCATATGCCGTACTTTACTTACGTACCGTATTTTAAAGTTTCTACCCCTCTATAAAAAAAAAACAACTACGTCTTGTCTTTTTTATAAAATTAACGAATTGCAAAAAAGAAACTTAATAGATACTCACTTTGATGCGCGTATTCATTTCTAAGTTATATGAGTAAAACATAAATTAGTTTTATTTATTCACCGTGACTTGCAAAACATAAAATGATATAAACGAGTACTGAAAAAATAACTGTCTTATATCGGGACTCCGAATAGAACTACACGGCAGAGCGATAACGCAATAAAAACACACATAAGAAACGCGTGTCAGAATAAAGTAAGTCGTCCACTCACAAGCCAACCGACACGAAAGAGGAGGACGGTTTCTGCTATTATTTGAACTTCTGCTTAGAAAACCTCTGCTTTAAAACTTGACACGCATTTCGTTTGCACTTGGCTACTTATACTAAACTGTAAGTAGAGTAACAACTTCGTTCGCAAGAGAAAAAAGTTCTTTTTGTTGCTTCTAGTACTCGGGTGAAAAGTATCTCATTAAAATTCTGAAGTTTTATTCTACGGAGTGGACAGTAATATGTTTTGGCGTTATACTAGCGATGTCCGCAGCGTTACCAGATAGTGGAATTCATATTTATATTAATATCAAGCCTGAGACTCATACACAAAACTATTTGAGAATTAAACTAACTTCATCTCTATTTGTAACATTCTTGATAGTTGAATTTCCAAATACCGCCTAATGTTACTCGTATTTCCTTATTTCTTCTTTTGACCGTTTCATCTTTGAAAACACAGTAAACAGATGTTTGGTTATAGATATCTATAGAAAACTTCACCCGCTATTTTACCCCTGTTGATGTAACGTCCCATTTAAAACGACGAGAATTAGCAAAACAAAGCATTTGAATAAAATATACTTCTAAAGTTCCGCTTGGTTGTGGTATTGACAGAAAAGTATTGAAGTTCAAAAAAAAAACTCGTGAACTAAAATGCTGTTGGAAATAGACAACATGATAAAAAGCTCTTAGATAGTCTTGCTGACGCGACACGGGCACGAAAATGCTGAAAAATTTGCTTACAATAAATTTCCGGGGTATTTCATAAAACGTGTTCACTCAGTGCAGGTGTATCGGTTTTACGGGTGACCGCTCTTAATAATGCAGCGGTGGTGGGAAAACAGGCATTAGCGCTTTTAGCCTTTGAAGTGCATTTTACGGCGGAAAGTATCATTAGTGATACATTAATGTGTAAAACGTTCTAGGAGCGTTGTACTAAGCTATTTAAGTGCTCGCGATTCAAGGGCGCATAATAATACTGTATTTAGTTAGGAACAAGGAAAGTACCCAATATCAAGTGTTTACAAATAAGTAGTTAGAGTAAAAACTTTCCACTGTTAAAATTTATAATATACCTTTCATAGCGTGAGATAGCGTTTAGAAGACTCTAAATAATTGTATTCAAATAAAACGTATATTTAATTATCCAGTTACCCCATGCATTTTTTTTATTTTTTGAGTCATAAAAAGCGGTATTACAATTCCGCGGCGATATATTACTATCATATATTACAATACAAGTACAATACAAGTACTCTTTATTGCACACCTCAGAAAATAAATAGGAGAAATAAAATGCAAGACATTTCAATTAGAGGTAAACAACAGGCGGTCTTATCGCTAAAGAGCGATCTCTTCCAGACAACCTTTGGGTAGTGGAGAACTTGAAAACATAAGATTTTGTTATTAGGTGCAAAGATCGGAAAATAATAATAATATATACATTAAAAAAAACAAATAAATACATAAATGTAATAAACAATAAATACATAAATACAAACATACATTCAGCCAACAGATAATAGGACAATTTGAATAAAATACAAATTATGAAAGGGATAGATAGAGTTCTTTCAGTTGAGTTTTGAAAGAAACAAGAGATTTAGCGCCTTAAGCTAACAGGCAAGGAGAGACAGCTTTAAAAGTAAACGAATTATTATAACATTTTGAGACGGAAGAAGGTACGGCAAGGAGCAAAGTTTGGGCAGATCGAGCAGAAGTGAGATAAGTGAAACGCTCCTTGAGATAGCGGGGAGTTGCAGGATGAAAAAGTATACTAACTATAAAGAAGAGCAAGAATATGAGAGTTACGACGAAAACGGATTGGGAGCCACTTGAGCTGAGAACGGAAACTAGATACATGGTCATATTTGCGTAACCAAAATATAAAAGATAAAAGATATTTATTGAACAAAAACATGTTTTTTGGGTACAAATGTTCGTAAACAGCTGCAGTAGTGTAAACTGTGTCCGAATATGAACCGAATGCAAACATTTTGAATGCGCTCACGCTTATTAAGTTGCTCCTCTGTACGATCGAGCTAGGAGATGTCAGCGTAGTCCAGAATAGGGAGAAGTAACGTTTGAGCCAACGCAATTTTAGTGACAATGGGGAGAAAGTTACGCAGCCGTCGCAAAGAAGCTACTGCAGCAAAAATCTTCCTGCTAACCTCACACATTTGCGGCACCCAAGAACTGTCCATTAAAACGCCAAGATTTTTCACCGGGTTAGAATAAGGTACCTATTACAATCCCATTAAAAATAATCGGTGGAAGTTTTAAAAAGTCGATTCTAGATACATTATTATAGTTTTTTTTAGTTTATGTAATTTTTTGAAAACAATCTTAAATGGAAAGTTATTAAGTATACTTAAAAATAAGCATGACTGTATTTAATTTACATAATGATTTTACATGATGAGTTTAAGAATTAATTAGATGTACGTATTTATGACTACCTATTCATAAATGTCCTTAAACACGCGGTCCTTTTACGAATGTATTATAAAGTGATCACTTATAGGGTGATAACTTTTACACAACTACTAAACATATTCGTAAACTATAAACAGCTGCAAAAGGTAACTTTATATTAACCACTTTTTGAATGCTGAAAAGATGTTAAGAAACGCAACAGATGCGAAACAATTCCTTTGATTTAATGGTAAAACATAGTAGAGGCTTTTATTCGTAGGTACCTACCCACATCACGCAACTTTGTCACGTATCCGGCCCCAAGAGAGTTGCATGAGAATAAATTGCATGGAATAAAGACTTCAGATCCACTCACGTACCAGATTTCCATACATAAATACAGTAATCAAGCTAGATCTTTCCCTTGTGTTAGAAAATCTAATCAATAATTAAAGACTGAATTCTTCAGTAAAATTATAATGGTAATAGAAAGAACTTCTATATTTATGTTTATTATTATAAGTACCAGGACGTATTTGTACGATTTACAAAACAAATTTATTTACTATAACACATGTACAGGAAGGATTATGTTTTAACTTTTATCAGGGAAACCAATCGTTCTGAAAACAATCACGGAGAAGATCAAACATATATCATAATCATAAAAGAGGAAAATGCATTAACTTACCGATACCAATTTAATATCAAACATCAATAAGGTTTTTTAATGTTATGTAAAAGATTTATTCGAAACAATCCAATAAGGGGTTGGAACTAATTAGCATGCAAGGGTAGCAAAGCGGATTTAATGTATTTCACATAGAAAACTCCGGTGAGTCCCAGGCATATTAAAATACATACTATGTAACGGGTTTACTCACGTGGTAGAACTCGAATATCGCACGACATGTTTCAAATCGGTTTGCGATTCATCATCAGGACAGCCGATCAGATACATCATCTGATTAGATGACCAGAATAGATACGGGAGGCTATCGAATTTGATGTTTTGTTGTACAATTCTGTTATTTCATAAGGCAACTGAGATACATATTTGTAAACATGGGGCAGTAGTTTATTTTTATTACAACACATATTTGTTTAAAGGTATAACTTAAATCGCCAAACAAGTAGTAACAATATAAAATAACACAATGAAAAAAATAAAGAAAATCAATTTATTAATTTACTTTTGCAACCGGATACGGATATTAAAGTCAACGCATCAACTCTTTACGGTCCAATTAAACTTTGTATTTCCACACAAAATTAACAATAAGCCCAAGTATTGAGTTTAGTTTATACACTATTAGTCGAATTGCTTTCGTATAGTAATATTTATTTATTTATTATTATTCGACACACCAACAAAGTACAAGGCTTTACCTACATGTAAAAATTATCACTCAACACTTGAAGCACTTCTAGCCCGCACCTCAATGACAGATGTGCAACAGCATTTTTACAAATATTGGACAGGTTGGCAAAAAGGTACATAAATACTTAACTTAATCTAAAGTAACTAATTACAGAGAGAAAAAAATTAAAAATAAACAAATCCTGCGACTACCTACAACGATCCTTACAATCAAATAAAAATAAAAATGGAAAAGGAACTATTGCGTGGGACTAGCTTGCGAAAGCAGTCTACGCCTCCAGCAACCGATACTGTTAGAGTAGACATCCAGATCATGCACAATTTGCAGCGTATTGTATCGTTTCTGTATTCTGTTTAGGACGGAAAATTTACCTAAATTTGTTTTCGCTAGCTTTGGTCGGAAAGTGGTGATGCGTGAGGGTCTAACATTAGCCCTAGGTACAATAAAGTTAAAACTCTCTAGGACGCAACCTTCATTAATTTCCCCATTGATCACTTTGTGTAGCCAAACAAGATCTAAATAATCTCTTCTTTGTTGAAGAGTGCACATATTGAAATGTTCACGTTTTTAGAACGGTCTTTATAGGCTATATACCGAGTAAAAGAGCGCTGGATCCTCTCCAACCGGTCGATATGAACTTGGTATGATGGATTCCAGACTTGACTACCATACTCAATTCGCGATCTCACGAAGGTGTTATAGAGCGTAGTGAAGGTCTTACAGTGTTTGAAATTTTTAACATTGGAATTGTTTTTTCGATCGCGTTGGTAGGGGACCGATTTCAGCGAAAGTGCGACATCGCTCTGGCGTCGTCAATTTTGGGGCTACGCGGGTCAATGGGGTATCAAAAGACGTGTCTTGACGAGATCTACAAGATGGTGTAAAAAAAAAAGGTGTCGAAAAAGTGCAAAAATTACGAAAAATTACTTGATTATTTTGCGACTTCTCAACTTGAATCGACCATATCTCAAAAACGAAAAGCGATATCGAAAAAATTAAAAAAACCACTCGGGGTATTGAGTTGGGCTACAGTTTGCAAAAAAGGGAACTTTGCTATCTGTAATGGAGTTGGAGAAAGCTTTACCTTTATATGGCGGAGTTTTCGCGGCGTGCGGCGCGCGCGTAGTTATATTAGTGAGTTTCGTGTACTAGTAAGTTTAATTTTTTTTTAGTTAAGTTGTAAACCTTGATGTTTTTAGGTTACAAAAAAAAAAACAAAAAAAAATGTATAAAGTTTTATGTTGTTCGTGTGGCTGTTGGACCGGTCGCCTTGGTCTTCGACGACGATTTTACTTTATGCTCTAGAGCATAAAAATCTACTTTATGTCGCCTACGCACAGCATAAAGTCGAACTTTTAGAGCATGAGAAGTGAAAATTATATTTTTAACCCCCGACGAAAAAAGAGGGGTGTTATAAGTTTAACATGTGTATCTGCGTATCTGTGTATTTTTTCATTTGTTACAAGATAAATTGTTTGACACATGAAGTAGAAAGTTCCTTCAAGTAAAAAATTATGATTATTATTTCTATACTTCGTCTTCTCGAACGTAGGAATAGCGTGGCTTGAGTAATGCTGATGATTCCACATCTGGCAGACGAAAGCGTGTGTGCAAAAGGCGAAAAAAAAGGCTGAGCTTTGTTAAAGGGCGTAGTCCGTTTATAAAAAATAACGGTACTCGCCGGTACCTGCTACTAACCCTTGTGTTTCTCTTGCGCAAAGAGTTGTTTTCATTATAGTTTGCCCTATCTAAGTGCATTTCCAATGTACCAGAAGGTCGTGAAAGGCACGAGATCTGTGAATTTTTGAAACTCTCTTGATGAAACCTAGCATTTTCAAACTCCCCTGTATCACGTTATCAATGTGCCTGATGAAATTTAGTTTACTGTCGAGTATAATTCCCAAATCCCTAATATTATTGACCTCCTCTAATATAGTATCTTTAATTACATAATTACTCTTAATGATGTTCTTTTTACGGGTAAACTTAATATGTTGACATTTAGAGGCATTAAGGACCATATTATTGTCGTCACACCAACGTTGGATATTGTGTAAGTCACTCTGCAGAAGGTGAGCATCGTCAGGACACTTTACTTCTCGATAAAGTTTGAGATCATCAGCGTATAGTAAGCATTTGCTGTGTTTTACTACATGAACTATGTCATTTACAAACAGTACGAAAAGCAAAGGTCCCAGATGCGAACCTTGAGGCACTCCCGAAGGCGCAACATAATATTCTGATTGAAGCCCGTCTTTTACGACTCTTTGTCTCCTACCAGTAAGATATGATCTAAGCCACGCTAACAATTCACCAGAAATACTAAAATTGCGAAGAAGTTTTTCCACCAGTATGTTGTGATCGACTTTGTCAAATGCGCTACTAAAGTCCGTGTAGATAGCATCCACCTGTAACCTAGAGTCAACCAGAACAGAAATGTCACTGACATAGGTAATTAAATTAGTCACTGTAGATTTACGAGCCACGAAACCATGCTGTAAAGGGGAAAGTTCTTTAAAGTGCCAGGCTAGTCTTGGATAGATCAGACTCTCAAATAATTTCGAGAAGGTACTGAGTATAGATATTGGTCGGTAGTTATTTACTTGTGTCTTGTCACCCTTTTTATATACCGGGACGATGTTAGCCTCTTTCCACACTGCGGGAAATACCGATGTTTCTAATGATTTGTTAAATATGAGTGACAGCGGGAGTGACAACATGCGCGCACACTTTTTGATAAAAAAAAGGTGGGATACCATCCGGACCAGCACCTTTGCTAACATCAAGAGATTTAACAGATTTTATAATTTCACTCTCAGTTACGCGAATACGTGACAGAGGCCCAAAACAATGTATACTCGCGTTACCACGATGCGAATATGGAAGATAATCAGTGGGTTGAGAAATGGAGGAGATATTAGAGAACGTGGAGGAAAAATGTGACGCAAAGAGATCACAAATAACAGTATGGTCGTGAGCAGCAACACCATTGAGGTGCATGGTAGATGGGTAGGCAGATTTGTCCTTCTTAGAGTCCTTGATGTAAGTCCAGATTTTTTTAGGGTTTTTAACTAATGCATCTTCAATCGAAGCCAGATATACGTCGTAGTCGTTATTCATTTTAACTTTAACTCTTTTACGCAAAATATTGTACTCAAAGTAGTCTCTAGGATTCTTAGTTTTCTTATAAATCTGCCTTTTCTTTTCTTTCTCACGCATCATCCTTACCAATATCGGACTAAACCACTTCGGACGACCTGGCTGTCTACTCTTACATAGTGGGACATTCTTATTAATAACCACACTCAATGAGGCATAGAAAAAAGAGACCATGTCATCTACATTGACACAGTCAGAAAACAATAAACTCCAGTCTATTTTACTCAAATAGTGGTTAATGTTATCGTAACAGTAATGTCAATGTAAGTGGTTAATGTTATAGTATCGTAGCAGACTTAGGCTTAAGTGTGTTATTTTTTTCAATACCAGAGACATGAGTTTCCAATGGCGGATGATGAGCGTCAATTTTGCTTAAGACATCACATGCCCGAGTGACAGATGGCCCCAAAAAATTACAAAGGACTAAATCTAGGGTTTTTCCATTAGCATTTTTCAATTCGTTAAGTTGATACATATTACAAAGAGACATAAAATCAAACAAACATACAGCAGCAGGAGGTAGAGTACATAACTGTGGCTCAGAAAAAATCCCGGAGCTGTCCATATTCCACTGTACGTCACTCAAATTAAAGTCTCCAAAATAGTATAATTATTAGTCAACACACGAGTCTCAAACAGGAGTGAAAGAGTAGTTTGTCATACGTAATGCAAGAAGAACCGAAAATATTTACCATTAAGAGATTAATATATGTCTTCGTTTTGTCAAAATATAAGAGCAGACAACCACCACACCAACATGCACAATAGGTTTTCGTTATAATATCAGTAACGTGAAACGTAAGCACAAACTGTATCGATACATAGTAGGGTATCCGTCTTACCTCATTGTTCGGAAAAGACACGCACCGGCACGACGATGGGAAAACTTCACTAATAGGACCACTTTTCCTGCCTTACACCAAACTTTCTCAGTCTCAGTTAACAAATGCCCCGACCTATATGTACTTTTGCAAAATAGTACATTATTGCCGAGGCTAGGAAATGTTAGTTCGTAGATTTGTATGATTTTGGATTTCCTTCAATTAATACAAATCCACTAATTGACATTTCCGCCGAAGCCTGTATAGTGCTTTAATGCTTTTCTCCAAATATGCGAGACAATAAAAGATCATAAGTCAAAATTACATACTATTTGATAAAAAAAAAAACACGCTGTTTATTACATTAAAATTGAACCTTTAAATTATTATAAAATTGTTTGTCCACAGTAGGAACGAAGAAAATTAGCCAATCAAGCTGCGTCTTTGTGAAGGTCAAAAGAAGATTATTGAAATTTGAGGAATGTGATTGGTCTATTTTACATATTTCAGCTCCGCTCCGCTTCTGTGGACAAGAAGCCTTACGGGTTTAATTCTTTCAGTACCTTAATACGGCCATATTTTTTTGCTAAAGATTCACGCTTCGTGTCTTTTTTTGAAAAATTTACAAAATAAAACATGTCAAGCTAGTGTTTTTTTTTTAATTCGAAGAGCACTACGTTTTTTTTTCTTCGTTGAACTCCGTCAACACACCTCTTTTATTCGATCACAAAATGGAAGTAGCTCAGACACATTAATTAATGATGAGCCGAGTGCCCGATAGGATTTCCATAGAAACTTTCATTCCATGTTTAATCCCCTAAAGAGAGGAACTTTCAAAACCCTTAGTAATCACTTACGTTGTGTAAGGAATTACGGCTGTGCAAAATTTCTTGCTTCTAGTCCCTCTGGGTTAAGCCCGCGTGATCTGTCAGACAGCGTTAGGAATTCTAATAAATTGATATGTTATATTAGAAAGTGTAGGTTAATAATAATGAATGAAAATATATGTCTGATAGGTCTGATAAGTGGTTTCAATGTCGTAAGATAGGTTCTTACAATCGTTCTACCATGGGACGAAGAGAAATTAACTGTATTAAATCCTAACAGATGTCTTAAATTTGACTTTGATGTTAACCAAATTCTGATTACCACGGAACTATGTCAAGGCTATATATCGGTGGTCACGGTCTTTTTTAATCAATTGTAAATAAAAGCCTTATCGGTTCGTTAAATTTGTCACTTCAAATCATATGCGTTTTTGACTAAAACCTGTAAAGTGACTTTATTTCAAAATTGTTATAAGTAATACATTTCTAATGTGGCGTAAATCCCTTTAAGTATGTAGATCCACGGACGAGTCGTTTTGAGCGTGGTTTCGACCACAGCTCCTTAATTCAAACCCTTTGTCTGTGAAACAAAAGGAGCTTACAATTAAAGCACCATTGCGAAGTGTGATAATGAGACTTTTCCCGTTTATACTGAAATTCACTTACTTAAAATAAAATACAAAACAGGGGTAAGTATTTCAGAATTTATTATATTTATGAATAAGTTCCAAAATACCACAAATGACGGTAATCTTTGTGTTAAGGTTGGTTCTGAAAAATGTTTTAAAAATGAACAGCTGCGGTTGTTGGTTTCGTTAGGCTAAATTCAGTGTTATAAAATAGAAGATAAATATTTACTTCCTTAAAATTTGTACTTTAGATTATAAATGCTTAAAGGTGACGACATATTTTGATAGTCACGTTTATTATGTATATATCTTGGAATTGAAATTGTAAAACGCAGTAGGTGACAGGTTAGAGCCGTGCGCTGTGAATGATTCCTCACACATCCCTCGGGCTCATTTCAGGCTACGCGAACACTCAAAAATCTAATTTCGGAGCAAATAACGGGTTCGTGTTAAACGCGCTATTTTTCATGTGACAAAGAAAAAATATTGGTCGATGTAACTCGTGTCAGGAAAATCACGTAGACATTAATTTCCCTCGAGGAAACTATGCTGTAGAGATAACGTCGATTCTGATATTTTTTCCGCGAACGACAGGTTAAATATTATTTTAAAGTTTTTAGAAAGTTTAATTAACCAGTTAATATTATCTCTTAATGCTTTTTCATATTTGTCTCCAAATGGTACAGATCAAGTCTCTACTTCAGCAATATCTATTTCTTAATAGCAATTTAATAGCAATTTTTGATACACAGGATGTTTCACCTTTTTTTGCGACAGTAAAAGTAACTACGAGTACCTAATCGGCTTAGTCTTTCTACCTGGATCAATATGGTTGAATCGGGTGTCTATCACTTTATCGAAATTTCTTTCATCGATTTTCATTTCATCGAAAACTATTCCACGAATGTCTTTTCATTTTTGTTTCTATTCACATAATCATCAATTCATCGCTTTTCGAATCATCGACCAACTATTCAACGTAAATTGTTTCGAATTTGTCTCAAATCGCAGCTTAACTATTCATCGAATTTACCTTTCATCGAAACATGATTCACAGATGGCACGTCCCAATAACCTAAACCTAACCCAACCAGGTCGGATCTAGCCAAGTCGGGTTTCAGGTCATAAAAAAAAAATAACCTAAACCTAACCCAACCAGGTCGGATCTAGCCAAGTCGGGTTTCAGGTCATAAAAAAAAAATAACCTAAACCTAACCCAACCAGGTCGGATCTAGCCAAGTCGGGTTTCAGGTCATAAAAAAAAAATAACCTAAACCTAACCCAACCAGGTCGGATCTAGCCAAGTCGGGTTTCAGGTCATAAAAAAAAAATAACCTAAACCTAACCCAACCAGGTCGGATCTAGCCAAGTCGGGTTTCAGGTCATAAAAAAAAATAACCTAAACCTAACCCAACCAAAAAATTATAGTAAAAGCGATTCGATGAACGACTACGTCGATGAACAGATAAAATAATGAAGTGAAATTCGATGAATCGATTCTTGTGTGAAAGGTAATTCGAGCAAATGTACAAGCGATGTAACGAAGTTCGATGAATGATTCCTAAGTTGTAACAAAATTCTGCGAATAGTGTTATGGGAAACGATAATCGATGAAACGTTTTTCGATAAAGTGATGGATTACCGGTTGAATCACTGCTTTATCCTAATAATCCTAATCCTAATAATATAATATATATAATATGATATAATAATATATATATATGTCGGGGACAGGGTCTGGATGGCCGGCTGCGGTGTGTGGCACATTAGATGAGCTATTCATCATAGTTTTGGACGAGGAGGTAGTTGTGAGTAAGATGAAACACTACGGATGCAATTAAAACTTGATTTATTCCTTATACAATGAAGCACAAAATAACAGTTCCTGGCACAGAGGTCTGTAAGCTAGGTTATCGAAGTCTCGAACAGAATAGTCTTTATTAAATTAACACTAGGCACATTGCAGGGTTATAACACTGACTCTAAACTTGGTATAGCACAACGAAACGGGACAGTTCCAAGGCAGTAGTGCACTCGACGGGGACCCAAAGCGAAGTGTGGGTCGGCGTTGGCTGAGTGAACCGCCAAGACTCTGTCTAGCGCGCCAAAACAGGTTCAAGGGGGCGCTACTGTCGCCTTCCAATGACGCGCCGGCTTCGTTGAGCTTCCATACTCATGACCGTCTACGACACGGCCATCCTGCGATAACACACGTCCTCGTGTGTTGCTCTGAAACAATCAACAACCAAAACAGTATCCGCTCGGTCACTCCTGACAAACACGTCAAAATGGTAAGACAAAACAAAAACTTCGTCTTTCCTCTCGCATCAAATAGTTACTGACACCAAAACTAAAAACGGGCTCAGCCGCATCACCGCCACGCACCGCGCTCTGAACGACCAATGGCCGCAGTTACGACTATGACAGGTGAATACGGGCAGCCAAAAAAATCACGATGCTTGATCTCTGTTACTAGTGCTTGGACCAGCAGAAGTACCGACAACTTCATTATCATCGCTCGAATAATCTAACTCTAAAGGGACTTGAAATTGAGGCATTTTCCTGAGTCGGTCATGAGCGTATTTGTACGTTCAAAAGTCAAGTTTATGGCAAATGGTCTTGCAATTTACAATACTACATGTCAACATTTCTAATAGGCTGGCTCTAGTAACTCGATTTACTGCACAGTACTAACAATTTTAGCTAGACTGATACATGTCCTACATAGTCACTGAATAATGCACCCGTTTGCCATGAAACTTATTGGAAATCAACTTGTCCATAAGCGATCACTCGGCAAACAAATCACAATAAAATGAGAACTCCTCACCAGATTGCCCCATATAGTTTGGTGACGTCACACGTCAACCCTCGTCCCAGTGGATGAAGGCGCCCTGCCGCTCGCCTTCGTGCGGTTCTTTGCGTGATGTCTTGTACCGTGCTAGCTGAAGCAGACGACTCAGAACTTCGCTGTTAGCTGCTGAGGTCACGTATCTTTTTCTGAAACAAAAACTCGAAGCACAGTATCACAAAGCTCGGTCGTTCTAACCTTAAATCCAACAAAGAAAGGAAATTCAAATCAATCTAACAAAGTTAGGTACACTGAAATTATGATTCGTTAATGTGAACAAATAATCTACGGCGTAGATGCAAGAAGAGATTTAAATGAAATCATTATTTGCACTTTAATAACAAACTTTACTTTGTATGATAATTTTTGGATTACCAAGGCTTTACCGATTATTAAAACATTAATGATAAAAATCAAACTTCAATTTCAAATTCTTGTGTTCTAATATTTTCCTAATCCTATTAGTGTCTTCAGTACCAAAATTAAAAGTATCATTAGGATCGTTTAAATGAATCTCAAGCTCACCAGTTCTTACGGAAGTTATAGGCTTTAAACTATACACCAGCTAAAGTACACTGTGTAAGAAACTATTCAAGACGTAAACAAATTCAATTCTACGGAACGATTGGAAAATCATGAAAAGAGGGTAGATTATTATTACCGCAGCCGCCCCTACGACTAGGTACATTGTATGATTGATGCACCCTCATAGCGCAATTTTTAAACGATAAACTTTAATAATGGTAGGTAAACTGCGTAGTGGTCATATTAATCAACACTAAATCTCTGTAGAAACATTTCGCGTTCGGTCATATTATATCACTACGAAAACAATCGTTAGAAAAACGGAAAATAAACTTTGTTTGAAATGATTATTAATTTCTGTCACGCAATATTCAACTTTTACTTGGAGGGTAGGTACTGTACTGGTAATACTTTTTTGACAAATACCCACTAAACTGAATAAGTGCAACTCAAGTCTACCCCAGCATCTAGCTACACTTTCTTTTAGTGAACACTATATCGGAATCGTAGTGACAAGTTAACGACTGACCTGATGTGTTTTTAAAATCTGTCTGTGAGGCCATAGTGCCTACGTCCACGCGTCGCTTGTAGTTGACCGTTAGAGATGTGCCAACTCGGTTTGCCAACCCGGTCCAAACCGAGTCAAGCTAAAGTCGAACCGACCCGGTTTGTTAGTCGACTAACTCGATTCTATAACGAGCAGCGGACCGCAACATTCAAGCCCGCTCGCCGACAGCGGGCCGGGCGAACGAAAGTAACGAAACCGACAGCGCGCGACTCGCGCGAGCGGGCTGAGCCGGAGCGGGCGAACCGAATGAGAAGCCGAATAAACCCGATTTCTCCCGAACAGGTGCGCGGGCGACGACGGCGACCATAAGTAGACCTTATCTCGTTGCAAGAAAGTTTACATAAATTCGTCCAGTTCAATGGTACGGTGGCGTGACACTTGTCCTTGACCTTGAGCTCTTGAACTTAATTTGATTTTTGCATTTTTGAGTTTTGTCGTTTATTACGTAATATAATTTTGAATGAAACGGATGTTGTGGAACTTTAAAAATAATTCGTGTTATTTAGTTGTTTATAATTTAGAACTCTTGCTTTTCGTTATTAGAAAGTAGTGTCAGCGTTGTTTATTAATGTTAGTGCTATTGTTTTAATATTATTTGTTGCTGAACAATGTCAGGACCGGGACCGCGAAAACGCTCTGCGGTTTGGGAGCTTTTTGAATCTCCTGTAGATGGAAGAGTTAAATGTAAGAAGTGCTCAGATTCATACAAATACTCGGGCAATACGAGTACTTTAATGAACCACATAAAAAAAAAGCATCCGGGAGCCATTGATTCCGATTTACCAACTAGCGCTGGCAGTAACACCAACTCTTCGCAGTCATCGACAGCAACACCGGTATCGGCAGATAATTATGATGTGTCATCGCCTGGGCCATCCGTGCAAGCTGAACCAGTTCAACCACCTCGAAAGATATTCACATTCAGACAAACTAGAATAACAGTACCGCAAAAGATTTTGCAAAAATCAGGTGACGATGCGCTATTAAATATGATTGTAAAGGACTTTCAGCCGTTTCAAATAGTCGAGAACGAGGGATTTCGACACTATTCAAAAGTGTTGAATCCCGATTATCAACTACCATCTCGAAAAAAATTAGTGCAGCTGTTAGAAGAGAGATACAAAATAAAATCAGAAGCCATGAAAAAGGAACTACATCAGGTGGATCATATCGCTTTAACATCCGACATATGGTCTTCAGATGGAAATAAAAGTTTAATTAGCGTCACGGCTCATTACATAAAAGACGATAAGCTGAAGTCTTTAGTTATAGCCACATCTGAAATTACTGAGACCCACACAGCCGAAAATATAGCCATAGCCATACAACAAATAGTAAATAATTGGAATATCAGTTTTAAAATTGTCACAATAGTCACGGACAACGCGGCCTCAATGAAAAAAGCGGTGGTAGAGCATCTGCACAAAAGAAACCACTTGTGTGTGGCCCACACCTTGAACCTCGCAGTTAAGGACTGCTTAGAAAAAGATAATGTAGACGGGGGTGACGAAGAGGCCAATTCAAACACAGTTTTACTCCAGCTCCTCAGTAAATGTCGATAATTGGTTTCACATTTCAAACATAGTGTGAAATCAACATACGCATTATGCGAAATGCAGTCCCAATTACAACTGGAGCAGTTAAAACTCAAACAAGATGTTCGTACTCGGTGGAACAGCACTTTTTATATGCTTGAGCGCTTGTTAAAAATCAAAGTCCCGCTTTCAGCAACGTTACCTACGTTGGACACTGCGCCATCAAACTTGAATACCAGCGAATGGCTTTTAGCGGAAGATGTGGTTATGCTGTTGCATCCATTCGAAGCAGTAACTTCTTACTTGTCTGGCGAAAAGTATCCGTCTCTGTCTTCGGTAATACCAATTGTGTACGGCCTTCAACAAGCAGTCAAGTCTAAGAAACCAGCTACTGAACAGGGCAAATATTTACAGCGGATTTTGTCAATAGTAATCGAAAAGAGACTCGACGTATACGAAAGCAACAGAACCGCAGCTAAAGCTACATTTCTAGACCCCCGTTTTAAAAAAAAAGCGTTTGCACTGGAAAGCAACGCAAATAATGCACAGCTATGGGTGATCGGCGAACTTAAGGAATCGTTAGCTTTGGCAGAAGTATACGAACGTGAGCAGCAAGTTGAACATCCACATCCAACCGCCGGTACATCCAACCAAGCCAACTCTACTACTGTCCTGGAAGACGAAATCTGGGGCATCATAGACAGAAAAATTGTTGACGCCACCAGTCAAGCAACTCCATATTCGTCAGCCGCGATGATGGTGAAGCAGTATATGGATTTGCCACACCTTGGACGCAAATGTGACCCACTCGGATTTTGGCGTGAAAAGAAAGGTCTTTTTCCACTATTATATAAATTAGCTCATAAATACCTTTGCATTCCCGCAACCTCAGTGCCGTCAGAGCGGCTGTTTTCTAAAGCCGGTATTTTATGCAATGAAAGACGGAACCGTCTTGCACCCAAAAAAGTAAACGAAATACTTTTCTTGAATAGTGTTGCTATATAAATAGTTCAAGTTGCTATATAAGAGTTTGCAATATGATTTTATATACAATGTGTTACCGTCAAGTAGGCTTCTCTTAAAGTAGAGTAAAGTAACATAGATCTTTAACGTATCCAAGACCTTAATTTAATTAATTAACTTAAATTCAGGCTTTATTAACTTTCTAACAAAATTTTAATTGCCAGTAATGTACAGTAAATAATTTGACAAGTGAGTGTTAAATGACAGCGTGATATGAGTAACGACAATTACACTGTACACCCACTACATTGAATGTGCGGATTTAAGAAATTTAATTGTGCAGTTAATTCACATAATTATGATTAGCTAATACATGCAAACAATTACTAATGGATCATATTATTATCAGTTTTAATAAATGCCCGCATGCCGGTAACAGGCTGTATAAATAACAACAAAGAATGAAACCAAATAGTAGAGTAGATTAAGAAATATTTTAATTATTTTATTTTCTAATAAAACGTCTAGATTAGATACTAACTTACTGTGATGTTAGAAATTTTAGACTGTCATTGCCAAATAAAGAATTCTTAAAGTTAAGGAAAGTAAAACATTTTATAAAAATGTTTAAAGATTAATAATAATATATACTAATATGTACACAATACAAGACAAAGAATAGGTCACTTAAACTATAAGGCAACAACACAACAGGCGATTGTGTTTCTTTAATGATTCGTTTTCTTTTTAATGACTTAAATATGAGGCTGTTTAGTTTGTTTTTTTGTACCTGTCCATTCTATTTTTTTACGTATGTACAAGTTACATTATGTTTATGTTCAATTAAGAGTAATAATGTTGGTTCATATCTTGGTTTTATTGCCTTTCCTTTACCCACAAAAGGACTAAATTAACCATTTTTTTTAATTAAATGAAAATGTTTAAGTACATTTTATATTGTACATCCCGCTCTCATTGTAATTATGAAAAATGTGCGATCGTGCGAAAGTTCAATTCAGTTTAATTCAGTGTTTCGTTTGATTTGAAATCTATTATAAATACATTTTCAGCTATATGTATATACACTATGTACTATATATAGTTAGCAATTTATAATTACTTGTTACTCTATGGCACCTAGTTACCTTACCGAGGTAACGCTACTCACTAATGTAACAATATAACATAAAAACAGTTTCGGTTTAAAACCCGAACAAGTAGGTGCTTAAATTCACGGATCGACTCGGACAGGTCAAACCTAATAAATACTACATTAATACGTTTAGGACCGTCATAGCAACTCGGTTTGATCAACCCGGGTTGAAACCGGTTTACATAGAAAGTCGGACCGTTCAACTCGATTTGAGATATTTTCGGGTTGGCACATCTCTATTGACCGTCGCTTCTGGGTCAATTCCACTAGTGCAACAAACAACTGACGATGTGTCCCGCTGTTCTTGAACTTTGATGTAGTTTGTGTTGTGACTGCTGGCTTTTGTCGCCGAGGTGGTAAGTAGTAGTTTTCTTTTATACGAAGTAAACAATCGAATATTTCATGTCCGTTTCTCTCGCAATGAAAACAATTTAAACAGTGCAATCTTCATTTGTTTTCATACGGTTTTGTAGGTCTCCGTGACGGTGTTAGCTTGAGTTTCAATAACGGAAACGCTTGTAGCTCCTGTTCCTTGATTTAGTGATGTCAAGTTCGTTGTATTTCAAAGAGTAACAACAAACTTTTTCTTCCATTTTATTCGCTTCGAATTCCATCATTCTTCGTGTTCGCTCATGGGCCGTAGATACCATCCCAACTTCTGATGTCGGGGACAGGGTCTGGATGGCCGGCTGCGGTGTGTGGCACATTAGATGAGCTATTCATCATAGTTTTGGACGAGGAGGTAGTTGTGAGTAAGATGAAACACTACGGATGCAATTAACTTGATTTATTCCTTATACAATGAAGCACAAAAAAACAGTTCCTGGCACAGAGGTCTGTAAGCTAGGTTATCGAAGTCTCGAACAGAATAGTCTTTATTAAATTAACACTAGGCACATTGCAGGGTTATAACACTGACTCTAAACTTAGTATAGCACAACGAAACGGGACAGTTCCAAGGCAGTAGTGCACTCGACGGGGACCCAAAGCGAAGTGTGGGTCGGCGTTGGCTGAGTGAACCGCCAAGACTCTGTCTAGCGCGCCAAAACAGGTTCAAGGGGGCGCTACTGTCGCCTTCCAATGACGCGCCGGCTTCGTTGAGCTTCCATACTCATGACCGTCTACGACATATATATATATATATAAAATAATATTATAAACGTGAAAGTTTGGATGGATGTATGGATGGATGGATGTACGTTCCACTTAATCACAAAAACTTCCAGTTATGTACCTTATATATCAGAATAGGACATTAGGCTCCTATGGCATCAGTTATGACAAATTTTATACCTTTTAGGGACTAAAAACGGCATTAAGCTTTGTATGGAGAGCAAATCATTGTAGTTGCAACAGCTACCTACATGTCATCGTTTTGACATAAACTAATCAATATATTAATGATTTCGTCAGGCCTACGGCAGACCTTTACGAAACGCATACCAGACTATTCTTTGTAAAAAAAAAAACGGATATCGGAACACGTATCCGCGAAATTCGAATAATCGCGTAATTTCAAGAATCAAATACGTAAAATTTTACAAATTTGAAACAATGCCATTTGATTTCACGTACGTGACACACCCATCTGGCAAGACATGTCAAACCAGTGAAGCCCGAAGAGCTACTCCGATGTTCAAAATTCGACTGTCGAATAGTGCCATCCCTCTCGATCTCCTGTCAAAGTATATTTGAGTGAATGGAATAGCACTATACGACAGTAAAATTTCGAACATCGGAGTATCCCTTCAGGTATGTATCACGTTCCGATACGCACATCTGAAAATGGTACGAGCTTTGATTATGTACACGGGTGTACATAATCAAAGCTCGTACCATTGGTAACTGAGTATAAATAAAGTAGTAAATAACTGAGTATGCAAAGATAGGATAATCAACATATATAAATTATTCTGATAATATTATAAACGTGAGAGTATTTACGTTCGTTCCACTTAATTTTAAACGATGATTGATGGACGGTCGCCAGTGTTCGCAAATCGTCGTAAACAGCCAATTGTTGAATTGTCTCTTCCTAAAGACCGATGTGCAATATTTATCGCCGAGTACAGTATTAGTGCATAAAGTTTTTGTTTTACTCGGATCTTAGACTCGACAATACCCGGATTGACAAATAATTATGTTACTACATAATCGACGTGCTTAATCAAGGGCCTGACACGCTTTGATAGAGAAGGATAGCCTTACTGCGATACTTATAAGAGGAAATAGAAAAGAGTGCCAGTTTTGGCTCTATCACCGACCGAGCATTTTTTTATGGTCGGTTTATCGGCATGACGCAAACTGGCTGTGTGAAAGAACCATATTGGCACCAAAAAATTATATTGTTTTCAAAATCAACAATAAAATGTTGAACAAAATAACTTCTACGCAAACAAAAATATATATCGACCGTCACCATCCCCTGCCATTTCTGAGCATATATCTTATTGAATCGAATGGGACTTACCCTCGGATAACTCCAAAAAGATTCAAAAAGTATGTTTTGCTTTTAGTCCATCACTTACACCCAATATTACGATTGTTGAATACTTGAAAGTCTAATTGTCGATATCAATTAACGAGTTCTACGCGTACGAAGTCGCGGGCAAAAGCTAGTAATACATATACAAGGAGGTACATAATTGAAATTTCTTATGCAAAGGAGAAGTTATACTTTTTGCTGTAACGATATTCAGTGAAGTTTATTCAGTATTTTTGCCCCTCCAAAGATGGACGGGTAAAATGCAAAGTTGGTCTTCGACTACGCATGTTAAAGCCAATTACACAGCATCAATGAATAACTACATTGCATAGTCAAATGAAAAAAAAACTGCTGGAAAATTAAAGGTAGGTAGCTACACCTACTTTTGACATAATATTTATTTTAATAATCTAATATTCCTGCACGATAATTAACAATCAATATGATTTTTGGTTGATAAATAACTTATGGACGTGTAAAGCAATGCATGCAAGAATTAGACTGTCGGATAAGCGCGATTTTATAATTCTTTGTAGTAAGTTTTACTGAGACTTATAGAAGTAAAGTAAAAACGAACATCTATTCTTATGTTACAAAATACTTTTGCAATGATTATTTGCTTAATATTTATCTAACGAAGGACACAGTCATAAATAAAAACATAATAAATATTAAATAAAAAAATAACATAATACACATCACTTTTTCAATACTTTCCAACAAACTTTTAACTAGCTGCCATTGATACATAAGTTGTATCTCGAGTCATGATCTCTCTCTCTGGAGTCGGTTTCTCATATTTGAGGATCGTGGTCAGCTTTAGGGTTGCATCAGATCTGGCGTGGATGATCTGCCTCCACCGGTTTCTGTCCAGCGCATCTCTTAGAGTAGAATTTAGAGGTTAATGAGTCTTTAACTTTCGAGTCATGATAAAACTGACCAGTTTGGAGTGTTTGTACAGAAAACCCAGTAAAATAAGCTGAGGGAGCATTATAGGAAAGGTACACACAAAAACGTGTACCTACGGCGTTTCAAGTTAGGATTATAGTAAATAATACACTATATTTAACATTATGTGTTGTGTCTAAATCCAACAAATAGTAATCCACTCTAAAAA
This sequence comes from Apotomis betuletana, assembly GCA_932273695.1. Classification (NCBI taxonomy): domain Eukaryota; kingdom Metazoa; phylum Arthropoda; class Insecta; order Lepidoptera; family Tortricidae; genus Apotomis; species Apotomis betuletana. Next base: position 30,067,147 of record OW026298.1, on the reverse strand, counting down.
TAATACCCCAGTGTAGGTACCCCAGAGGGGCGGGTCACGATCAGTTACGGTTGTTCTGCAAATAGCTTCAATTTAAATTTCGTTAAAGCAGGGTATCCAGCTGTCTTCGAACCGTAATGATATATTCAAATTTAATTTTAGTTCCTTTGTATGAATAAAGTTGAGTGCTGAGTTTTCATCATAAAACTGAGCACTGATTTTGTTAGGTTATTGTATGGTGAGTGGGGCGGAGATCGTTAGGGTTTTTGATGAGATGGAGCAGTGTCTTTTTGAAATCCGTGTAAAATTAAATTTAATAACTTCTATTAGGAAAATAATATATGTTGGGATCAAAAACAATTAACAGTTTTAGTTTGTCGATGACACTTCCTTTCAGCTCTTTAATGCGCAAGAAACTCCCCAGGCACCGTATATTAATCACTACACAATTCAGTAAAAAGAAATCTCTCCCACTTTGACGATTATGACACAAACATACGTAATGTAATGACTCCTGCGACCGGCAAATGATTGCTGGCTAGGGGTCAATGGAGGTTGGGATTTTAATTTTTGATTAGTCATTACTTTTCCCTAAAGTGCAAGATCCTTATTTTATCATATATTCGTAGTCACCTTCATGGAGTCAGATTTACATATCATGTACATACTGTACATTTCTTTCACAGTAACCTGATTACCATCAATAATACGCCAAAAGAAGTTAACTTCAAAACCCGATCAGAAATAATCTACTACCACATTCTTTTCACAGATACTTAATGGAATACATGCGTGACTATCGACTTCTATCAGGGGAGAATGTGCAAAGGTATTTCGTTTTAGCGAGTCATTACTCTTTCATGAGTTCCTAAACTTAATGATGCGCCTTCAGGAAAAGGTCGTATTGCTAAGCTTTTGAAAGTTTTTCTAAGTAGCTATTCATGTGTATTAGTATCTTAGATGGATAGATCAGTCCAAGTAAGTATTTTGCTATCATCAGACAAAGAAGATTTTGTGGCAAAAACGTCAATTAACTAAGGACATCTTTCCGATATTACATTTTTATATTATATCAATAAATTTTTCAAATATGTCGACCTGACATTGCATAATTAAATATTAAGTTCACCGGATAAAAAAGATATTAACTAAATTGGTGATAACTACCTATAGATGTTATACAATGATAATAAATAATTTAAATTTTAACATTTTCTAACTCATAAATAGGCATAATTTTAATGGATTTCAAAATTTAACAAACTTCAATATTATTCCCGTCAATTTCACTGAACGGACAAGACTGTCATGTTTTGTCAACGTTTTATAGATCTCTAAGGATGAAAAACGTTACCTTTTTTATCGACCTATATGAACTTTATACTGTATAATAGGTATGTAAGTTGCATATCATATTTTACGTTAATCTCGTAGTCATAACTGTCATAAGAAAATACAAGTTTATATCGTTGAGATGTCCTTATGACAATTTTATTCGTGTCACAAAACTTCTATGTCTGGTTATAATTTATCAAGATGTAAAATCGGCTACGTCGACTATATAATGTTATATAAGTAATGAGACATAAACTAAGGGATACAACGTAATTTTTCAGTTTTCTATTCTTGTTTTAAAATTTACAATAGTGTTGTGTTTTAGTACAATTGAGCCTCCTCAATATCTCGGTTCGTTAACTGGTTATTAGTAAGATAATACTTGTAATATCTATGTTAGATTTAAAATATTAGGGGAAAATCAACACGAATCGATCTTCCCCTAATGAGCAATGTTTGTTTGTACTATATGCGCTAAATGACGAGATGTTACAGGAAGGAATATTCGACCACATCACACAAGTGCTTATCCAGTCGAAATGTGAAAATCGGACGTGTTTGCGTTGAAGGAATGCTAAGCTCCAGTTGTCACTTCCAGAGTCCATCATCAATCCATCTCCATACCAAATTTCGTCTAAATCGGTTCCGCATAAGAAATTCCACTCCCCTTTTCACCGCCTTAAGTGATGATTTCCGGGATGAAAACTATCCTTTGTCTTGTCTTGGAACTCAAACTACATATATCCATCGGTTTAGCGGTAAAAAATATACATATATTTTATTAGCCGTTAAGGAGGTGTTACGTGATAAAGGTGACAAACGCACGTACTGAATTGACATATAATTATAATAATAAAAAAAAAATGTTTTTAACCGAGGGGTTCTCAATTCTGTTGTATTTTTAATTTTTTTTTATGTTTGTTACCTCAGAACTCCGTCATTTATGAGTCGATTTGGAAAATTCTTTTTAGGTTCATGAAAAGACATCTCCAAGTTGGTCCCATAAAATTTGAGTGAAGATCTGATGACGAGATCCATGAGTAATTGAAGGAATTCCTGAAATTTTATAGGCACTTATAATGTTTTTCATATATTTTCTAAAACTATTTAAGTATTTGCATATGGTAGTCATCATTTTCCAATGCTGAGCTGATGGAAGGTACCACTCCTTAACGGTTATGAGTAAGGAGCTATGCCAACGAGATGCATGCCTTTAGAATCACTAAAAAGCAAAAAAATAAAAATAAATAACAAGAAAAGAACCGACTTCAATAAAACTAAAAATCCAAATAAATAGTAATAAGTTAAGTGACATTGGGCTGGCCATATAGCCCGAAAAACGGATGGCCGTAGGGGCAGAAAAGTCCTAGAGTGGCGAGCACGTATAGGAAAGCGCAGCATGGGTAGACAGATGACTTCGTCAGGGTCGCACCTTGTGGCGAGCTATGGGGGAGCCCTGTGCAATTCAGAAATCAGCAGTGGACGTTTGTGGCTGACAAATATGTAAATAATAGGTAATTTCGACCATACCAGAATTAGCGGATTTATGCGTCATCTAGCTGGTAAGGTAAGTGATTGATCTATAACTTACAAACTACATGCATAAATTAATTAATCATAATTATGATGTTATCATGCCTAAATTTAACGTGTAGGTACACCACGTATATCCACGTAACCAGCTCCAGGAAGTAAATTGCATTAATTAAAATACCTGAAACAAGCTAATGCAAAATTTAATATATTATTCAAACTATCTACACTAATATTTGCTATAAGTACTTACTTTATTGGTAAATTAAAACAACTTTCGTAAAACTGAGTAACTTATAAATACTAACCATTGGACGTTATACATCAAACGAACCACAAAACAAAACTTCTCCAAAGTTCTGCGGCTCAACATACGGTAGGAAACTAGAACTCAATTTATTAAACTTTATACTGTTTAAATATTTGTATAGAATCTTTTTATCGATTCATATTTTTTTATGTGGTAATACCACATTTTTATTTTTTATAAATAACTAGCTGTGCCCCGCGGTGTTACCCGCTCATCCCACGGGAACACTAAATTTATTCGGGATGAAAAGTATCCTATGTCCTTTCTCGGGTCTCAAACTATCTCCATACCAAATTTCATCGTGAAGAGGTAACAGAGAGACAGACTGACAGACAGACAGACACACTTTCGCATTTATAATATTAGTATGGATGACACAAAGGTAAATTAAGAAAGAAAAATTGAATGTTCTCTACTACAATCGAAGCGGGGTTTGAACCCGCGACCTCTGCGTTTCCGGCGCATTACTGTTCCAACTGAGCTATCCGATCGCTACGTCAATCACACCAAATCTTTCATCCCTTAATTCTTTACAATATTGGAGCGCCGTCTGCGTCATATATGTTTTTTTGAAATACTTATGCGCATTAGCCATACCATACCCTAGGATGTGCGTTTTTCACGCACGATCCCCAATCCCCATTGCTTTACAGCAAGTGTGAAGACTGCGAGAGAGATGGGGCTGTTCTAAATATTTGTATAGAATCTTTTTAACGTTTCATATTTTTTTATGTGGTAATACCTTTTATTTTTTATAAATAATGACACAAAGGTAAATTAAGAAAGAATAATTGAATGCTATCTAATACAATCGAAGCGGGGTTTGAACCCGCGACCACTGCGTTTTTAGGGTTCCGTACCCAAAGGGTAAAAACGGGACCCTATTACTGAGACTTCGCCGTACGTCCGTCCGTCCGTCCGTCCGTCCGTCCGTCTGTCACCAGGCTGTATCTCAACAACGGTGATAGCTAGACAGTTGAAATTTTCACAGATGATGTATTTCTATTGCCGCTATAACAACAAATACTAAAAATAAAATAAAATAAATATTTAAGGGGGGCTCCCATACAACAAAATTGTTATAGATTATATATATGTATAGATAGGTACGGAACCCTTCATGCGCGAGTCGGGCTCGCACTTGCCCAATTTTTTACTGTTTGCTTCAAAAGATGATTAAGTATAATATTTTGCCATGGTTTATTTTCATAACACACGACAAAGAAGCGGCGCAGTCGTGTCCACTCTTTGTTTTGAAATGGGATAGTAATTCACTTTGACTAGGTTGTAATAGAAAGGTTTTTCTGGAAAGCTTTGTGAATAGCTACGGCATTAATTCTGTTTAGCATGTCAGGAACATTTTATGAAGTCTTGCGATAGGTTAGGTAATTTTAGAGTTCCATACCATACCTCAATAGCTATAACAGATCCCTTATATCGGGTTTCCAGAAAGTATAAGTGCAAGTTTAAAGACCTTTTAATTTATTTTATTTATTTAAGCTGGCATTTTCTTCGCACAATGCACAGTATTGAAAAGTTATTTTAGCTGTATCACCTTTAAACGAGCAATACGTCTGTCTGTTACCTCTTCATGCTTAAACCGCTGAACTGATTTAGATGAAATTTGGTATGGAGATATTTTGAGACCCGGGAAAGGACATAGGATACTTTTCATTCCGAATAAATTTTAGTGTTCCCGTGGGATGAGCGGGTAACACTGCGGGGCACAGCTAGTTTATTATACCTATGTATATAAATTTATTTCTGTGATCTCGGAAAGGGCTCTAACGATTTCGCTGAAATTTGGTATATGGGGGTTTTCGGGGGTAAACAATCGATCTAGATTAGTCTTATGTTTGGGAAAACGCGTGTTTTTGAGTTTTCATGCGTTTTTCTTGCCAAGCAGAATATGGTCGCCAATTTCGTCCTGCCGGCCACTGTCCGTCTGGTCCAGCAGGTTAAGATGCGGTGGGCAAGGAACGCGTGTGACGGGTTCAAATCCCGCCCGGTGACTTATTTTTGTTTTTTTTTAATATGTTCAATTTTATATATTTTTTATTTTTATTTTTTATTGTTATAAGAAAAGTTTAAAAAAATGTAGTTAATGTTTGAGATAACAATATATATTTCTCATAAATATGTCTAACATTATTATTACGTGAATAAGATTTATGCTTTCAAGTTTTTATTTTATTGAGACTTATGAAGCAATAGTGCAAAACGAAAAATTTACCGATACAAATTTTAACACAGTTTCTCGGGTAATTTTTGTGACGCCGTCTCTCGAACAATGGCATAAAAACTAACCTTGTGTAGATTATTACCTAAACACCACCATATTACAATAAATAGTAATAACCGAGCAAAGCTCGGTCGCCCAGGTATTTAATTAATTTTAGTTTTTAGTTCTCTATTTTCATAATTAACTAAGTTTTATTTTATTTAAATGCCTTCTACTTGATATGCCATTAAATCGTGCATCCATAAATATTTTAAAGGTATACTTTGGTTGACGTTCGCAAGCACGTTATCTGGCAAGTAGCAATCTTATTCAAAAACCGGCCAAGAGCCGGATGTTCCGTAGTTGCCCAAAACCGCTGTTTTAAGCCCGTCTATTGTGAAGGATGGATTTAAATTGCGAGAAAGATGTCAAGCTCTATAAAAAGTTCGTGAACACCAACGTAACTGTAATTATTTATTACCTTCTGGAAGTTATCGATTATACGCGCCAGATTGAGCGAAATGTTTTAATGCAGTATGACACTGAACTAATATGTGTAACGTTCGAAGTATAAGAAAACCACGCGGCACTTACTTCATTATAAAAAAATTATGAAATTTAGTGGTCACTCAAAAACGACTCGACCGATTTTATTCACTATAGTTTTCATTGAAGTATTTTATAAGGCCTCATTTTCATGAATTTTTGCCATCATTCTTTGACCCGTGGTTGAAAAGTAAGAGGGGGGAACTATTTTTTGGATTTCCGGAGCGAATATTTACAAAACTGCTGACTTTATCAAAAAATAATGTTTGGCGACCCCTATTATTTTTAGAAGACCTATTTAACGGCACCCCACACGGTAGTGTTGGAATGAAAAAAAAGAGGTACTAGAAAAAAAGTTTTTTTTTCGAGTTTTTACTTTACCGTTTTGTCGGCGTGATACCTACAGATACTCATCCTAAATTGTAGCTTTCTAGTACTAATGATCACCTAGCTAAGCCGCGGACGGACTAGTTAACTACGGAACCCTAAAAACCGTTAATTTCTAATTTCAACATTAAAATATACAGAGTGGCCCATTGAGATCGGTCTGTATGGGAAAGTAAAGTAAAAAAGATATCTAAGTAGAAAATATGTTAGTATTATTTTTCAAAACGCCCGGGTTTTACTCCCGAGCTGAGTGCAGTTTTTTTTAATGTATGAATGCAGTTTTTCTTATTATTAAAATCGATGACATGGTTCTTAAGAACAGATCTTCGTATGTCTTACAGTTTAGACTTTCCCATACAGACCGATCTAAATGGGCCACCCTGTATATTTTTGCGATTGTATAGTTATTTATTTCTAGTTGGTAAACCAATCTCGACTAATCTCGATGCATGGGGACAATAGCTTACCAACGGCAAAGTAAAGTTTGATTCACGAATCTACATTATGAAAATCTGTGTCGTGAAGTTCTTTTTGCCACGTTGATTTTAAGAAGGCGCAATTTTTCTTTATTTTATTTAAATAAAAATATCTAGTCGTAGATAAACTTTTGTATGCAGCATTGATTGCGTAATTATTTACAATGTTCGCTACGCACACATCATAGCTCATGCCACTCGCATTTGTTTGCCCCAACTAATAAATTTTAGTTGTATAACAAACAATTTTCTTATACAACTAAAAATAACTTTAATAAATTATGATAGATAAGTAAGTAACGTTTTTAAATAACATTGAAATAAACTGTATCTCTCGCTTACGACTGTGGAGTGTGGACGCCCAGACAAGAGTATCGAACGCTTAGTCCTGGAGTCTAAAAATATACAAGTCTCACAAACGACTTCAAGAATCTCTTCAAAGGAACAATTACTTACTTGAACGAGCACAATTTTAGTTGTTAGTTCTATTTTAATGTCAATGTTATGTTATATTCCTTGACTTGTACCTTAAACTGGGGTGAACAGAAATCACTTAATGGGGGGAAATATTTTGGGAAAGCTTTTGATAATTACGGCATTAACCTTAATTTTTGTTTATGGCCAATGTTCGATGGTTTATTAAAGAATTGAACATTTGTTTATTACGATAGCGACACTGAAATAACGTAAAATTAGCCTCAAACAACATATAGATCATTAAAATTTATCTTTTTTTAACATAGTACTTACTATAGTTATGTGTCGGTGTCTATCGTATCTTAATTATATAAGATCATATCGTGAATATAATTCCTCAACTTATATATTATGATTATGAACATAAACCGTCGTAAGAAGTCTACAAAAACATAGTATCCCCAGTCTTCGGGAAGGCCTATGTTCGGCAATGGACATTTCTATATTGAAGTGGTGGACGTATTACCTAACTCCATTAAAAACCCTGCGCGTGCCACGTTTCCCTAAGTTGTTTAGAGATAGTGACTATGAAAAGAAAGTTGTGAAATACATGTGCCAGCACCTACTCATTCAATTTCATGTTGACAACCCTAATTAAATCCTCTTTATATGTCGTATATACTGTCCCCGTTTTTCAAGAGCGATAAACAGGGTGTATTTTAGTTTTCTCGGTAAATAACTCTAATCTTTTTGGTTTGTTGATGCAAACATGTATAATAGTCAGAGATCGGATAAATGTGCGTCATTATACATGGTGTCATGTAAAAAATAGACAACCTACTAAACTCCAGTGTTTAATTAAGAAAAATCTTTTTTTCTTACTTTATTATAATTAGGTTTTTAATTGTTACTAATAAGAATATGGATCAATTTGATCTGAAATAAAATATTTTTATATTATTTTATTTTTTATTTTTAAAAGGTCGCCAACGCGCGTGTTATGCTCCTGGCGTCGTAAGCGTCTATAGGCGGTGGTAACTGCTTAACATCAGGCGACCTGCATGCTTGTTTCCGTCACCGTCGTATTATAAAAATAAAAATTAAGAAATACGGACTGATACAGGCTAAGTATCACTATTTAAAGAAACAGATTTCATTAATTAACATCTGTTTGAAGAAGTTTTAATACACGCTAGTTAGCAACACTATGATGACCAGCATGTATCGTCCCTTTTTCTCTAAAATTATTCACAACATAAAAAAAAAAATGAAATTATTAGTTTATCTTAAAATTTATACTGGAGGTTAGAACGTTGTCCATTAAATACAGACAATAGTAGAGTTGTTAGTCCGCTGTTTTCTAACGTAATTGTGCGCATCGGGTTACAAGCATGAAATTTCTATCACAGATAGTGTTTTCCGGTGATTATTTTCAGATGTGGAGGGAAATCAGATTCGTACCCTGTGAGGCGGGAGAGCGGAGTGAAGAGGACCAAATTTACCTCTTTTCTTTCTTTATTGCTGGTCATTTAAGTCTATTAGGACTTGTTTGGTATCATTTTCGTGTAAAACAGATATCCAAAATTCATTTTTTATGTTATTTTTGTACAGTTCTGTATAAAAATATGAGTGTATGGCCGAAAAGGTAAAAATCACAAGTTTTTTTATTCAGTGAGGTAAATTAGTTAAATTTCGTTAACATTTTCAAATTATTCTTAACATTCTAAAAAGCTTATTTAATCTAGTTTCTAAAAATATATGCATGTTGGGCACTTCTCATACAAACAGTAGCTTAAAATATATATTTACGTCGCCGTAACCGACGTAAATCTCCGAACGCATCCTATTTTGCTTATTTAAATACATTAAATAATAATTATTAACATGCTTTTACATATAATATTTACCATACACGTCCTAGAAAAACAAATTGATGTAATTAAAACAAAATATTTTTTTGCTAATGTATCACGAGCATACGAGCTAATCTCAACATCAACAATTTATTTAAGTTACTGTTTGTATGAAAAGTGTCCATCATGTATTTATTTTTCGAATCTTGATTAAATTTGCTATTTTGCAATATTTTTGTTTGTTGTAAATGTTCAGGAAGTATAACTAATTTATCTCCCTGAATAAAAAAAAACTTGTGATTTTTACCATGTCGGAAATACACCCATATTTAACTTTTTTTTCAAGGTACTTTTGTATCAGATGTGCCCAATATGTATACATCCTTAAAAACAAGATTAAATTTTCCATTTATTGATATTTTTTTAAGCTATAAATATTGAGGATATATAACTAATTTAGCGTTCTGAATAAAAAAACCCTGTTGTGATTTTTACCTTTTCGGCAATATACCCAATTTTTTATATCAAACTATACCTAAATAACATGAAAAAATAATTGCTGATATCTGTTTTACACGAAAACGATGCCGCACAAGCCCTAATAGCCTTATCTGATCAGTAATAAAAGTAAAGAAAAAGAGCAGTACTTGGTCCTAGTCAGCCCGCTCTCCCGCCACGGAGGGGACGAATCTGACTTCCCTCCACATCTGGAAATAATTACTGCGGAATGCTCTATGTGTGGTAGAAATTTCATGCTTGTAACCCAATGCGCACAATTTCGCGGCTTAGCAACTCTACTATAATGAATCGAGACTCCAAAAGACAACCACCTATATTTCCCTTATCACTGAAAAAAAAATCCTGATAATACGTTCAAAGTCGAAAATCGTTTCTATCCGCCCCGATTTACGTTACCTCATACTGTACAATACGTTAGTTAAAGTTTCGATTTTTTTCAATTTTAGTTTATGGCTATACAGAGTACAGTTAGAGTGCCATGCAACTAACAATTTTTATCGGTGACAGCGAATGTAGTGAGCATTCCAAGGTGCAATCTCGACACGGTCACGGCTATCTCGAAGGCAGTAAATCTGGCAAGCTGGCGCGTCGCCAGTCGGGACACGTAACGTCAGCTTTGGAAGGTTTATTGGTGATCAGCGAACCCCCCTCGTGACGTTTAGCAACTGACGTGGTGCTGTTTAGGTATAAACCATACAAGCAGTAGCAGGACCAGACGTCTATCGCGAGGCTTTTAATTATCTTTTTTCCCTGACAATGTAAACATCGTCTTTTTTTTAATGTCATAGGGCGCAAACGAGCAAGCGGATCGCCTGATGGAAAGCGATTGCCGTCGCCCATAGACAGGGCTAAGGCAGGGCAGGGATAAGGTCGTATCGGTCCGGAAATACCGCATGTTTGTACATGTGCAATGACATTACTTTAACAAAAAACATTCAATCTAAACATTATTGCATTACTTGATGAGGATGTGGTTTTATAATACCTGCAATCTGCATGCTTAAGTGGCTCTGCGAACGGTACATATACCTCGAGTTTTTTTTTAGGAATGACTGAAATATGACTTTTACGATTTCAACCCACATATCACCACCATTTTGAAAAACTTCGAATCGGTAACTAATTCAACCATAAAACGTTCTATAAGTTGAACATACTCACGAAAGTTTACGAGAATCGATTGAGAAATGCGGCATGTAGGCGAGAGCAGCTGCAAACAAACATACGAAAGAATTTTCGGCTAAGCTGAAACGGAAACGTTTGGCTCGCTCGATCAATACTCACTAAATTGGAGCGGAGCGAGCGAAGCGAGCGAAGCTCCCATGGATCGACTCGAATGGAATTTGTAACAATGCGCAGATCTCAGCGAGTTCTCAACCGATTTTAGAAAATTTCGAAAAAAAAAAAAACTCCGCTCCAATTTATGGTGCAACCTTAGCCGGTGGCTGACTCTGCATCGACCTAGTAATAAGTTACCTTCAGACGACATACCTATCTTCAGTACCGACCACCACTTGTATTATAGTATGATTATTATTTATACACATATTTGACACATCACAGGACCCATATAACATAAATCTGCACGACTTATTGAATAAAAAAAAAAGACAAGCAATTTCATAGTGGGTTTTTTAGTATCTATAAACGTTTTTTACTTTCTATTTGATACAATTGAGTTCGTGTTATATTTTTTCGCTTCACGGTGTTGAAGTATTTAAGGATAATAAACCATTACAATACATAAACAATTAGAGTCTGACCAAAAAGAGTAGAAATTAAAAAGTGGCAATACTGTAGTGCCGTCCCCGTTTTCTTGGAGTGATAAGAAAGGGACGACACTACAGTATTGCCACTATTTAATTTCTACTCTAGACTGTACGCACTACGTGCTTTTAAAAAAAAATCGGTCCCAAATCTTGCGTTTCGATTCATTTACTTTTTCTGTAAATTGGTAGAAATCTATTAAATCGATAAATTGATAACCTAAAGAAAGAACAATAAAACAAATTAAAATTTTACACAGAAAGCTCCAGAGCGTCCGACGGCTGGTAGCTCAAAAAAATATTGATTTACACAAAATAAATAAAAATATATGCAGGTTCGGAATAAAGTTTGGGTTATCAGTCAGCATTCTGCCACGGCCAGCTGTGTCACGGATTTGGGGTGGTATCTTAACTAAAAACAAGTAGTACTACTTCTTCTTAACATTAAAAATGAAATCAATTTTTTGGCTTGACGTGGCTTGACTCATTTTGAGTAAACGACTTGCCAAACAACTCTGCCGTGTAGAATTAAGTCATCATCATCATCTCAGCCATAGGACGTGCACTGCTGAACATAGGCCTCTCCTTTGGACTTCCATATATACCGGTTGGAAGCGACCTGCATCCAGCGCCTTCCGGCGACCTTTATAAGGTCATCTGTCCATCTTGTAGGTGGACGTCCTAGGCTGCGCTTGCTGGTCCGAGGTCTCCACTCGAGCACTTTTCGGCCCCATCGGCCACTAGGACGCAATACAATAGCACGCAGAATTAAGTATTTACATAATATCGGTACATGAATGGGTAAATAATACTCATAAATATTATAAAATAATTGTGTCTACCAGGCGTACAATTAAGTGAAAAGAAATGCAATTTTACTAAGAAGTCCGTGTATAAAGCACAATGGTTGTTTCTTCCGATGTTTGGCTTAATTCCAAAGTCTTTACTGAACCTAATAACACTTACTTACCACGATTTTTTACCTGTTTCATTTGAAAAGTATGAACTCTGTGAAAACTAGACGGCGAAATTGTTTCATCTACATATTCAAAACATTCAAGGTTCTATCATCACTCACTGTCTTAATTACCAACTCGGAGAAGGAATTACTTGCGTTGTGTTTCTGAACGTATGTTTTGTTCGCTAAATTCTGCAACGTTTATGATACACTGTTCCGTACTTAATTTAATCACGCAGTGATGTGTCGGTTCATTTATTACATTTTACATGCTATTCACGTTACAAATACCTAGCCAAAGTGACTACAATTTATACCTAATGTCTTTTTATTTTTTAAATATAGCCGCTTAGTAAATGAATGGAGAAAAGTAATGTAGACAGACGTTTTAATAAAAACAGTTTACAATTTTTTACAGAGTATATAACAGTTGTTAATAGTTATTGTTATTGTGTTCCTAATACATTAAAGTGCCCACTACTGCAAAACAAAAGCAATAATAATCGATAGCTAGAATTAACATTGTTAATGGAACGTGTGCTTGAATGAAATTGAACCAATTAAACTGTCTCGTCTCACTCTACGTTACTTCGGATCTACATCGTGTAATGAAAATCCATCTGATTAGAATCTGTTAGGGATGAATTTACTGCGACGCACGCACGCCGTGCACGCCACGCACAAATGCATGGGTCAGTTCAATTGCATGACATGACAATGACACAAGCCCTAAATTACCAATGCGGTTTACAAAATCGCATGTCAACAAAAAATCTTATGTTTATAAAAGACGCACTCAAAACTCATTGAGGCAGAAAAGAATTGTACCCCTGATCCTTATTTGATCGTAATCGGCTGAAAAATATAACGATCTGTCGATGCCCGTGTATAATAAGCTGATTAAATCCGTTGAACTGTTTTGATGTGATGAGCCCACAAAACTAATATATACATACAAAAAAAACGGTTATCGATATATTATATATATATATTTATTGCGTGGCTCAACACACTTAATGTTGACATCTAAGTAATTTTACTTTGATTTGATTGTGACATTGTAATTTTAACTAATTGCCTATATTCAACTTTATTTACGCCATAGATAAGATTAAAGAAATATATATTATTTATACATATTTTAAACAGAATAAACTTACAGCTTCAGGGATAGGGGTAGATATTTGTTCGATACCTGATACCGAATGGCAATACTAGCATCCAATCTGGCTTAACTGGCCCCGTTCTTGTTAACTAATGGAATAACGCATGTCGCAAACATTTTCATCCACACTTTATGGCAATAAGCAGTTAAAGGGGCATGAAATAAGAACATTCTTATTGAATATTCAGACGGTGCGAGCTAGTGACGTTGATACATGAACCTGCGACATTCTTGCTTGATCTATAGAAAGGAATCTTTAGACCCATTCAGTTAGGTACATATTTATATTTAACAGTTAGTCTGCGCAATATCATGTTCGTTAAACCACAGAATAATAGACACTACAGAAGCCGCAATCTTTTGTTATTTGCCGCTTTTCCAAAGGAATTAGCCGACTTGTATCTGATTGGCAATTTTTAATCGCGTCATACTCCTAGGGTTGCCTACATTAACAAAAGGGAAACGACTTGTCTGTATTTGTACTTATTTTAAAAGCTACTTTTAATAAACACGTTCAAAATAAGATGGACCAAGCGCGATCTTTATAATGATGCCACCAAAATTATGCGCGGTTTTTGCTTTTCAAACCACCTTGATTAGCATTAAGATCCAGTATTATAAAACTTACCAGATTTGGACCCTGGATATGCTTACTAGATCTCAGGACTGTTTCAACGCAGTCACGTTCAGTTTTCGCATTCTGATTCACTTTGATGAGCGATTAGACCCAGTATCATAAAATCGACCTTATAATGGACCCCAGAAGATTGTACTGGATCTCAGGATTGATTCAACGTAGACATGTGCGGTTTTCGATTTTCGACATAGGTACCACGACAAACACTTGGAGCCAGTATTCTAAAACTAACCTGATGATGAACCCTGGAAGTGCCTACTAGATATCAAGATTGGTTCAACGCAGACATGTGTGGTCTTCGTTTTTCTACTCACCTCAAATATAAATGTTTTAAAGCCAGTATTATAAAATTGACCTGATGATGTACCATAGCAGTGCCTACTGGATCTCAGGACTGGTTAAACGTAGGCATGTGTGGTTTTCGTTTTTTACTCTGCTCAATGAACATCTAGAGCCAGTATCATAAAATTGACGTGACGATGGACCCTGAACGTGCCTAATGGATCCCAGGATTGAATCAACGTACACATGTGCTGTCTTGGCTAGTCGATTTTAATTGAACAGCACTTAGAGCCCAGTGTCCACAAATTCGCGCGTGAAAGTTCTCCTCGGCGCCACCTATGGTAACGACCACCAGACCAGTAGATCAGCGCAGGCTTTTGAGCTAGTGTTATACTGAATTGGGACCATTTCAAGGTATAGTCATAATTATAAGTTATGTCACTTAAAACTATGAAGACCAGGAACTATATCATAGTAGCTACTCAAAATACTTAACCAATAATAAAAATACTGTAAGGATCTCTTTGGTTGTTATTATTGTATTTTTTTTTTATTTAAAATTTATTGCACAAAACAAAAAGTGTACAAATGGCGGACTTAATGCCATAAGGCATTCTTTACCAGTCAAGTTAACAGCAGATCTGGCAACTAGATTTTATATTTAACTTTAGTGATAACGTTATAACTTATAACAAACGTTACGTGATTCAATCTTCGGTATCACTTAAATTTATAAATTAAAGCCAACTTAATAAAATGAAACATGAACAAAGATGCTGGGATCGTTCCCGGCACAATATATATGACGTCGTCGTCGTCATGCCGGCTTTATGATATATTTATTACCCAAGGGTACTTATTTAATGGATAAATGAAGATGATAGCCAAGTTAGCCTCCATATTTAGGGCAGGCGATAGGAATGACATTACGAACAATCAGTATCCTTTGTTGTCTAATCAAATAATATAATACACAGCATATGTTTTACTTCTCCTGCTCAAAAATAACGTAATTTTACCTTTCCGCTTCGAAAAACTACATTAGAAGTTTTAACCCCCAGGGGTTAAAATGGAAGCCATATAATTATAATAATTGCTATGAAAATTCAAAATGTTAGTGCCCAGCTACATACTAGACACGGAATAAAATTAAAAACAAACCAACCTTATTAGATAATCAAAAAATTCTGATCATATGACAGCCGGTTATATAAAAATGGGACATTTAGACGTACGACAATTGTTATCACTATTAGGCATTTTACTGATCTTACAATTCTTTAACACACACATTTTTAACATTTGCCACAGTTTAAAAACTCAGTGAATATTTTATTACTTTTTTTCTCGCAGTCGAAGTGAAAAGCAAAGTGTTTAACACGTAGATAAAACCATTATGACAGTCAGATATCCCACGCTCACTTCTTTCGGTCGTCCAAATCATCACATCGTGTCATTGTCATATTGACTTATTGTACTTTTAGCTTAGCCCATTGCCAAACAATTTTTAAATACACAAACAGCCCTAAACAATACAGTTTATGCAACCACTTTCACTTGGGCGTCTCGTTTTTTCATAATATTTATCAACGATTTATTACACTGTATTATTTATTTCATTTAAATATGTAGGTATGTGCAAATATTTAATTGTTGAAAATAAAGAGTTCCCTATACCTATATGTTTCAGGTCATTTGCTGCAAAAAAACTGTAATGGAAAAAAACACTAAACTTATGCGATTATGTCTTGTAAAAAGTGTGTAATGACGGCCATAGTCGCTTTACGAACTTTTTACAGCTTTATCCCTATAATAACCTAATTATACCTATGATGGTTGCGTTTATCACGTGCTAAATAAGTGACACTCACACTCGCTTTTGTTAAAACGGGACGAATACTTTGTCACTTATTTATCGCGTGATAAAAGGAACCATCATAGGCCACATAGATTACTAAAATGCAGCATAAGCTGCAAAATTTATCCATACAAAAACAAAGTGGCGCTTAATCCATGAATAAAGAAATAACAACAAAATAGGTACAATGACTCTATAAAATTACTAATGTGCGTCTTAGAAATATTTTTTGATGTTTTGTTTGCCATCTTTGATATGGCTGTTACAAATTTACATTTTTTTCGGGTTATTTTATAATTTTTTAAGTCTTGAAAGTTTTGTACAAAGGTTTATTCTAACTTTTGAACATATGATGAGACTTCTAAATTTTATGGTGGCCTAAAGGTGCCGCCATCTTTAGGCCCCCATAAAATGTAGAACTTTTATTGTAAGCTTTAAATTGGGTAAATAAATTCATGTTATCACGACATTGGACAGATTTTACAACTTCTTCACCTCTGGAACATATATGTTTATTCATACACTTGTACAGCAAATTATCTGACACATAGGTTAAGGCATTTTCTTCAGGTAGGTTGATTCAATAATCTGTCTCTCCATTTAAATCAACGACAGATGGTGGTAATGGCGCACAGGTGATTGAAATACCACTATTTTTTACATCTTCAGTTTTTAGCAACAGGTCGTAAATGTCTGTTTCGCAGTTGGCACGTGATGATTTTTTTAGCATATTACCCACGAATAGTTTGGCGTAGGTTCACTACATGATCCACCCTGCTGACGAATGGCTCCAAATATTTTTTCTAAACTATCTCGGTTAAAGTACCGTATGAGTAGATATTTACAACCTTGTGCATTTAAGTCTTTAATCTCGCTTCTTAATTATTTGATAGCTTCGATAGATATTTGAAAATTCACAAAAGACTTCATGTGATTCGTATTATCTTTTCCGGTTTTTATATTTATAGCCTTCAGAGCTTTAAATATATGTTTTCGTATCTTCCAGAATTCTTTCTTGCCGGGTTGACATCGGTATTTTTAATTCGTTTACACTTTTTAATTTACTAGAATTTACACGTCAAATACTTCATTCAGTGTCCCAATGAAGTTTGCAGTTGCTCTGGCTTCTTTGGTTATTTGCTTTATATCAATGTAGGCATGGAGAGCACCAGCCACTGTCCTGCTAAAGATTTGTATGGCATATTTGACGCGCGTTTTTTGGAAATTATTTGAATTAATATGAGCTTCCGTAATTTTCGGTATGAGCCTTACATTTTTGTTTTTCTGATCATCGTAAAGTTGTCTTATGTATTTTCTATGAAATTGTTAAAGTATAAGTCACTGGTAAGTAAATTTTTGCGTACACATTTCACTGAGCGTAATACGACAAATATGAAGTAAACTTTGTTTTCATTGTTAAAGAAGTAAGGCGCTTCCACTGACAATTTTTTGATAACTTTTGCAAATTGGTCAAAGTTTGACCCCTGTTCAAATATTATGGCTTGTACCATTATGCCAATTCCTGCGAGCAAGAGACAATGGTACAATGTCTTGCATTATCAGGTAGATTTTTCATTTTTTATTCCAAAGCGCCTAGTCTCTCCCTCTGTTTCCTCTGTCTTTGTCTGTTATTAACTCTATAAATGACGACTTGGCTCACATTTTAAATTTGAGCTATAGCTTAGGTCTCAAAATAAATCCAGTAAAGACCTAAGCTATTATAGTTGGTAGTGCTATACTTATAGCCAGGGCGATTTTGATAAGATGACATTAATTTATTTCGATGGTGTCTTAATAACTTTCTCACGGGTATTATTTTGGACCAGACCTTATCTTGAGTGCCTCAGGCGAATGAAATTAGCAGGAAGATGCAGCGGTGAGCTCTCTTAGAAGACTCCGTAATTTTCTGTGAATTCTGTGGATCATGAATTTGGCTGTGAAGAACTGGTGGTTAAATGAAACTGAAATCAAAATGAAAAATAAAAATGAGCAGCTGGCAATATAATTATGTGTCCTAGGAGATTTTGGCGGTGGACTATGATCCTTAATGTAAACAGGAGGGTCACGGGAACAGCCCGGCCGTGGATTTATGTAAATTGCTGATGGTTGGGGTACATCTTTTTGAGACTTGGCTGTGTGAGGAGTGTTATAATAAAATTAGTAAAATAAGCAAACACACTCTTTGACATGAGACAACAGACTGTCTGACGTTTATTCAAGGAGTCTAGTCTATACTACTACAACATCTCCCTTCTCATGCAATAAACGATATAAAAACAAAATATAAAATAAACAAGTTAACTTAATAACAAAACACATTACCTACTACCTTATCCTCTAAATCAAAATCATGTCACTGAGGCGCACTAAACTAACTACTCGTTCACGCCGACAGAACCACCCGCTGCACTCGTATTTAATCATATATCCGTGGTTGAAAGTCGTGTTCTCAATCTGCGACCCATTAGTAACTCCGCTGGTGAGTACTTTTGACCAGGTATGGGAGTATTTCTGAAATTAAGCAATGCTAATTGCCAATCCATCTTGTCCTCTTGCGCCTTTAGGAACAGTTTTTCCACCGTTTGAACGTTGCACTCGCCCAAACCACTTGAACGTAACGATGCACTCGTTACGTGTTCAAAATTATAGTAGCTCGAGAATTCTTTGAACTCTTGTCCATCGAAGAGTGAACTATTATCCGTCACCACCTTCTGAGGAATTCCTAATCGGCCAAAAATGTCTTTCATATGCATTATCATTGTGCCGCTCGTTAGACTATTCAAACACGCGACTTCTAAAAACTTTGAGTAATAGTCTACAACAATCAAATAATGTTTTTGTTGAAATTCGAAAACATTTGCGGCTACTACACTCCAGGGTAGATTCGGTCTCGTTAACAGATGTGCTCGCACTGGCTCACGCGCTGGCGCCGCGCAATGGCAGTGGCAGGGCTCCTCCACTTGATGCATAGTACACGTACCATCTGTATGCGCGACGTCATTAGATCCCTGTTCCAAGGGTGCAATTCGCAACATTATTCTCTTGGAAGCTGAAACAACAGGTGGTACTGACTCGTCAATTGATGTTTTAATGACTGAAGGCATGCATCCTGTCACTTCAAACACTGAATTGTCACATTTTTGTTGTGTATCACTTCGTGCAATTAATTGCAATTCAGTGCATGCCTTTCGTCCCAACAAGTTATGACACTCAATATTTAAAACAAAAACTTTCTGCTCTGACGTATAGGTTTTGTACTTCATAGTTGCCATAAAGTATCCTACAACAGGCAAGCGTTTTTGGCTAACTTCTTTGAGCACTGCTGTAGTTTTTTGTAGTATATGCTTACTAAAGCCTGCCTGTTTAAAACAGTTCCATGACATAACAGATGTATCCGCGCCGCTGTCTAGTTTAAACTTTATTGACACATTATTTGTCAAAATATTCTCTGACCAAAACAACCCATTGTTTATTGTGTTTACAGTAATATTTTCAAGGCAAAACTCGCCATCACCTGTACAGTCCTCGTTGTAATTTTTATCAACTTCAACCTCCCTCAGTAGTCTCACGCGGCAGGTTTTAGCAAAATGTCCAAAGCGCTCACACCTAAAGCACCCGACATTTGAAGCGGGACACATATCATTAACCGTGTGCCACCCGCCGCACTTCTCACAAACACTACCATGTTGGATACGGCTCGGAGGAGCAGCACGTACAAAGCCCTCGTGACCTGCGTGTCCTCTCGTCCCGCTGCCGCGCGTCCACACGCCAGCACCGTAGCCGCTGCCGCCACGCGCGCCGCGCCCTCGCACCATCTCCTCCAGCACAGGCGCAGCCGCGGTCGACTCCGACATAGTCGCGCGACACGCCGCCGCCTGTGTACTAGCGCGCTCGGCCGCACGACAGCACGTCACGGCCTCTTCCAGTTCCAAAGTGGTCGCCTTCTGCAACTTTATCGGATTTCCAACCGCCATGCCTTTTGGGCATTAGAAGAGTCTGGAAGGAGTGTTGCTGACATAAGGCGGAAACAATATCTAGTATAGAGGTCGAGGCAATCTAGTTTTCAAAATGTTGCTATTTGCTTGGGCATAAATAGAATTGTGTGGCGTCCAATTAGTCTTGTACATTTTCCTTTCTTGTAGTTTAGATAGATTAAGTCCGCCATTTGTACTTTTACTTCTGTATTTTGTGCAATAAAGTTTAAATAAATAAATAAATACATATTATCAGACCGAAGAGCATAATATTTTTTTTGTCATGTATTTCTCCTTTCCGCCACAGGTTATTAATTGCTAATTCTGCCTCTGCCCTTAATTCCGGCGGAGTACAATTAATTTATTTGTCGCTGTTATCATCGGAACTCGTGAAATTTTATTTATAAATATCAACGACAAATATAAAAATCCAGCTACATGACTAAAGCTTTTTTTAATTTTCCCTCCAATCACCCATAATGTTTTTTCTTACGGAAGTCGTCCGTATTTCGCGTGCGTAGTGTTCGAATAGACCCATTAAGGCCATTATACATAACCTGATAATAAAAATTTAATTAATAAAATAAATGCAGAGGATTTATTGTCTACCCCTGGGTTATCCGCCTATGGTCAAAGGTGTGATTGGTCAAAATACGCTGTTGGTCAAAGAAATAATTTAGTGAAATTTGACAGGAGACACGCCGAAGATATAATCAAACTAATGAAACTAGCTATGGCACCTATTGCCGAGGCACTTGCGGACATATTATTACAAACCACGTAGGTAATTTAGTCATTAAAAGATTTTCAATTAATGAAATTGATAAAAAGAAATTAGTTGTCTCATTGGATTGCAATTTTAATAACAAAAAAATTCGTGTTAAGAGCTACACGAGGGTGGCCATAAGTGAGCTTAATTTCTACCTAGCCCTTTGAAAGGATCGTCAAAACCAGAATTTTTATAAAGACCTCATAAGTAGCTGAACACTTTTGTACCTTGACGCATTAAATGTCATGTTAACTGCCATACGAATTTGTTATATGAGTGAAAGCGACAAGGTACCAAAGTGGTCAGCTACTTATGAGGCTGACTGTACCATTCATTAGCGAAAGCATTATTTAACGAATCGCGACTTAGACAATTTCACACCTTGGACCAAACGAGCATTTGGCTAATAGCATATTTTGACGAATCGCAACTTTGGCAAAACCACATCTTGGACCAAACGGGCCTTTGACAAAAAGAGTATTTTGACCAATCACACCTTTGACCATAGGCGGATAACCCTTTTTAATATCAGGTTATGTGTAATAGGCATTAACGCGGATATTGTTGGTTATTTAGCCACTAGAAAAAAAAAAAAAAAATTTCAGCTGTTTAGCCCGTTCATAGACACACGCCATGCTTAACTTAAAATTTAAAAAAATATTGCTTCCCGGCCTTGGCCTTCAATTTTGAATGAAATTCCTTTACAGTTCTCTCGAATTGTTTCGCCCGAAACTTGACACTTCAAACCTGTTTTAACGCACGTTACGACGATATTTCATTGTATTTTTGAGAAAACTTATTTTTTGGTTTATTTTGCCATACGATAAACTTTTTAAATCTTTTGCCAACCTCATCTTCGGGGTCTACACAAGTGAAAGAAGTATTTTTTGCGTCTAATTCATTCTGAATCTTGTCTTTTTCAAGAGTGCCAAACAAATAAAAGGTTTTTTGAAATAAGTCATAAATAATACCACATAATCGAAAGATTAATACCTAGATCCGTAGTGTTTGTATGTAGTCTAAAAATGGTGGATTGTTCAGCGTTTGGCTGGAAAAGCAACAATTAACGAAAATAAGGGGATGTTACATTTCATGCGTAAGAACGTTTGTTTTTTTTTAGTTAGTTATATCATTAGGTTATATCATGAAAAAACTTGATAAAATAAGAAATGTCTGTAAATTATTTTCAAAATAACCTTGAAACATTTTGACATTCAAATATTGCAAATCGGTCAAATTGCGTAGCATAAATCTACGATAGAAGCCAGCTTAGCATTGATGTCTAAATAAATCAGTCAGTTTATAATTCGATTTCAGGTTGCCAAGAAATAAGATAAAAATTACCCTTATATTTCGGGAATCTTAAGCAAATTGATATTTCCAGATTTCGATTCCGACAGAGAACGAAACGTGTAAAAAAATGGATAGCAGGGACTGAGAAGATGTTTGCACTTTACGCGAACGAAATCGCGGATAAATAACTAGCTATGGTGATATCTACTTATGTTGTTTACAGTTTTACTAATTGCTTTGTTACAGAATGTCCCAGTCTCCGAAATCGAACCCCAAGGTGTGCGTCCATGAACGTGGACTGTGCCGATGGACTAAAAGTATCTCTAATTTACAGTATGTTTCCATTAATTCCATGATCCATCGTCAGGACGATTTTATGATACTTGGTCTAAATGTTCATTGTGTTGAATCGAAATGTGAAAACCGCACATATTTGCGTTGAACCAATTTTGAGATCCAGTCCATATTTCCAGTATCAATCATCAGTTCAATTTTACGATACTGGCTGTAAATGTTCAGTAAAGTGAGTAGAAAGACGAAAACCACACTACGTTAAACCAGTCCCGACATCTAGTAGGCAAGTGTCCCGTCATCAGATAATGACTTATTGTCAATGGGAAAACCGTAGTAGTAACCGTATTCTCTTACTAATAAAAAAAATGGTTTACATTTTTCGGAGACAATCGATGAACATACGTACAAAAAGATTCATTGTAGACGAACACTCTGTTCCTTTTAAAGTCGGTTAAAAATAATAATAAAACATAATAATGTATATAAATAATAAAAATATAATCGATGCGTTGTCTTCGCTTCGATCGTGCCGACCCTATTTTGATTTTAAAAAGGCTTTTGATAGACTCGACAGCGACGTCTTACTTAAGAAGCTGTCTATGGCTGGCTTTAACACTCACCTGCTGGAATTTTTAGCCAGCTATATCTGTGAAAGGTACCAATTCGTGCAGTACGAAGGATCCAGGTCAAACAGATTCCTAGTAACTTCTGGTATTGGGCAGGGAAGCAACCTTGGACCCCTATTATTTTTAATCTTAATCAATGACCTGCCAGCACCAATAAAGTTTTCAAACTGTCTTTTATTCGCTGATGACGTAAAATTGGCACTGCCTATTAACAGCGGTTCAATGTTACTGTAATGATGTATACACGTTCACGCCGCCCTATAGACTCTACGTAGGGTAGGGCGGGGCAAAAAGGGCCATTTTACATATATTTGGTGGTAACTGCTAACTTATATTGTTTACGAAAAAGATTTCAATAGCAATGGATAGCTTAGTTCTTCTTCTATTAGTGACAATATTTAAAAATAACCAATTTTCAACTCCAAGCCAGATATTAACAATATAGAAAGTCGGGTCGATTGGACCTTTTTGCCCCGACTGTGGGGCATAAAGGACCACTAAATTTATATGGCATTATGTAGATATAATAGATATTAAAACAGCTATATAAAAGAAAGGCATGTTAAATCAACTCAATTATATTTTTACATATTTTCTCCCAAACATAACTATGGCACAATTTTTAGATTGTGACATTAAGTCTTTTGTGATTCACTTTTTGGTCTCAGACATATAACCTATGGTATAGAATACCCTTTTAAAATTAAATTCTTTTAAAACATAAAATTTTCGAACAAAACACAACAAAAATAGTCACTCAACTTGAGTTATTTCTAATATCTTGGGTTATTTAAAATTGATGGACCTTTATGCCCCGTAGTGACTTAGTTTCATTTCAAGGTTATAACGCAGAAATCAATTTTTTGCATTAGATTTACATCATTTTAACAGGAAACCATATATAAAATGACCATGTATAAAACAAGCTCACACTTCTAACGGTTTAAATAAAAGCAGTAGACAAAAAGGAAATGAAGTGCAATATTTTAATTAAGTGATTTTTTTTCGACGCATACATGTATAGACCGGTCGGCGTTCGCCAGCGCACTGCGCGAGGCGGCACGCGTACTCCTCCCGCAAACCCCTCACAGTCGAGTCACTTCGATGTCAAACGAACTTTTAATTTCGGAGTTAGGTATGGTGGACCTTTTTACCCGCGGACCTTTAAGCCCTGCTCTACCCTACTTGCTGCTGGACGAACCATTAAAGCGTGTAAGTGAAGTTAAAGACCTTGGCACGTACTTTCGTTCAACCAGCACATAACCAGGATTTGTAATGAAGCTAGGAGATGTCTG
Organism: Apotomis betuletana; assembly: GCA_932273695.1. Taxonomy (NCBI): domain Eukaryota; kingdom Metazoa; phylum Arthropoda; class Insecta; order Lepidoptera; family Tortricidae; genus Apotomis; species Apotomis betuletana. The sequence goes on along the minus strand of OW026298.1, from coordinate 30,042,654 downwards.
GGATTTGTTATTCCCCAGGCCAAATTGTTTACTAGCCGACACGCTATTAGTGTCCTGTACAATGCATATGTCCGGAGCAGGCTCGAGACTAATGCCGCCATATGGAATCCCCATGACCAGCGGTACACGCTACTCTTGGAGAGGGTCCAGAAATCGTTTGTGCGATTCCTGTATAGGATAATGTACGGTTTCTACCCCTTCATGTACCCGTCTCTCTTCCTACTGGGTATAGTAGAGTACACACCACACGTCCCTGGAGGCTCGGAGGAATATTTATTTAATTAAATATTTCCTCCAACTTATCCGAGGTCATGCAGAAAATCCGCAACTTCTTTCGCAAATGCGTATACGGGTCCCTCGTGTTCCCACCCTGCTCAGACGTGACCGCCGCCACGGCTTTTTCGCCATCCCCCTGGCCAGGACTCGTGCTCTCGCTTCGTCCCCCTTGCACCAAGCCCTATCACTCCTGAATGCTATTCTTGATAGTGACAGCCAACTCTACATTTTCTTCACCCTAGAATCTAGATTTTTAACCGCATCATGTCGTTTTCTAGAGGCAAGAGTGACCCCGAGCTCAATTTAGGTAGACAGCATAGCCTCGTATTAAAGTTAAGTACCTAGTTGTTTTCGTATAGCGTAATGAGACATGGGTATAATTATAATAATATATATTTTGTTATTAACTGAATAATAGTATCTAAGTTGACATAATTAGTATTGTAGAAGTAATTAGTTCACATAAATAATGTAATTAAATTTGTAACAATTAGCACGTAAGGTTTAACTGTCAGTGTTAAATTGTAATAAATAAATAATTGTTACCCGAAATGTATAGGTATATTTCTTGACACGCGACGCGTAGTGAAACCCCCTTGGTTAAACCTCACATTTTTTTCGAAACTAATTCCTTTCTCGAGCTCTTTATTAGCGAGGGCGAAAAAAATGCCCTGAAATTACACAGAATTGTAATTGTACAGAATTAAGACAGAAAATTAAAGTCCTATATAATTTTTCTATTTCATTACCATTTTTTTTTGAAATTTACATAATTATATTACATTGATATCAGATTACATATAATTAAAAAGTATAAGCATAACATAACTTTAATTATCGAACATAGCCATAACATTGATATAAAATTATTGGTATCAAAATAGGAAAATTATATAGGACTTTAATTTTCTGTCCTAATTGTGTACAAAGTTTTTGAGAAATGCTTAATTGTTAAGTTCGACTAGGCGATAGTTCAGTAAATACACAAATACTTATTAAAAAAAACACTGATATCAATCCAAAAGAGTAAAACAACATCAACAATATTTTTAAAATAAACCTAAATATATCCAAATCGCCTGGTCACACTTGACGATTACTGTTTGAATAGATCAACAACATGTTTGTACCAACTTTTGATAAAGTCCTTAGTTAAATCTTCCTTCTTTACGCATATTACTTTATTGGTGCACTTCAAATGTTTCCAAAGTTCTTATACTCAAGAGTCTCAAAAGATATTATTTAGCTTCTACTAACTCACTTAATATAGACATGCTGTGCATTGTACAAAATCCATAATTTTATACAAACACGTGAACTGTAAATAATAACATTATCAAAACAATTTTAAGTGTTGAGAGTTTACCAGAAGTTTCCAGAATTTAATAAAGCGTCGCGAACTTGCTCATACTTAACTGGCATACCGCTTCAAAATGTACCTGTCTAAGTAAACAGGCTTCTAAAAGCATTGTAAAATATAGTTCTAAGGAAACTGTAACTATTTATATATAATAAATAAACGGATACATACTTCGTTTTGAGGGTTCCGTACCCAAAGGGTAAAAATGGGACCCTATTACTGAGACTTCGCTGTCCGTCCGTCTGCCACCAGGCTGTATCTCAAGAACGGTGATCGCTAGACAGTTAAAATTTTCACAGATGATGTATTTCTATTGCCGCTATAACAACAAATACTAAAAATAAAATAAATATTTAAGGGGGGCTCCCATACAACAAACTTGTTATAGATTATGGTACGGAACCCTTCATACACGAGTCGGACTCGTACTTGCCCAATTTTTAATAGAATCTTTTTATGTGGAAATACCACATTTTTATTGTAATAAATACTGTCACAAAGATAAATTATGAAAGAAAAATTTAATGTGATCTACTGCAACATAAGCAGCACTCGAACCTGCGACCCTACGTTTTTAGCGTAGTGCTCTCCCGACTGAGCTATCACATCGTTACGTCAATCACACCAAATCTTTGATTCCAAAATTCTACGCTACTGGAGCGCCCTTTGCGTCGTATGTGTTTAAAACGCTTATGCGCATTAGCCATACCCTGGGATGTGCGTTTACACGATCCCCAGTCCCCATGGCTTTAAAGCAAGTGCAAAGACTGCGAGGGATATGGCGATTTTCTCAACGTTTTCCAATAGAATCTTTTTATAAATTCTGTTTTAGTGTGGAAATACCGCATTTTTATTTCTATATATGTTATTTTTTTCTTTCATAATTTACCTTTGTGTCAACATTTATATACATACATACATCATCACAACGTTACGTACCAGTATTTCTAAAGTAACTAGTTTAAAACCGAAAAAGAAGAGTTAGTTTTATTCAAAGCCCGACTTTAAGGAGCTCTCTAAAGGAAGATTGTCCACCATAGGTATTTATTTATTTATTATTTATTTTTGGTATTTATTTCATTACAAGTCTGAAATCACACAAAGGCTGAGGCTATTTGAGGCTGGAAATGATTTTCAAACTGGCCGCGGAACGTCGCGGATGTTTGTAATTAAACCAGTTGTGGAACATTAGATGAAATCAATAGTCACCTTAAGAAAATTACTAGAGATTAATTTCAGAATAGGAAGCTTTCTAATTTGACCATGTCCGTCTGGCGGTTCAAATGCAGCTTTGCTCAGAGATTTTTGTGGCTACTGAACAGCTCTAATTCGACATAAATATACATACTTATCACACCGATAGAGTGATAAACAAAGACATTAGAAACACACTAGACTCTGAACTATATTCATAATGTTTATTTTATTACGGATCTTTTTTATTATACAATGTTTGGTATGGTAATTCTATGTAGGTACGTATATGAAACTCTGTTAAGGCATTGCGATTTCTTACATAACTAATAAGCTTAATATTGGTTTTAATCGAAGAATGATTTTCATACACCCCTACTATTTTTGAACTACCTGTCGAATAGCTGTTAAAGATAAAAGTAGTCGCCCTCCTACCTTACATTTAACAATAACAAATCAAGGTTTTATTTTATTACGGTGTCAGGCTGATTCAACGTTAGTATACCCATACCAAATTATAGTATTGTTACGCCGGTAGGTTAGGTCAAAAACTTCGAACGTCAATTTCAGAGCTTTAAAAACGTTTTCAGCAGGTAATTTCGGGCCGTTTCAGAAGTTAATCTATCACATCGTCGTTCCAATGCTAAACTAACATAACTGCAAAAAACTAATTTTACAGGGGAGCGACTTTAAGTTGGTAAAAAAATTATATATTTTTTTTCTCGGTTGTTTTTGTAGTTATAATAGAACTGTTTTCACACAGTGATTTTAAAATGCATGTTTTATATTATCAATGTGTCAGATATGTATTAATTCATTGGGTTTAGAAATTAAGGCACATTCGCAATTTGGCTACTCCATAGAAAGGAACAAAAAGGTAAGATTATTCACCATAGTAAATTTACGAAAGTGCCACTTTCGCAAATTCAAAATGCATTTTTTATTTTTAAACCAAAGTAAAGTTACGAAAATGCCACATTCGTCGTTTTCGTTTGGTGAATGTAAATGCTTTCCCATTCATTTGCTATCATAATAGAGTGCGAATCTGCACTTATTTTTGTTGCCAATAACATAATACTATTGTATATAGTCTAAAACTTATCGCATTCGACCTATACAAAGGGTACCTACCACTTGGTCACTTACATAAGGGCGCGTTGACAAGTTATTTGTTTAAACATGCAAACAAATTTCGCGCTCATAGTAAGCGGCACAGTGGACTTTTTAAACAGAAAACGTCAAATAAGTATATTTGTTTTTATACCTGTCAGTCAATAAATGCAGGTAAATTGTAACTGACTGACAATTGTAAAAAATATTTATATATGATTTACTTTCAACTTAAATTTAGTAAACTTAATAATGACATATGACTTTTCATGTTTTTATTAACTACTTACAAGCGTTAACTTATACTTAATGGTAATTGATACCGATAATAAGTAATTAAACGAAAATAATAGTTTTTGTTTACTTATTCTTATTAGGCAGCGTTACAATATAAACTCTGGTAGGCTATATATTACGTATAGTCTGGGTAAAATATCTTTCCCCCAGTAATTTAAGTTTTTTTTCTGTAAATTGGTATATGACGACACTGAAGATAGGCCACTAATTATAGTCTTGATACTTGTGTATTACTCTTAATCTTTAAGTTTTAGATTTTAGTATTAGAACGTTAGTATTAGATTCTATAAAACTTAATATAAATAAATAAAGATCTTGGTACGTTATGCTTTGATCAATATTGTACTTATAAAAATATTTATAAAAGATGTTTCGGAGGACTTTTGCGTTTATTAAGTAAGTTTACATACTGTATTTCTCTTTTACTGCAGTTTGTTGATGTTCTTACTCTAAGGGCTCAAAGGGGATTAACACAAGATAAAAAATTGTATGGGTCAATTCGAAATAAAAATATGCCAGTACTAAGATTGTTGGTTACTTAGTTTTTATGTGTTTAACAGTTCATTTGCTTGGAAGAGTTAATGTGGTGCAACTCTACACTTCCGAGTTGGGGATACTTTCGTAATAAGAGTGATAATATTCGGAAACAATATTTTCTGCTACCAAAGTTTAGATAATGTTATGTCACTAATATGCAATACCATAATTATAGTGGTAACTGTTATTGCTATCATTTGTCTTAATATGAAGTTATTTTGTTTTAGATTTAATTTGATAATGACGATTTTACCTTAAATGTGGTATTAATTTTTTTTTTTTTTTGCGTGTTGACTTGCATGTCGACTGAATACTGATTCTATAAATATCGTAAGATCTAATTTGTTGTAACGTATTCTGGCAAATATACATTTCGATTTCTACTTACCAGTGTAATCGGTGAGAGATAAGAAAATATGCATCTATTTTTGTTCGAAATAACGGGTAGGTATACATGGCTCAGTATAGTTTTTAAAAATTGTTTAACAAACTTTTAACTCGAATTTTACCCCATTTTACGACAGGGGTTTTCAAAAAATTCTAAAATCTTATTAAAGTATAAAGAAGTATTAGGTATCTTTATTTGACGAAGTCTAAACGACACTACACAAAGAAGGCCACGTTTCTTATACAAGCCCACCTTCTATATAATCCATTTCAGGGATGAATTTAAAAAAATGCTGAAACTTGTTTTCTTAGTTTTTAATGAAGAGCCTATACTCGAAATGTTACTCGAAGAATTTCAAGTTCTTCATACAAACTTTCACCTCCCATTTTACCCTTTTAATGGATGAGTTTGGTCACACATTTAGGTTCTTTCATCGGTCTTGCTTCAACGTCTTTACCATTTAGGCTTTTATATGCTTCGCCTCTGCTATGTTTATCCCTTTGTTCAAACGCAAATCGCATGTTTTTTTTTTTTATAAATTGGCAATACTTAATTTTCGAAAATGCCTGATTCGCAAATTTACTTCTAGTTTCACCTACTTCAAATGCATTAGTCACAATGACAAACTCGCGAAAATGCTAAATTCGTAAATGTCTATAGGCTACCGCTTTGGGTATATCATAATCGCCACCATAGTAAATTAACGAATTTGGCAGATTCGCAAGTTCGCTATAGCTACTTATGTGAGCAGGTCATAATAGCCACCATAGTAAACTAACGAATCTGGCAGATTCGCAAATTTGCTATTGGTTATTTAACCGGCTTGTGATAATTATGACCATAAAAAGTTAACCAAAATGTCAGATTCGTTAGTTGACCATAGATGTTTTTCCTTCCTCGAGCTAAGAAAAATGCCTTATCTACATTTTGCAAGTTTACCTTGGGGGAAAAAAATAAAAGTGCAGATTCACAATATTGTAACTCTGGAACCTTAAAAGCTAGAGCTCTATAAATTTGTGACATTGTGCGGGATTATATTTCGTACAGATTGACATCAAAAACTCAATTTTGACAAAATGGCAGTTATGTTAGTTTAGCATTGGAACGACGACATATCAAAAGATCAAAATTTTACCCAAGTTGCCGTCATTTTCAGGCGCCTGAAACATGTTTTCAGTCCGTCTTTAGTGTCCTTCCTCTCATTTAAATAGTGTCTGAGAGAAGAGTGAGGGAGATGCCATGTATATTCTCAACTCTATGATTTAAACCTCGTGAAATAGAGTAAATCAAGAATATGTCATTTTGATGGCTCAGGATGACTTCGGCCACAGTTCCATTTCGCCACCTTTTTAAGTCGTTCTCATTCGCATATGGTCTACTGTTCCGATTCACCAGCATTCCTATATCGTCAGTTCCCTATCTTGTCCGCTTTCTTACGAGTACGTGGGCCACTGTACCAACTCGTTTACATTGGTAATTAGACTACAGTGCCAATTCGTCAACATTCCTAATTAGTCTACAGTGTCAACTCATCAACATTACTATTTAGACCACAGTGCCAACTCGTCAACATTCCTATTCAGATTACAGGACCAACTCGTCAACATTCCTATTTAGACCACAGTGCCAACTCGTGAACATTCCTATTTAGACCACAGTGCCAACTAGTCAACATTCCTATTCAGATTACAGGACCAACTCGTCAACATTGCTATTTAGACCACAGTGCAAACTCGTGAACATTCCTATTTAGACCACAGTGCCAACTAGTAAACATTCCTATTCAGATTACAGGACCAACTCGTCAACATTCCTATTTAGACCACAGTGCCAACTCGTGGAAATTCCTATTTAGACCACAGTGCCAACTCGTGAACATTCCTATTTAGACCACAGTGCCAACTAGTCAACATTCCTATTGAGACCACAGTGCTAACTCGTCAACTATACATATAGTAAACATATTGAACACCCAGACTCGAGTAGAAACTCGTGCTCATCACACAATGTTTTCCCAAAGTGGGAATCGAACCCGCGACCACCCGCGACTATCGGCACAGTAGGCAGAGTCGAAGGCCTTGTCGTCAACGTTATATTTTCCTTTTGGTTTTTTCTTTGTTGATGTTAAAACTCGTTTACAAGTGACAACTTAACAGCAAATAAGTTATCCATCGCATACTGGCCGGAAAATAACTGAGCACTTAATAAGATATGAAGTGCACATTGACATTATTATTTTGTCTATGATTCAATGACACACAAGTCAATTCAGTCAAAGTCACTGAATCAGAAACTTCTAACAGTAAAATAGTAAAATGCCGAATCTATTTTTTTTTATCTCTGAGAGGCCACGATTTGCTTGTAGTAGGCAATAAATATACGTACACTGAAAGTTCCGAGAGCGTCAATTCTTCAAGGTGGAGATGCACGAATAGGTGGGAATGTTCAACTTCATTAACTTTAAATCGCGATCGATTAAAAATCTTGCGTGAAAACCTACATGCGTGACGTCCAGATAAAACAAAATTAAAGGTGCGACAAATGATTGCAACTGCCAAAGAAGAGGTTTGCCAGAATTTAAAGTCTCTGTAAGCAATCTACGAAGAGATAGCGGAAAAAGCGAAAGACATTTTTCCGCAGCATGTTCCTTCGTATGTGTCTGTAAAAAGCACTTTAAGTAGAACGCGTAAAAAATATCAAGAAGTCGATAAACTCATCTTTAGACATTTAAGCGAGGTAAAAGTGCCAAAAGGAATGGTTGACAAGCTTCGCGTGATACAGGGTGGTGATGATGATGATAAAATGATAGTCTTTTGTTCATTTCTTTCAAAGACCATTGTAGAAACGAAAATAAATGGTTCCTATTTCGGGGACGGAACCTTCAAATCTGCCCCAAAGCCCTTTTATCAGCTCTATGTCCTTCATTTAGACCAGCGTTTCTTAACCTTTTTTGTCCACGGACCCCTTAGGAAATCAAGCACACTTTTAAGGACCCCTTTAATAAAAAAATCAGCAATAAATAGCACGGCGTTCGTAGCGATTACGAGACTTTTTGTGGCATTTATTTATGATTGTTAAATAGTCCATAGATAAGTCTGCGGACCCCCGGGGGTCCGCGGACCACAGGTTAAGAAACACTGATTTAGACTATTGTTCGGACAAAAAAAGAGTGTATATATTTCCATTAATACATATACGCCATGTTGCCCAACAAAAGACAAGATACGTACATACGCTTGTTTCATTTAATTAAAAATAAACTTGGCTTTACCATTGGCAGTTTTAAATGTGACTATGAAACTGCACAATTTAATGCAGTTCGAGCAGTTTTCTCAGACGCCGTGATCACAGGGTGCTACTATCATTTGAATAAAGCTGTGTGGAAGCTTGCTGATAAAGAAGAAAATACGGATACACCTAAAGGAAAAACCTAGTACCTAAGTACGATGGTGTGCGAATTTTGTTTTACTTCCTCCAAACTTCATGCCAGAAGCGTGGGATGCCATAAATCACGAAGCACCAAATACCAGAGAATGGAATAATTTAATTTTTTTTTACCAGTGGTCTTCTTTGGCCACCCCTCTTCCCAGTTTATCTGGGGTCGGGGGTCTCCTTGTACGTCTGCGCCAGAGTGCTCTGTTCTGGTTTGTCTTTGCTCAGGTTCGCTTGTTGGATCTCTTTTTGCATATTCGCCCACCAGGTGGCAGGCGGTCGTCCTCTTCCTCTCGGTCAGTCGGGGATATTAACAACACGTCCACATTGCCAACTTGTCCACATTGCCAACTCGTCCACAATGCCAACTCGTCCACAATGTGAACTCTTCCACAATGCCAACTCTTCCATATTGCTAACTCGTCCACATTGAAAACTCGTCCCTATTCCCTACTCGTCCATACACCCAACTCGTCTACAATCCCAACTTGTCCTTATTATCAACTCGTCGTCATTGCCAACTCATCCAAAATGCCGAATCGTCTACATATATATAACTCGTCCACATTGCCAACTCGTCTACATTGCCAACTCGTCCACTAATCCAACTCGTCCATATTACGAAGTCGTCCGTATTACGAACTCGTCCATATTCTCAACTCGTCCACAATGCCAACTCGTCCATATATATAACTCATCCACAATGTGAACTCGTCCACAATGCCAACTCGTCCACAATGTCAGCTTGACCACAATACCAACTCGTGCAAAATGCCAACTCGTCCACATATCTAACTCATCCACATTCCGAACTCGTCCATATTACCAACTCGTCTACATTGCCATTTCGTCCATATTACCAACTCCTCCGTATTAGCAACTCGTCTTCATTGCCAACTCGTCCATATTCCCAACTCGTCCCCAATTTCAACTCGTCCACATATCCAACTCGTTCACATCGCAATCTCGTCCACATTACCAACTCGTTCATATTACCAACTCGTCTATATTAACAACTCGTCTATATTGACAACTCGTTCACAATGCCAACTCGTCCACATATTCAACTCTTTCGAGCACGAGTCCAACTCACACTTAACCAGCTTTTTTCTCTACATTCAATTTGAATAGGTATGCGAAATAATTTTGCATATCAAAATTTTTAAAAGAAAAACAACGTGGTAATTTAGAGTATTGACATATTAGCCCCCAATAAAAAGGTATTAAAAGTTGACACAATATGTTTATTGTCAACAAATTGTAAAATTCTTTTTGTATTTTCGTATACCTATGTTTTAAGTGCTGCGGATATTATATTGCCCACTCAAAAATAATATTTCATCATGCTAAACAACTTGCTACAGGTTTGAGTGCAATTCATGTTTATTATTAATTGTTTGGTCATCTTGGGTCAATATAGGGATCACAGGTCACGTGGTCAAAGTCACGTGGTTAGGTCACAGTAGTTTTTTCAAATTCATTTTTCAGTACTTTTTCAGAAAAAAATAAATATCCAAGAGTTTTATGCCACTCTACAGAGCATGAGACGACATGTCATTTATGACATGCCATTTATCATAATCGGACCATAACTGTAGATCTGATGGGATGTACAAAAATCGGCCTCGCGTAATATATATATATAGATATAGATAAAGGTAAGCCGCGGATGGATAGATAAACAGACACGGTTAAACTACCGGCTCTTTCAGGATCCCAACTAAATCTATGTACCTACAGCTAAAAATAAACTTGAATTACATATATGCCTAGTAGATGAAACAAAATCAAAAGAATATACTTATTTGCGCTTTAACGCACTGCTAATGTGCGTTAAAGCACTCGGCGATGGTACTTGGAGTCAATCGGCCTTTTCGTCGGGTATCTGAAAAGTTCCAACGGCCTGAGGACCTTTGTAGGCTTTCGATTCGCCGGCCGCCCGTTAGCCTAGTTGAAAGTTTTATGAAAATAGAAATTGTGGTGTCTATACAGGGCGCCAGCCCTTTTTATTGTATTAGTCGAAAATAAAATATACGTCATTATTAAAAGTATGTAGCTCTCTTTATAAAGTAGGCACTTATTTCTCCAAGGAAACAAATATCTTCACATGGGCCTTTTATAATATTTAACAGGATATTTTAGTAGTCCTTCTTTCAAAAGGTAACAATTGCGGAGCTTTTCCCTACCTTTACCATGTTATTAAAGCAAGCTTAAATTTCATTGCAAATTTGATATGTTCTTAAGACTAATCCTACTATATTATTAAACAAGGGTTAAGCCAAAGTAATGATGATGCTGTCTTGGTGTCTATGACTGGCACGTATACATACAGTATACAACAGATGTATAAAACTTCTCAGATGAATCTTAATTCTTACTCTCTCATTTCTCTCTACTAACTACCATGGAACCAATTAGGGTTCACTTTTAGGGTTCGGTTGCTCAAAAGGAAAAAACAGAACCTTTACAAGATTCCTTTGTCGTCGGTTCGTCAGTCCATCAAGAGTTTTTATCTCGGAAACGCGTGGAGGTATCGAGTAGAAATTACAACCATATAGATATTCAGGTCTACGAGGGCCGATCCGAAAATTTTTAGTTAAACAAAAAATAAAAGGAATATAATAAAACTTTATTTACAATTTTTCAAAGTATTCCCCCTGCTACATTTATGCACTTATGCATTCGAGTGAACCAACTTTTAAAACAGGAAAAAAACTATTCTTGCGGAAGGTCAAAAAAAGTCGCCTGAATTCGTTCTCTGCTTCATCCGCCGTCGAAAATCGTCGTCCACGTAATGTTTTTTTTACCGTGGGGAACAGATAAAAATCACACGGAGCCAGGTCAGGGCTATAGGAAGGGTGCGGTAGCAGTGGCACTCCTGATTTGTTAAAATAATCCAGAGTTCTGGCAGCCGTGTGAGCAGGAGCTATATGTTGATGGAAAATGATGCCCCGCGTTCCACTACTTGGACGACTGACGCTCAGCTCCTGGAAGGCCTGTGGCAAGCAAACTTCGGTGTACCATTGGCTGGTAACTGTTTTCTGATCTTCAAGTGCAATTACGGCTACAGGCCCACTACGTTGAAAAAAACAGCAACCATTTTTTTGTTTACGCTTCGACCGTGAAATTCTTTAGTGAGTAAATCATCTTCTTCAAAGACCCATTCTGTTGATTGCTGTTTTGTAAATGGGTCGTAGCTGTATATCCAAGATTCATCGGATGTCACATTGTAAGGCACTTGTTGTGAATTGCCTCCTTCGAATTTATTTAGCATAAATTTGCACCAATCGACTCGTCTATCTTTTTGCTCCTGTGTGAGAGAATGTGGTATCCATCGAGATGCAACCTTCCGAACTTGAAGGTGATCATGCAAAATGATAGAAACTGCCTGGGATCCAACCTTCAGTTTGTTCTGAATCTCTCGCTGGGTAATGTTTCGAGATTCTTTGATTAGCCACTCTACCTTGATGACGTTTTCTGGAGTGACTGCTGTTGGCGGTCGTCCCGGTCTAAGATCATCTTTGACGTCGCTCCGCCCACGCTTAAATTCACGGAACCAGTAACTGACAGTGGCAAGAGATGGGGATAATGCCCCAAAAGTACTGGTTAAATTTACATGAGAATTCTTGTAAGTTAGCCCTCGTTTATAATCGCAATATATTATATCATAGCACGGAATGATTCCCGCGTTACCTCCATTGTTACGAATAAAAAGTGACAGACATTTTTCTTTTCTAATTTCATAAAAAAAATAACTGAATGTCACTGGCCAGTGACATTACACAAAAAAGTTTGTAATGAAATTTGCCTTTAAGCTACAATAAAAAAAAAAATAACAAAAAAAAAGAACCTACTTCAGTAAAACTAAAAAGCCAACAATAACCCGTTCAAGTACAGATTACATTTGACTCACCCTTCGACCCTTTTTTGCTTTTTAGTGATTCGTATGTGTGTTCATCATCAGTTTCCTTACACCAAATCCTATTTACTGAATGTAAATTCTTGACTTTATCAATAAATTATCGAAAGCGCCGTACATGTCCCTATAACATTTGAAGAGTTCCCTCGATTTCTCCAAGATTCCATCATCAGATCCCGACTTAGTGCCAACGGGACAAACTCGGAGTTATACCCTTTCGATAAAAAAAAAAATGAAAATCGGTTCACGGTTCTCGGAGATATCGAGTAACATGCATACAAAAAAAAAATAAAAAAAAAATTAGTTCGAATTGAGGACCTCCTCCTTTTTTGAAGTCAGTTAAGAATTAAATGAATAGGATGAATGATACGCCTTTGACTAACTATTTTCGGATCGGCCCTCGTACAGTTCCTGGAAGTTGTGAAACAATCAAACTTGTAGGTTAACGTAAAAAAATACGGCCGCTTGTGTCGCCAAAAACGTATATTTCGACACTCTCAAGGTAATTTATAGAGTATTTTCCGGTGACCTAGAACTAAATTTGGCAAGTGATACCGCCTTATAGTAGAAGTATAGGGAAGAATTTGAAAACTATACATTTGAAAAAACAAAATACAAAACATAGTCTTTATTTAAATTACGAACAACAGTTTTCCAAAGGTAAAGTCAAATTCGTCCTTTTTTCTTTTCATTAGAGCAATATGCAGCCGCTTTCATAGTTTTGTACGGAACCCTCGGTGCGTGAGTCCGACTCCGTACGAGACGTTGTTGCAAGACTGAGATTATTTTTACGAAATTATTGTGTGTTACATGCTGTAAAAATATCATTTATAGTCGCCACTCACTGTACTTAGTGAAATGGTAAAATAAAACAAAAAGAGGCGCCTTGCTTCCGAGCGGCGTGTTATTGCTTCCTTTCAACTGAAGTGCTGGAACATTATCCGCCAGTGCAAGTGGGCGGTTGTTACATCTACTTTTTTTCGTTCTTAATAATGTACAAGTTTATTAGTGCCTTCTAACATTCGCACTTACAAAAGTAGACAATAATATAGGTTACATAGCATACTGTTAATAACATTAGGAAAATTAAACGCAAGGTAAACCAACGTAGTCAACTCGACCTCTACATAATAATTAAAATAGCAATTAATACTAGTGGCTCTGTCAGCAATAGACCTCACAAGTTTATTTCAAAATGGCTGAAATTTGTTTTATTTTTTAACTTTTTCTATCTCCTCCGTTTTGAAAGATGTCACTTATCGAACCTACTCACAAAATTTCTTGTGAATCGGTTAAGAAATGAGATCTGTACGCAAGAATAGCCAGAGAAACATCCGTATATACAAAGAATTTTTGGCCAAACTTAAACGGAGACGCTTCTCTCGCTCGGCCACAAATGCAACTAACCTTCACTCTATTCATAGTTACTTCCTTAATTTTCCTATACGACATATCGTGTTAATTTTCTCTTATTTGTTTGGTGTAGTAGTTTTCGACAAGTTGCAAACCACATTCGTTTAAATTCTACCAATGTTTAAAGTGGTTCTTTACAGTAGTCCAGTGTCAGTTTCTAGATAGGGCAACGCTCTGAGCTGTTTTGGAGTCTTATTTCTATACAAAATATCTTTCAGCATCTTCCAGCTTAGTAAGCGCTTAATAAATCAGGTTAAAACGGAGAGGGATAGTATGCTTACGATAGACGTGAAGTAAAAACGGTTTAGGGTGTATTTTTTAAGTACTTTATCCAATGTATCCAATTGTTTTTGAGATCAGGTATTTTGTTTATTAAATCTTTGTGTCAGATAGATAAATATGAAAAGTTATGATGTGAAAAAGTGGTGTTGAAGGCAAGTCTAAATTGCATTTAGGTACATTTCCTTGTGCGTTTTTGTATTTACATAGTCAAATAATTTTGCAGCAACGCTAACCTGCATTTGTAATATACAAATTACGAGTACGTAGCCTGTTGGTAAAATCTCAAAACGCGCGGCACGTCCCTAGGTGCCGTTAACGTCCCCTTAACGACGTGAACACTTCACAGACCGTGGTGCTGTTGTGAGCACACTTCACTTGTTACGAGAGACACTCTCCATTGAATATGTTAAATCAGTACACCTAACAACGAATTATAAGTAATATCTCGTAATAATGTTTTTTTCACTCCTGTTTAATCCAAATATAAGAAAAGAGGAAAGAACAGGATACATTATTTATTTATTCAGTAAATTTCACAAAACAAGAAGCCCACAAGATTATAACATGAGATGCGTTTAGAATATACAGGGCACTAATTCGATGTACTTTGAAATATTGCCCAATATGAGAGGTCTCAGGTATATCACAGATATATATTATATAAATCGCCTTTAGCAGTAATTAATATGCGATGTTCGAGCTCCATTAAGGGACTTTTTTCGTCACTTCCCGTTCTAGTCAAGTTTACTCCTGATATCTTAGAGCTTCGCATATAAATAAGGCGCAAACTTAACCCGACCGCGTTGGCAAAAGTCGAACTCAGCTGTGGAAAGTCCACTCGGGCCCGACTTATTGCATTTTTTTACACTTTTATTCTTTGCGAGGCAAATGAGGCTCTCGTTGTTCTGATGAAACGGGTTATTTCCATCCATCCACTTTGTCTACTTCGTTACCGGAAGTGGATAGCATTAACAGCTAATACAGACACTACATATTTAACGAACATTAGGTAGGTAACTTAAATTCTAATCTCAGTAAGTTTTTAAGATTATCCTGGCTATAATAATTATACCAAAAATCTATTCTTCAACTACCATTACGTGATGCGGTTACAAAGACATTCGGTATACTATATACGCACAGAGACATGCGAATAACCGTAATAAAATACGTGTGGGGACCTCGAAATAGCCACGCTATTTCACATTCTTCCACCTGCTTCAAAATAAATTATAAATTATACATTTTATATATAAGCTGCATTTATTTCAATTATATAACAATTAGCATTGTGAATTTTACTAAAGACAACGTCTTCGTGAGCTCTAATGCGCCATTTTTGACACTTTAAATCTCTAAAGCCCGCCACTTAACCTCAGTCTTAAACTTCTTAATGTCAAGTCAATGAATTGCTTTTTAGTAGAAACTGCACTTTAAGATTTAGTATGTATGGATTTTAGAAGTAATTAGCGAACGTGACGAGTTGCAGTATGTGTAACCTAGTTTCACTCGACCCGGCGACAACTGGCTCACTGCGTACTTTTAATGATTCCCCACTCGGATTTATCGACGTTTACCAAAATGGAAAGAAATTAAACAGGTGAATTTAACTTATAATGCGAATGTACAATATAGGTATTTTATGTACCATTGGTTGTGTATATATACACGGATTGCTTTAGAACCGCTGCATTTGTAAAGTTTCCCCGTGTGGTAGATAGTGATGTAGGTATGTGCCAAGTCTGTAATTTCAGTATTAGTTTTCTATGTACTCTGTGGGTTGAGCCTTGTTGTTGGCGGGGATATAAACCCTTTGAATGAGCTCTAATGAGGAGAGCACTAGATGATGTCAATATTTATTTTCTTCTTGTTGTTCTAGTTTCTCATTGTCTCCACTCGCTGTCTACACACTCTCGTTGTCTACACTCGCATCGTTTGGTTTATTCATCATTTTCATGATCACGGTACTTGTTTATATATCAGCCCTACCTTTAGCTATAAGGTGTGCATGCACATAGGTAGGGGAGGTAGGGGAGCATTGGGCACTTTTTTACTTAGGTCTTAATAAAAATGCAATTTTTCAACAAAATTAACTTTTTACTCCTTACATTAGTAGCACATATATTTGGCTTAAATTATCATGAAGAACACTTACACATTAATAATAAATCTCAAAATTGCAAGAGATTTTCTGAACACTGTCAAAAGTGCCCAAACCTCCCAATGGTCGGGTGGTTTGGGCACCTCAATAGGAGGTTTGGGCACTGTATTAAATACGCCGCTTAGTGGTAAATAAAATCAACAAACGATCAACTTTTTTAAACTAAACTAAGTACTAAGTACACAAAACAAAAAAATTAAAGATATAGTACTCAATACTGAGTATTCTTACTTCAGTAATCCATTTTATCTTAAATTCGGTATAACCCAGATAGGCTTATCAAAAGTATACTTAGAGCTGCCACGCTTGACCCATATCTTTGGGTTTGGCAATTTGGTTTTGATGTCTTTCAATGGGACACTTGATACATCTTCAATTTCTGGAAACATAAATGTATTACGTATCTTACTCATACGCATAAATTTAATAGTTGCAGAAGTGACGAACTTCTTTAATTTGGCCAACATAGTGATATATAGTTTTCTTAGTGTCAAATTTCACTACCACATAATCTTTGACCTTAAAATTTCTATCTAAAACAATCACATCGTCTTCATCAAACGAATTTTCTTCATCGGAACATTCATTTTCTATTTACTCGTCGCTGCTTATTTTCCTTTGTTTCTTCTGTTTTGAAGTTAAGGATTTATCAAGTTTGGATATTGCTTTCTTCCCTTTTTTATTTTTTTTTGTCTTCTTTTTCTTTGTTCTTTTTTTGTCGTTCTTGTTCTGCTATTTCTATTAATCTCTTCTCGGGCGTGTCTGTTAATATTCTTGTTTTCCCTGTCTTTCTCTTCATGCCAACTAGTTTCCTGGGGCCAGCTTTCGGATATGGTCTCACGGAATCGGGAGTTATTACCATAGCTTCATGAGTCACGCTCTGAATCGGAGTCTTAGATCGTGAAGGCCCGGGAACTGCCATTTCGTTCGTGGGATCCACTTGATTTTGATTTATTAAGGGAGCTGCGCGGACTCTGTCCGTTGCTGGTGTCGTTTGTTTTGCAGGGTCTTGGTTTAGTGTTGGTTGCTCTGCGGGGACTGGGTTTGCTGTTGGTTGTTCTGCAGGAACGTTGTCTGTATCGGGCAAACAGCGATCAGTGACAGAAGAACAAAGGAAATCTTCCTCTGTGAAAATGTTGGAGTTAAAGGGCCATATGCCAGGTTTTTCGAATCCCCTTTGAATATTTTGTGGCTTGAATGCAAGCGGAATAGCAACAGCAGCGAGCTTGGGGATTTCATAAATTGAAACCGTTTTGCCTGGATTGCACACCAACCAGTTTGTTATTGCCGTATTATAATAATTTTTCAACGGCCCATAGACAGTCAAGTCAAGGGGTTGCAGCTTATGGCTGCAGTGTGGAGGAAATGTTAGTAACACTATACCAGATTCTTTGCAGAAATCGAGAACTGGCACAGAAATATGGCTTTCGTGATTATCCAGCAGCAGAAGAACTGGCGAGGTAGGTGTAGGCTTAGCGTGCTTTGCAAAATGGTGCATAAACTTAAGTTTGCTGCTGTCATCCATCCTGAAGTGTGTGCTGATCCATCTGAGCCAATAGGAGCATCGTGAAGCATAAATGGTTTGAAGTGCACCCGTGGAAATATGAAGAAGGGCGGTATAGAGTTTCCTATCGCGTTTATTCCACAGCAGACCGTGACAAGCGTCCCTCTTTCAGCAGAAGTTGCTTGTCCAACCTGTTTGGTTCCTTTAGAAGCGACAACTTTTTGAGTTCGCTGAACAGTGGATAGTCCTGTTTCGTCTATATTGTAAATAGCTTCTGGCCCAAAGTGATTACGCTCATACACGGATCTGAGATTTTCGAAAAAATCTCCAACATTTTTTCTGTTGAAGCTGGTGGCTCTTGAGAGACTGGTAGCTTCTGGTTTCCGTACTGATAGCTGTGGTTGTCGTTTAAGAAACCCTCTTATCCAGTCTTTTGACGCTATTTTATTTTTAGTCCAATTTTCTGGTATTTTTTTATTTATTGCACATGCATAGTCATAAGCCAACTGACGCGTTTGCACTTTCGACAGTCCATAATTCAATTTAGAAGATGTTGTGAGATACTCTGCCAGTTTGCCTTCTTCGTCGTCAGTGAATATTTGGCAAGATATGAATTTAGACGAAGCATCTTTTACAGTGCCTTGTTTTAAATATCTTTGGAGATTTGATCTGGGTATGTCGTATTTATTTGCAGTCGATTTAATTTTTGCTCCCGTTTTAATTTCTCCTATGGCACGTAATATTACATCTTTAGGGATTTCGCGTCGCTTATTTTTCTTTTTAAATGCAAACGGCATTTTCTAGAAAAAAAAGAATATAATAATTAGTAACACAAATAGTAATGAAACATCAAAAGTATTTAGTATTCAAATTCAATATTTACACGCAATTTAAACCCGTCGAAATAATTTTCTCTTAACAGAACCTACTTTTTACACCGATTGCCGAAGCAAACAATAGTGGCGGGAGCATTGGGCATGCCCAAACCTCCCTTTGGAATTAGTGCTCAATGCTCCCCACCGCCCCATTTCACAAATAAATTCAAATATGTTTTTTGTAGTCTAATGTTTTACCTTAATTTATATGTTAATATTAGCTTTCGTAAATACATAACTAGATGACAATACAGAAACTTACCACTTTTCACAGATCACGTTGTTTTTTCCTTCGAAATTACATAAAAATATTTGCTTTCGCACGCACGAAATGGTCGACGGCATGCGACACTGACATCTAATCAAAATCGCAGATGGCATTAGCCTGAGCGTTGTGGCCAGTTAGTAAGCTAAACTACTACAGTATACAAAATTAAGTAGCTTCCATACGACCCGACTTACAAGGTGGTGTCCGAACCTCCCGACTGCCCAATGCTCCCCTATCTCCCCTATATGAAATCATCAGACCAGATCACATATCAAAATTAAACCACACAAATCGCAACTAATTGCTGCACAGCTGTATAAATAGAGGAAATAAGCCCGTTTGTACGTAACTATACGGAGTATACGGCGCCAGTAAGTACATCATACTTGTCTTGTAAGCTTGCACGTGCTAGGGATTACGTGTCACAATTGATGTCACAACGGGTTCAGAAAGGCAGAGAGATATTGTATCACTAATTGAAAACCAGGTTTGTAAATATTTATAATTTTAAGAATAGTTAATTAGTTAGTTAAACATTTATTTCGATCTTTAGATAGCTAGTACACGTATTCATATATTTGTGCTTTTTTATGTTTCTATTTAGAATTTGCAAATATTTTCCATAGCCATTACAATATTAAACCTACGCGCCGAAATGTGTGTAATGTAAGAACGCGCATAACCTCAGAACGACTGCCCCAATTTGGTATTTTTTATGTTGTGCGCCTTATTGTCTTCTCAAGGTTTTTAACAGTTTTTTTTTTAATCGTACGGTTTTTGTTATAAATCGCTTACTATGAAAGCAGAGTGAGAAAACGATAAATAGAGATACAACGAGAGAAACAGAAAGAGGAGAGAAATAGAATGAAACCGACAGAGAGACAGATATATATAAAATGAGACAGATACAGATAGATAGAGATAGAAAAGGATACAGACAGAATAAGATAGGTAGAGACAGAGACTGTGAGAGGGATATAAAGACAAAAAGAAACAAAAATAAGAGAGCGATATTTAAATAGAACGCGATATATAGCAATACACTGAAACATAAACATGTAGATTATTATATAGATTATTAATGACTTTGAACGATAGATAAGTATTCAGTGATCGAATAGAAGGCATAATTTTGAAAGAACGCTTTTACTACGCGTTTAGAAGACCAGTGAGCAAATCATACATGTCTACCGGCAATTTATTAAACAGACAAAGGGTATAGGAGGATAGCCTTTGAAAAATTGCCCCCAGCGTTTTTGGTTCGAAACTATAACCAAACGATGCCTTTTGAAGGGGTAATACCCTGGACAAAGTTTCATCCCTCTGTTACCCCCTGGGGGTCGAAAATATCCGATAAACTCCAAAATAGTTTTATTTTTTCTTCTGAACTATAAAAGTGATGAATTTCAAATGTTGTACAAATATTGTTGTGAATAAAAGCTATAAGTAAAAAAAATGATTCTACTAACCATTTAAATTGAAACACCTGTATAACAAGTTCGGCTCGTGGTACAAATACCATTTTTTTTTAATATGAACCATCTTCTAATCTACATAAAGTTTCATCGACTAATAGCCGCGCAAGATTAATATAAACAATTGCCTGTGACCGGACCGCTGATAAGTATTCATAAAACTCATTTTTAGGGTTCCGTAGGCAACTAGGAACCCTTAGGTATAGTTTCGCCATGTCCGTCTGTCTGTCCGTCCGCGGTTAGCTCCGTGATCATTAGTACTAGAAAGCTGAAATTTGGTAACAAAAAATTTTTCGGGTACCTCTCGTACAACTAAAGTAGGGGTGTTTTTTTTTTCGTTTTAACCCTAGTGTGTGGGGTGTCGTTAAATAGGTCTGTTAAAAATAAAGTCAGTAGTTTAGTAAATATTCGCTCCGAAAATAAAAAATATAGTGTAAAAAACTTAAAACCGCTGTTTTAAGCCCGTCTCTTGTGAAGGATGAGCAACTACGGAACCCTACACTGAGCGTGGCCCGACATGCTCCTGGCCGGTTTTTTATTACTTATTCAACAATTATTTCTTTATTATAATATTAACATAATAGTAGTTTATGCAACTGCTACATAATGAGAGGTCTTAAAATACGAGTGTGGTTTTACGAAACGAGCCGTAGGCGAATAGGATCACACGAGTGTTTTAAGACCTAATTATGTACAGTTGCAAACACTACTTTATCTACACACATTTTCATAGTCATCATAGATTTTTTTTAATGAAAATATGAAACACTCAGTCCTGCCAGTCAGTCCGCGGAGCAGAGGAACACATGAGACGACTCGCGCGGCGGGGAGGAGGTACTGTAAAGGTGACCTCGCGGTGGCTACGGTACTGTTATGAAATTTCATCTCTGATTTTGGTCTCTGCCAAGTAATGTAGGTCGTTACCTATAATATCTGAAATTGTTATAGGAATTTAAAAAGATGGGTGTAGATAAAGTAAGTTTAACTTTGTATTCATACATTAAGTAGCAAAATATAAAATGGTAAATTATATAAATAACCATCAAATATGTTATCCAGAATTTCGGCCGGTTTGTTAATTTTAGATTTATATCTCGCATTAGTTAAATAATATATTACTGCAGTAATATGCATGTATTTATTTTGATTGGGAACATAACGAATGAAAATATGATATGTCTTTTTCTAAGAAATTCGTGTTCTCTTGAAAATTCAATATTAATCGACCCATCTGCATTTTGCAATTCTGCTAAGAAGCATATTGACTGCTTTAATTGATAAGAATAGCGTATATAATGTTTGAAAAAAAAAAAGAATTTCGAACGCGGGTTTTTTTTTAATTGTCTTGGTTGCAGAACTTGAACGTTACGTATGAAGCATAACATGAGTAGTAGGTACTAAATAGTAATTTCGCAATGTTCCTTGTTGGCTACGTCGATGAAACTTTAATATGATGTAGATTAGAAGTTGGTTCATTTAAAAAAAAAAGGTGTTTGTACCGCGAGCTGAACTTGTTATACAGGTTGTTTCAAATTGTATTTTTATTATTTTACAAGAATTTAAATGGTAAGGAGTTACTTATAGCTTTTATTCACAACATTTGAAATTCATCACTTTTATAGTTTAAGAGTAAAAGACTATTTGTAGCTTTTAATTAAGGTGAGCAATAAATAATATTAGAATGTCATGTTGTAGTATTATTCGATGTGGTTATGCCCTAGCCTCCTAAACGTATTATTCTGTAACTATATAAACTTAATTACGTGCCTAGTTATACCGACTATATTAATGTGATAGACGCTAAACATGTGTGTCATATGTCAATCACTCAAGACATGGATCTTACAAACTAGGAACTTTGTTAATAGTGTTATTATTGTTTGGCCTATAATTTCGGTAGTATACATAGATAGATAGTTTTTTATTTTAAACTATAGTTCAATTCAATTAGAAATGTTTATTTCATTTATAATCAACTTTGGAATTAATTAACTGAGTGAGTATGAGTATGAGTAAAGTTTTAATGTTAATATCGACTCCACGGTTCTCTAACGTCTTACCATGCGATAAACAGTCCGAGGCCTGGTTATCACAATTACCTTGTACACGTCAAAAAATTCTTCTTCAATGTAAAATCGAAATGCTTACCAAAAAAACTGAAAAGCCAAAAATAATCTATATATTATATAAAAGAAGAAGTCCTGACTGACTCATCAACGCACAGCCGAAACTACTAATGTTAGAGAGTTGATTTTTGCACAGTACGTTCCCAACTAGCAAAACTGAACCAAATTTAGCTGTAAATCAGTGACAGACGCAGTTTTATATCCGTGATAGAAACATCTCTATCACTGTGAAGTGGCCCCAGTTTTACAGCTATTTGATGATATATCATGTGTATTTTGGCACCGCACGTCACTACTTTGATGTATATCCATGATACTACAATGTTTTATGAATCTCTTTAGCGTTACACCAATGGTGCCTGAATTACTATATCACTAAATTATGATAAGAAAGTAACAGCAATGCTGATATAGAGCAGTTTTTTGTTATATTGTTGTTAGGGATTCTTTTATGTCGCATATCGTTAGTGCTAAATACTGTGTGTTATGTGTAAATAAAGTTGTATGAAAAAAATGACCTTACAATTAACAGTTTTGTAAGTATAATAAAATAGCAAACTATTTTTGTGCTAGTAAGAAGTGTCAAGTTGCTTTTAGGTACGTGCATAACGGGTAATTTATCATGCGCTCAAAATTTTATTGATGAAATAATAGCATATTATTTGTGTTTTTTTAATGCCCTTATTAAATATTGAATATTTAATTAAATAAAAAATACTTAAAATAGCAAATTATATAAAGTCACCAATATGTATCTAAAATGTGTTCTGGTTACCGATATATCACAAATTTACAGTTTCCCACCGCCATTACCAAACACTTTCGGGTTCCTTAATAAAACTAGTAAAACCCCCTACTGTACCTACCTTTAGGTAATAAATAAAGTATCTTCAATATTGTTCAATTCATTTGCGTGTAATGAAAGTGGTTATATTTTGGTCAATTACTATTTTTCATGCAGAAGTAATTTCATAAAACTCAACAGATTTGAATGGCTGTGGATGAATATGTTTTCATCTTCTCCATTGTCATCAAAATTGTCAATCGCAAACAAGTCATCTTGGTATCCTGAACAAGGTTCTGTTCAGATTTCATTTTTTGTATCTACGGAACCAACTTCCGAATTCTCGACGCTGGTTTGACTATCATAAAGATCCTATAAATGAGGTTACAACAGCTGATATACATTTATTTAGCGTTATATTAGTAACAATAATGTTTATATGTCACTGATGATATAAAAGGTCTTAAGAAGTGTATTTGCAACTGTTTAGTGTTAATGTAGATCTTTAAACAACTTTATGCTGCTGGTGTTAAGGAAACGCCATTATATGATACTTTAGACGCATATCAGCTGCGTTATGTTCTTATATATCTCGAGTTAGCTCCATTAGTGCACTGATATATCACCAGCGATATTGCAGCGCATTAAAAGCCACAATAGAGTTACTTAGCTGTATACAGGCACTGTATATATATCTGATATGCAACGAAATAGCTCTAAATCACAGTTAGGGATACTGTTGTACAGATGTGTTATATGTGCCATATTAAGAAGTCCTGTAAACGTTTATGTCATCAATTCTTATCACAATATAGCTGTATAAGATTATACAGCTAGATGATGATACAAGTCGCCAATATACGACATAGCAGCTCCGAGTTGCTATTTTATGACTTTTATATCACTATTTAGTGTTAAAACATTTTATTTTATCACTACTTTGCTAGTTGGGCTACTTTTATAACTTGGGCTAGGAATAAGAAGGGATTTTTGGAAATACCTCCCCTAAGAGGGTTAAATAGGGGTGCAAAGTTTGTATGGGGGAAACTTTTTTTTGGAGCTAGAGACTTGAAACTTTGTAGAAAACTTATTCAAAAACACAAAAAGTACTTTCAGCGTTTTAGAAAATTTTGTCCCTAATGGGGTTAAAAAGGGGTGCAAAGTTTATATGGGAGAAACTTTATTTTTTGAACTAGAGACTTGAAACTTTGTAGAAAGCTTACTTAATCAAAATCAAAAAAAGTTATTTCAGCGTTTTGGAAAATTTCACCTCTAAGGGGGTTAAAATGGGTGCAAAGTTTTTATGGGGAATACCGCTAATGTTGTTTATAAAGAAGTGCTACGCTAAGGTTATCAGTTTATATATTTTTTATTTCCTGTCTTCTACCCAGTGACTACGTAATTTTTTTGAAACGAACTTGTACCCCCTTTTCTATGGTTGACTGTCAACAATATTTTCTTAGTGCTGTCTCTTATTTATTGTGTTCCAAACTTTATGTGTTCCTATATTTAGGGAGTTGTCTATCAGCACATGAATAATCTATACTTTAGATACCTATTCTTACTTTATTTAGCTTCTTGAGAAATATAGAGAACTGTAGCACCAGAATATATTGAATCACTCTTTAAACAATACTACTAGCCTGTAGACCAGAATAGTAATAGCATCATTTAATTCGCTTATGTGCATTTAGTTTTTAATGGTCACATTTCAGCAATAACTGGGGTACCTGCTTGACCATTTAGAAACATTTTGGCCAGCCTCGGGAACTCCGCCACACCACTCTTTTCGTTTAATAGCCAGACCAGCGTGTACAAATACCAGTGCTGCCTTCTTATGAAAAGAGGTCATTATTTATTATTGTTTTGAAATAAAGTTTATTATTTATTATAATTATATATATTTTTTTAAATCTCACTCATAATAACTAAGATTCCCATTTTCTAACTCCAAATCCATGCGTCGCTCTATATCGTGCAGGGTCATTTTTGCCAAAGATTAAAAGCATCAGGTAACTGACTGAATAAATATTAAGCATCCTGCAAACAATTCCCGTAATCTAATTGGAAAATCTTCTAAAATTATTTAACAAATTGCATATCAGTGTCTGCTTCTGTTTGAAATGTAATATGTCTAGACCATTTTAACTAAGAATAAAATTCACTTACCTATTTTAATATCTTTGTCATCATCAAAAATCTACGCGGACGAAGTCGCGGGTGGCCGCTAGTCTATCTATACATATAAAAGAAGAAGTCCTGACTGACTCATCAACGAACAGCCAAAAATACTAATGTTAGAGAGTTGATTTTTGCACAGTAGGCTACTTTTATAACGTGGGCTAGGGAGAAGAAGCGATTTTGAAAAATTCAACCCCTAAGAGGGTTAAAAAGGGGATGAAAGGTTGTATGGGATACAAGTTTTTTTTAAAGCTAGGAACTTGAAACTTTGTAAAAAGATATTAAAATAAAATCAAAGAAAACTCATTTCACCGTTTTTGGAGATTCATCCCATAAAGAGGTAAAAAAGGGGTTAAAAGTTTGTATGGAGATCAAATATTTTTTTGAGCACGGGACTTGAATCTTTGTGTAAAGGCAAACTATTAGAATACAAGAATATAAATTTCAGCGTTTTCAAAAATTCATCCCTTAAAGGGGTTAAAAAGGGGTTGAAAGTTTGAATCCATTACAAATTCTTTGAAACTAAGAATAACAAAATAACATTAATTGAACGTTATTAAAACTTCAACCTCTAAGGGGGTTAAAAGAGGAATGAAAGTTTGTTTTGGAGTTCAAATTTAATTTTAAGCTAGGAACTTGAAACTTCGTGAAAAGGTATTAAAATAAAATGGAAGAAAATCAGTTTCAGCGTTTTTGAAAATTCACCCCTGAAAGCGGTAAAAAAGGGGTTGAAAAGTTTGTATGGAGATCAAACCTTTATCTCTGAGCGCGGGACTTTAAACTTTGTATAAAGGCATATAATTAAAATACAAGAAAAGTAATTTCAGCGTTTTTGAAAATTCAAGCCCTAAAGGGGTTAAAAAGAGGATTAAAGGTTGTACCGAGTGTAAAACCAGCTAACTGATTTCACTATATTGAACTATGGGAGAGCTGTAACACCTAGCACCCTAACAACCCTAGTGCCCTAACGCCCTACAGCCCTAGCCCTACAATAAGGTATAATAAATACGTATATAAATAAGGTCAGGATGTCTGCACCAAGCGACCTAAGGTAACAGACGGAAAGGGTCTGAAGAGGGATTTTCCCACTGCCAACCACACAGACTCATGTGGTCGATCGTACTGATGGTTAAGGGTGTCTTGACCACAGTGGGAGGAAACGTGAAGTGAAACAGCGTCTACGACGAGAATATAAAGACTCATTTATTTACACTTTCTTATGACTATTTATACATCAAAGGTTTATATGTGTGGGTATATCTATACAGTGCGTTATTTGTATATTTCATCAATTCATCACAACGTGAGCCGTAATATTTCGTGCGCTGCAGCCTCTTGTCCTAGTTGTCGTCTGCTGAGTTGCAATCCATGTTTACGGCACGTGAACACCGAGTATAAGTTTTATTTTAAGTAAAGAATTAGAAAATTTGTAAAAAGATATTTTATAAAAAAATAAGAAAACAAATTTCAGCGTTTTTAAAAATTCATCCCTCAAGGTGGTGAAAAAGGGGTTGAAAATTTTAATGAAGATCATGCATTATTTTGAGTGCGAGGCAAAACATTGTAAATTGTATATTCTATTATTCGAATCGAAGAATTTACAAATTTATCTCATTGAATTTAGTAAAGCTATTCGTTCGTAGATGTACCTGACTTCCAAAATAATTCCACGTTATGAGGGCAATTTAGCCGAAAAATAACTAAAAAGCTGCCAAGGGCGAGTCATACTCACGTACGAAAGGTTCGGTACCATTACCTACGTAAAAAATGGCAATTAAAGCACGTTTGTTGTCTGGGAGCCGCACTTCAATATTTATTATTTGTGGAATTACAGCAACCAACATCAAAATATTCGAAAAACACTTGATTTAAATCTCATATAACTTGCAAAAAAAGAAAAGTAATTTCAACGTTGCCTAGATCTGAAAATAACAAAGATGTAAAATGTTCAAGATAAAATTCCACGCGGACGAAGTCGCGGGCAACAACCACTCAATTATTACTATGAAAACAAATGCCACGCATGAAGCCTTTAAATGATTACTACAGTAGAATCCGGTTATAACGACGGCCAAGGGACCGGTGATAGTACGTCGTACTAACCGGAAGGCGTACTAAACGAACAGACAATTTTTGTGTTTGATTAATCACTTACATAATGTATTTATTAATATTTAGATGACCAGCAGATAAAAAAACATTTAAATCAAAATATGTATGTATTTATTTAATCTTATAATCTATTGTAACATCTAGTGCAAAAAGTCTGTAATTTTTTATTGTGTTTGGTTTTTATTTTTATAGTAAGAAGTACGAACTGCATTATGCAAACGTGACATAATGCTTTTCATGGTGTCATCTTCAAAATTAGAATGCACAAACACATTTTGCACTTCTGCAGGTTTTAGAGCTTCAGATACGCTCGGAGTGGTACAATTTTCTTCCAGGTCATCGTCATTATTATCTTCGCTATCTTGGCTGTTGACGATAACATTTTGCAGAATATTTTCTTCAGTCGGCTCATCACACGTTGCGAGATCGTCATCAATAGCAGAATATTGTTCAAGTTCTTAATTTCCTATGGGCAGTCCTTTATTCAGAGCTCTCGCCTAGACAGACAGCGGCATATCATCACCGTTGTCGGCAACAACAGACTGAGACTGTCTCGGGCAAATCCAGCTAAACCATTGTAAAAGTGCCACTTCAACTTGTTCTTGAGACGACACCCTCATGCGTTTAGGTTTTAAACATTCGCATTGAAAAAAGGTGTCGGCAAGGGGGGTGCGCGGGCGGAGATAGCTTCTTATCTACCTACGATTTAATTTGTAAACACGTCAACGTTTGTCGCTGTAACCGGACAATTATGTGTGAAATTCCGTCGTTAAAAGCGATCGGTCGTTGTAAGCGGAGTCGTAATAAAAGAATGTCCTTTCATTTTAGCTCATTCTAAAACCAAACATACGCCTATACTTACGTCGCTAAAAACGGTTGGTTGCTGTATGCGAAGTCGTACAAAACGGACTCCACTGTATTTGGTACTTACGAGTATCTGTTCGATAAAGTGAATACTTACGTCGCTAAAAACGGTTGGTTGCTGTATGCGAAGTCGTACAAAACGGACTCCACTGTATTTGGTACTTACGAGTATCTGTTCGATAAAGTGAGGTTTGGCACCGACTTCAAAAGGTGATTCAAACGTCACCTGTACATGAACGGGTTATTTTCGGCTTTTCAGTTTTATTTGCTGGCGGTTCTTTTTTTGGTAAAAATATTTTTTATTGCTTTTAGTGATTAAAATAAAATACATAATTATAGCGGAGGAGGTCTTGTTTGCATGCATCTCGTTTGAATTATCCCCTTACTCCTAACCTAAGGAGTTATACCTTCCATCATCAGCTCAGCATAGGAAGATAAATATAGAGACTCACACCTGCAGACAAACTGTACAAACAGTTTTGCAGGGAATCGTATATATTTAAGTTGTAACCTTTAATTAATAAATAAATAAAAATAAATAATCATACGCAAATTGAAGAGTTATTCATGAGTATAAAGTTGTTCATGATCAACTTTATAATCGCGTACAAACATACATACCTACATACGGGTTAAACTGAGAACCTCTTTTTTTAAAGTCTGTTAAAATACTAAAACCTTCTTCTAAGTGTAACAAATACTTTTCTGAAAACCGCATCAAAATCGGTTCAGCCAAACGCGAGATAATCGCGGACAAACATAGATACATACTTACAGGTCAAATGGAGAACCTCCTTTTTTGAACTCGGTTAAAAATATATTTTTTTCCTTATTACACAGTTGAGTGTGGACTTAATTCCTTCAATACGCTTTCCCTTGTAATATTAGGTAGCTCTGTGTTTGATATTATACAGCACCTTTGTTTCTTTATCCAACGAATAAACGAGAAGGAAACTTAATTTTATAAATATGCTATACATTTCTGGGCTTCCATTTTATAGGTACCTACTCATGCATTCATTCACCCAATTAAACAAAAATGAGGCTTGGGGTTTTCCTCGCTGACGTAGTTGTGAACAAAAATGGGAAATGTAACAAAACGAGGACACAGCAAATACGACGATATTACGATAACGAATGAAAAGTTTCCCATCACATATTTTATTTAAATGGTTTGCAAACTGGTATAGATATGATACTGCCTCTAGATGTTCATTTAGGTGACTAGGAAAACGAAAGCCAAACATGTCTGCGTTGAACCAATCCTGAGATCTAGTAGGTAAGTGTTCCATCATCAGACCTTGAATTAATGGCAATGTGGAAAACCGTAGTTGTATACTCATTGGAATAAAAAAATCGGTTTACATTTGACGGAGAAATTCGGTAAACGTACATTCAAATGATGATGATGATGATGACATTCAAAAGGATTCAATACAGATAGATGAACACATTTTATTAATTTTTCAAGTCGGCTAAAAATAATAAATAGACATAAAAATGTATAAATAATAAAAATATAATCGATGCGTTGGTTCCGCTTCGAACGTG
This sequence comes from Apotomis betuletana, assembly GCA_932273695.1. NCBI lineage: Eukaryota > Metazoa > Arthropoda > Insecta > Lepidoptera > Tortricidae > Apotomis > Apotomis betuletana. The sequence continues at coordinate 30,012,545 of OW026298.1, read as the reverse complement.
CCGACCCTAGCCGATTAATGGCGGAGCTATGGGCGGACTGGATCACAATTGTGACCCAAAATTATTAGGTTTCGTGACACGCGGCGCGAAGTGAATCCCCCTTGCTTTTAGATTAAATGTGACTTATACTTCTTTTCACTAATATCATGGAATTCGAATTATTATTGTTCACAACGTATGAAATTTCTTCCGTGACTGCCTATTAACCAACTGCCAATCACTGAGGAAACTTCTGCAGTTAGATTGTCGGGTGTGTGATTCATCATATATCTATAAATAAAAATAAATAAATATTAAGGGACAATCATACACAAATCGATCTAGTCCCAAACTAAGCAAAGCTTGTACTATGGGTACTAGACGACGATATACATAATATATAAATACATATATAGATAACATCCATGACCCAAGAACAAATATTTTGCACAAATATTTGCCCCGGCCGGGATTCGAACCCGGGACCGCCGACTCAGTAAGCAGGTGTCTACAAACCGAGCCAAACGCGTCGTCTATAATCAGTCACTTACTTAATCAGTTATTTACGTGCTCCAAATGTACAATTATATGTTTTAATATCCGTTGCCCTACCAGAGTATCCGCGCCAGATGCAACCCTGAAGCTGACCACGATCCTCAGACATGAGGGACCGACTCCAGAGAGAGAGAGAGAGAGAGAGAGAAGACAAACATATTTTGATAGTTACTTATTCACATGACAACGTGTCATTATAAGTACCTATACCAGAATATTATATTATTATAATCGGATATCATAAACAAGACTTTGTGTGTCGATCTTTGCATTGTTTATTTGAAACACTTTATACACCTTAGAACACGTAGTAATATTTTCAAGTGAAACAACCTCACGTAACAACGTCTTTGTACTGCAACTGGAATACTACACAAGCACCCCCGGATTGATGGCGTCGTTAAACAGAGAATACGGTCGTCGGGAACTTTGTGTGTCCTAAATGCCACTGATTGACTTAGCTGACCCTTCGTGAAAGTTATAATGATCTTCTGTAATTTGAACTGTTGGAGGCCTATTCAAGTAAATTAAGCTAATTTTAGCAATCCGGCCTGAAGTATACCAACAGGATTTGCTTAAGATTGCATTTTAGTTTTTAGATATTTTTAGGTATAACTACATAATTCTGGTATATATATACTGGACATGAAATATATTCTTGTAATATTGTGAGCATGACAATAAATAATGACTTACATAATATATCTTTAATCCTTGAAATACGCCAACTTTGCCTCCACAGGGATCTTTGCCGAAAACGCTACTTAAAAGAAACGTTACTGTAGACAATTTCAAGATGTTTATGGCAACACTACTATTTTTAGTGGAAAGTACGTTATATTTGTGGTATCGCTGGGAAGCACATTGGCGCGCAACGTCATTCTATAACGTGTCGGAACTCGTCGAGTAAGGTGCGTGATTTGGCGGGCCAATTCTAGGTGAAGTTCTGGTGTATTTTTACAGAATGGGGAAGCCTCAGGTGAATGTATCTTATACTTGTTATAAAATAAGAACTGTAGATTATTTTCAATGTAGTTTGTACTAAAAATACTTATTCAAACCAGAGTTATGATATTGGGCAATGTTATCCAATAGCTTGCTAACCTATGAAAGTTAACATTGCCCAGCCTAAAAAGGGTTAGGGTTGTCGCCTTGTCGTAATTTTACCTGACTGCGTAAATGAAGGAGGGATAAGTATTTAAGGTAAGGTAAATTGTATTTCTATTAAGCCGTTGTACTTTTGCAGTAGCTGCATGTAAAGCCTGACCAGAAATGTATGAGCATGCGCCATATTGCGGAATTTCACTGGAACTAATTTCTTACACTGGTAATGATTTTATGATGGGTTTTCAACAATGTCAATATCATTGGTGGTGATTTCTTTAAAAGACAAATATTTAAAATTATCTAATGAAAATGCCGAAAACCATTCACAGTCGTAAATTTAAGATTATAAATAAAGTGTACATGTGTTTACTACACGAAAATCAGTCAGGAAAAGAAAAAGATATTACGAGGTTAAAACTAATGTCATTATAGTCGGTTGCGATTGGATGAACAATTTGCCATATAAATCTTATAAATAGCGCCCTCTTGACAATCCTCATATATTTTTGGTCAGGCTTTACAAGTCTATAAAACGCAAAAACATAGGATTTTCAATTATGACAATTTTTATTTAGATTATTCTAACGTGGAGTAAAAAAATAAACTATAAGTTCCCAATATTAAGCATAAATTCTTCATTTTGATAATGGTATTGGTAAAGATAGTTTACTCAACCAAAAGTGACAACCGTAACAATTTGAAACTGCTGGATTCAGCTTGTATGGAAAAAAACAAAATACCCATGTAACATTGCCCATCCATATTGCACGCGTGTTTGTATAGTTAAGACCAAGATGTTTACGTGGAACGCCATTATTACCCCAGATTTTATACTGATACTTATCTTAACGTTGTAGAGGCTATAGTTACGACAGTAAATGATTTGGGCAATGTTGGAAAAGTTTAGATAACTTTACCCGAGGTGAAAATTGATAAAAAAGTTGGTTAAATGTGGATAAAAAAATTGTTTCTTGTTGTAAACGCATGCGTATGAATACGATGGATGCGTTAGACAAAAAAAACTATATCCCATCATAGAAAAAAAAATGAAAAATTAGGATTTTTACGAAAAAAGCGGGCAAAGTTGGCATGTTTCACGGCAATCTACAATCTATGTTCTTTTTTTAAATCGGTAAGCACTTTTGTGGCCTGTTCATTTTCAAAATCGGTTTATCGAGTGTGCGTGGAGGAAATTGTTATAAAAATTTGATAACGATGTTATGAAACTATGTAGGCTTTTATATATGTTATGAAGACTTAGTGACAAGAGATACAGTTTGTCTGTAAAATGCAAGGTGGGTGCAATTGACCAGCAAACGCCACAAAAAAGTAACTTATAAGTTGCCACAGATTTAATTAGTACCTAGTACTCGTAATTTGATATATTTTTACTAGCGGCAAAGTGTACATAATATTTTAATGACTTTTCTAACTCCGAAACATTAATATTTTCGAACCTTAAAACAGTTAAAACATGCAAAAACGGTTCAATGTTACAGATAATCACAATTCGTGTAATTTATATTTTATTTTAATGGACAGGGTCGTACAGTATGACACGTCTATTGTAGGTACTTCCGAAACTTAAACAAAAAATAATCTTAACACATTTGTATGACCAGTTATTACAAATGTTTTGTAGCTGGTCCTTTTAACCCTATACGTATACAATTCGGAGTAAAATAAAAACATGGAGAACATAAAACATACAGTGGATTTACACACACATATTTTAACTCATACATGTTTTTATAAAAGGCCCGACCTATACAAGATTATAATACGAGTATATCATACCTTAATAAAGCCTGTCTTACTATGTCGTAAAATTGTTGTGACACTTTACTTCAAATTGTGAAAATACCTGATAGGCACATGGCGAAAATATACTCCACCTTTCGGCTTCCAACATGGTTGGGTAAAATGGGCGACAATGTTGTTTCTTGTCTAAATGAACGCAACATAGAATAATTTTATAAAATAAGGTGTCGAAATGGTTTGTTAAGTCCAACCACTCATGAATGTCATCAGGCCCCTGGAGTGCCTATGTCCAAGTCTGAAGCGACTTTCTTTTCGAAAATATTTAATTAAAACGATAGTAGAAAAAGCCGGTCAAGTGTGAGTCTGACTCGAGCACCGAGGGTTCCGTACAAACACTTATTCCAACTTAACTGGTCGGGATCAGATTGCACCTAGTATGTGCAAAGTTAAGGCAACCGGGTAGACCGTGCCAGAATGATAGTGGACAACTTTATGATGATATAAATACTTCATCCATCGGCAAAGAGTAAAACTTTTTAATCGTTTATTAAGGCCACTTTTGTGTACTTTTTGACAGTGACAAACACCAATTTAAATTCTAATGTATTGTCAAGATGGGACGAATAAACTTAGAAATTCTCAAAAATATTTTGGACGATTGGTGCAAATTAAAGGGTATGACGTCTAGAAAACTCGCTAAAAAGTATAACGTTAGTCCGTCAGGTGTGCACAAATTAATAAAAAAGTTTGGTGAAACTACTGTTTTGCAAGATCTGCCTAAGTCTGGCAGAAAGCGAGGAACGTGGGACCCGGCACTGGAGAAGAAAGTGGTACGGATATTTCTACAAAAACCGTCTCTTTCAGTACGAGACGCCGCAAAAAAAGCTAATACGTCGCCCTCAACGATTCAGCGAATCAAACTTAGATGTAACTTAAAAACATACAAAAAACAAAAACAGCCCAAACGGGACGATAAGCAGACGGCAGCTGTTCGAAAACGCACTAGAAAACTCTACGATCGTGTACTAACCAAAAAACGGTTATGCATAATAATGGACGATGAAACGGACTGTAAATTTGATTTTAAAACCTTACCAGGACCCCAGTTTATTACGGTACCCGCTAGCAAAACTGTTAGCCAAAAGGATAAGTCTATCTGTGTTGAGAAATTCGGCAAGAAGATATTAGTTTGGCAAGCAATTTGTCAATGCGGGATGCGATCTCAAGCATTCTTTACCACAGACAACTTAAAAGCCGAATTATATCGCAAGGAGTGCTTGCAGAAAAGACTGCTACCCTTCATCAGAAAGCACAGGATACCGATATTATTTTGGCCAGACTTGGCATCATGCCATTATTCTAAAGACACACTAGAATGGTATAAAGCCAACAAGGTGGACGTTGTTGAAAAGGACATGAACCCACCAAACTGCCCCGAAGTCCGGCCTATTGAAAGATACTGGGCTATAATGAAGCGGCACCTACAAAAAAATGTCAAAGCTGCAACGTCAGTCAATGACTTCAAGAAAAAGTGGAATAGGGCGTCAAAAAAAGTGCCAGACCTGGTCGTCCAAAATCTGATGAAGAATATAAAGAAAAAAGTCAGATTGCAAGCAAAATAGGCAGTTTACAGCGAATTCCTAAAAATTGTTTATAGGGAGAATGTTACAGTTTGGTTTATTTTATATTTTATTTGTAAATATTACTCAGAATAAAAAATATGCACCTTTCCAGTTGTCCACTTTCATTCTGGCACGGTCTACTCTAAATATGATATTCGAAAAGGACTACATTTTTATAATTTTATTACATATGTTTAGTTTTTAGGGTTCCGTACCCAAAGGGTAAAAACGGGACCCTATTACTGAGACTTCGCTGTCCATCCGTCTGTCACCAGGCTGTATCTCAAGAACGGTGATAGCTAGACAGTTGACATTCTCACAGATGATGTATTTCTATTGCCGCTATAACAACAAATACTTAAAATAAAATAAAATAAATATTTAAGGGGGCTCCCATACAACTAACTTGTTATAGATTATGGTACGGAACTCTTCATGCGCGAGTCGGACTCGCACTTGCCCAATTTTTTTTATATTTTCATCACACTTGCTCGTAAATCAAGGGTTTACATGCTAGAAACCCGGGCGGTAAGTCGTAAATTACGCCCTAGGGCGGTAGGTAAGTCATTTTTTTTTATGAAAATCTTGGCGTGTAGTTAATATGATTTAGAGCAAAAAGTTACTATCTTTCTAATTTAATGTCTTAAATGCTTGTTTAAAGAGAAGAGTAGATAATTATTATTATAAAACTATATAAACACATATTTCTATGATACTAATGAAGTACCTAATATATTTTCATTTGTTTTGTTGTATTTTCTATTTTAACAATTAATTTTCGTATCTTGTGCTTTTGTGGCTGATTATAGTGATTATAGTGATTATACAATATCCAAACGCAATATTAACATTATCTGTAGATAGTCTACAGGAACGGCCTCTGATTGGCCGGCGGTCTGATTTGCCAACATGGCGGCAGAAATCAGAAAAATATTTACTACATGGTGTGTTACTGTGATTTATGGTGAATTTAATCGCGTTGTTTATCTTTTCGTCGATGTATTTCTGTAAAATTTAATGAATTGACTACAATACATGGTGCTATCAAATGAAATTAATAATCGCTAAGGAAAGGATTCCGCTCGAAATTATTATCAACGCGGCAACAAGGCGACAACAGTCAAATCTAAAGAAATACGAAGTCTTAACTGGATTTTATTGAAGATGAATATTTAACAACGAAGGTAACTCGAGAATGCTTAGCTACATAATATGTATATGTAAATTTTAAACTTGCTTATATTTATACCTAAGTGTTTCCTTTTGATTGAATTGACTTGAAATTTCATAAAACAAAGTTGACAGTAGGTACGTAACAATAAAAGACTTTGTATTAAAGGACTGAATTGAGGTTTTTTTTGTCTCAAAATACTAAGTTAAGTATTTAAGTTACCTTAGTAAGATTAATTTAGTTATTTGGTGTTGCTGTGCTACGAGAAAATCGTTTTGCTTAACCTATATAATATTATTCCTCAATTCAAGAAGCTACAAACGCCGCACCATTTTCTTTATATTTGTTGTATAAGACGGTACGTATTTGCAAATTTTCATAGTTCTAGGTAACGGAAAATACCCTATACATTTTGATTTCCTCGAGAGTGTCGAAATATACCTTTTTGGGGCATAAACATAAAAATACGGCAATGTTCATGTTAATTTAGAAGTTTGATTTTTTCATAGCTTCAAGGAACTAGTTAGACTTAAGTATACTCGTATGTTTAAATAAAACAATTTAAACGGATTATATCGCGTATATTAATTATTTGAGCCTCCCTGACGTTTCAACCTTTGACAACGGTATCTGTAAAGGTACTGAAACGTCAGGGAGGCTCAAATAATTAATATACGCGATATAATCCGTTTAAATTGTTTTATTTAAATGTGTGACAGTCGCGGAAACCGAAGAAAATATTATATACTCGTATGGTTTTAATTTTAACTCGAAACTTCCACGCGATCCTGATATAAAGGGTCTTGACGTATGGACGGACGGACGGACGGACATCAAAGTGATCGTATAAGGGTTCCGTTTTTTTCCTTTTGAGATATGGAACCTTAAAAATGAGTTGCTTGTAACTGTGTTGATTAAGTGGCTAAATCAACTTTCGTTGTCAGTGTATTTTTTTATGAATACTCAGAACTTTAGTAAAATATAAAATGTATAAATCAGTTCAGCCACAGCCAGTCCCACTAATTCATAGTGTCAGATTTGTAAGTTGAAGTAGCTATACGTATATGATATTAGTACTATGGAAAAATGCGTTTTTAATGATAATGTGATTTGGTTGTAGGTATGCATAATAACAACATTGTAAATTTACACAATCCGCCTTACGCTTGTTTCTTGCAACTTGCGAATTACTTCTCTTAATATTCTACGGGTCAAAACCCGGCTGGGTTACAGGAAAACCACAGGTTACCCAGTTAACCCTATAAAGTACACCTTTAAAATTAAAGGCATTTTGTGACGACAGTTGCAAAAACCGCTAAAGGCTAAATGTACTTTTAATTCTTCAAAAACAACATAATATATTGTACGTAAATCAATTGTGTGCGAATTGGAATTTATGGTTTGTATTTTAAGAGAATATTACGTTAGCACATATATGATAAATGTATTAAGCAGTTCAAACTCACGTGAAATTGTCAGGGACGCCTCACGGGAAGTTTGTCACTAATGACAAATGACGAACATTAGTGACAAAGTTACCCGCGAAACCGTACGGGTAGCAGTCCTCGATGAAGAGCTAATAACATGTCGGTCCGTTCATGACAATTTCACGTGAGAGTAAACCGCAAAATAAATCTGTAAATTATGTCTCACGGAAGTTTTAATTCGTCTTAGCGGGGGACTACGGTCCCCCAGATAAGATTAACACATAAATGATTTAAAAAATCCGACAGTGTTGGTTCTCATTAATATTATGCACAATGCTCACAACAAAAACACATAACAGCCCTCCGTTTAGCTGTACGACCTTACATTGTAAGTGACAACAGATCGCAGCCGAGAGAATCGTGCTTATTGGGGTGATAAATTGATCTTTTGCCGCCGTCTCACGAAAACATCAAGTTTCCGGTTGCCAAACAGACGCATAAAAATCTGTCATAGTATTTTACGTTTCTTTCGACAGTACGCGTTCGGAACTGCGAAAGCGTTATTGACACAGAAAACTTTGCACTTTCATATTTTATGATTTCATTTTCTTTGTTTTGCGAAGATTCAATTATGTTCCATGTCGATATTCATCAGAATCACAGACACGAGACAGTCGGAAGCCTCGTAACTTTATAGACATTATCAATACGACATACATGTTCATATACTTATATTTGTTATATTGCTATTGTTGGTGCGTCAATAAATAATTTAAATTGGTCAGCGTGAAGAAAACTTGAAAAAAAATAGACTTCTTGCGGGTGGCACGGAATGTCCTACGAAACGTAAGTTTTTAACAATACGCGGTTATAAAATCCGTTTAATTGGTGGGCCCTAGTTGGGCTGCTCCTTGCTTATATTGTACTTCAAAATTTAACCAAATAGCAGGCAGGCAGGGTAATGAAACGAGCTATGCTCAGAGTTTCCTTGAGTAATTTTATCAGAAATAAGATCCGCAGGAGAACCAAGGTCGTCAACGCAGCTCATCAGATAATTGCCAGACTTAAGTGGCAGAAGGCGAGGCACATCGCTTGCACAATCCATGGTCGTTTGGGCAGAACACTACTTAAGTGACGCATTGCAGAAAGGCCATCATGTGGACCCTTTTCAAAATTACTCGAATTTGTTGGATACTCCGGTCAATTGTACCTAATTAATTATTTGAATTACCCTCCTCGTCCACTCTAAACAATATACCTAAACTATAATCCCGCTTTATAGATAGCTACAGACTTCAGGTTTGGCAGTTCTTCTGAAGTATATAATATACTGAACTATATTATACTCAAATACTAACAGGCGACAAGGTGTACCGAATCGAAACCAGAAACTCACCGCCATTTTACTGAGAACCAACAAAGCAAAATAGTAGGAATAATAACGGGACATAATACTCTAAACACACCTCTTTAATTTGGATATTAACGGACAACCCCAGTCTTCGATACAGTATAGCGGGGACACTTATACACTTACCCAGCATCACATCAGCTTTCGGTTAGGTACTGTAATATTTCACGATATTTTACTCTACAATATTACATGCACGATGTATTGTATTTAATTTGTAAGTTGCACTTCATTCCAAAAATAATTACTACACCTACAACAATTTTCGCACAAACATTATAAATTAAACAAAAACTTGTAATAGTCACATTTTTCAGATTACCTTCTCTTTAATTTCCCTGTCGATTAGTGTGCCCGAGTGAGCAAGGGTCGGAGTTTTAATCTTAGCTCTTTTGGTCGCGCACGGCCTTGAATGAGCGTCGCAATACCTACTCGGGCTAGTCGACGTATTTAGTAACATGTCTGCGAGTTGTCACTACTATACTATATGCTTGCTTTAGCGACGTGCGTTATACAAAGTTAGAGTTTTTTGTAGGTATTTATTTTTACTCGATCGGTAATCTTCGTTCACAATGGAACTAATAAGGCGCTTAAGCAACGTGCAATGGTAAGAGCTGTGCTCGGAGTTTCTTTGCCAGATAGAATCCAACGTAGCTCTGAGGACTGCACGGTTGAAGTGGCAGAGGGCGGGCCAATAGCCCGAAGAACGGATGGTCTTTGGCGCAGCAAACCCCTGCAGTGGTGACCATGTATAGGAAAGCGCAGCGTGTGACGGCCCCCGACTAGGTGGACGGATGACTTCGTGAGGGTGGTGGGGAATAGATGGATGAGGTCTGCACGGGATCGCACTTTGTGGTGAGCTATAGGAGAGACCTACGTTCAGCAGTGGATATCTGTGGCTTATAAATATATAGATGTATTTTTACTATGATTTCAGGTAGTCATATTGATTTAAACATTGTTAGGTAAGGTTTGCCGATATACGTTTATCCAAAAATAAAAGTTCCGTTAGTTTGGGTGTAAGCCGACGCTTACACACTGCGACCCGTGAATATTGCACTGAATTGGAAATGTTTCAATATTGGATTCAGAATTAACCTTCGTTTGTTATGTGCATATTCGGGTATTATTTGGTTGCAGACCATAAGTAATTGGAATTAACTAAACACATTAACTAGGTACTAGAAGGTTCATGTAGGGGCAATTGCTCAACCTGTGGACACTTTCCAGAATTTGACCTTTAATCAGTTGTTAGACAAAAACTACGAGTATACCAATATTATTATTATTATTATTAAGAGCCTATATTGTCCCACTGCTGGGCAAAGGCCTCCCTCTCATTCTTCCATGCGTCCCTGTCCCGAGCAATCTCCCACCAGTCTCGGTGAAAGGCGTCAAGTTCGTCTCGCCATCTCCTAGTATACCAATAAATTATTTATATTGTTTTAATCAGAGCTAAACAATATTTAAAGTCCACATACGTTTTCTACGCTAGCTATCTGGAAAAAAATACTCATTTTGTCCATAGGTACATCTACCTACTGTCTGTACCTATGGACTCTAACAACGTACCTATAGACGGTAACGTACCTACGGACAATAATCAACAACATTGTTTTAAACAGAATAAACTTCTAAAACAACGTAATTAACAACATGCAATTAATCAACATGTAATTATAAGTTGCTCTGCATATCATAATTACTTTATTTCTTCTTGAAATTTAATATTCTTAGCAGAATCTCAAGTATAATTATGGGACTTAAAAAAGCTCCATAGTCAGCTGAAGTATCATAATCATCGTTTGACACTTTACATTCTTAAGGAAAACGTCTATTATTCTAAAGAAAAAGTCTTTGTGAGCCTTTGAAATGCATAAGAGATAATGTTGTATCCTCTAATATACATTTTTTTTTTGGCATCAGTTATTGTTTTAAGCTTACTAGAACAAGATGTATCTTTATCTAACGTCTTTGGTACTTTTTGTCTTTTTTTTTCGACTTAAATTTTATCATATTTATTATTTATTCTAAATTATTAGTTTTTTTTACCATTTTTCCCAGTAGAATTCTTCTTCTTATTATTGTCTCGTTTCGATTCCTCCACCTCAATAGCTTTTTTTAACGGCGTGTCTGTTAGGATCCTAGTTTAGCAAACTCATAGGCAAGTTCCTGAACTTGTTTTTTATTCAGGCCCATGTGTAGCTGCTGCATTTTTGCTGTTGCTCCTCAGTATTGCTAAATATCCTCTTGGCATCATTTTTGATGAGTTCTAAGCCTTCTTCACCATTATTTTGACGGTAATAATTTTTTTGGAATTAAAGATTGTCGATTATGGGATTTAAAACTTCTCTGCGACTTTCCTAACTGAAGTCAGAGTGTCCAGGCATATCTTGTCTCTTTTTTTCTCAGTTTTACTAAGAGGCACTAAATAAAACAAAAAGGTAAATTTTACTGTTCACATTTTATGGACAGTGAAGTCGACAGGTACATTCACAGAGGTGTCCGCAGGTACAATTTCTTTTTTTATTTTGAATTCATACCGGTCACTATGAATGCTACTTGCGACTAACGAAATCTTGTAGAAATAACGTTTACATCATATAAATTAATATACCACTGCGGAGACACCCGTAACATTTGCAGATTTTACATAAAACATCCTTAAAAAGAAGGAAAAAATCTTACTTTTTGTCACAAAAACTTTCGGCAGCCACACACAGTTTCTGTAATCAGTAAAGATGGCGACTAGCTGTTGCCATATGAAAAAAATATTTTTCATTAAGTGATTGGTATTTATTTATTTAAACTTTATTGCAAAAAACAAAAAGTGTACAAATGGCGGACTTAATTCCATAAGGCATTCTCTACCAGTCAACCATTGGGCTAAACTGAAACATTTTATGGTGCAGGGCCTGTCAACTATCAACATTATACCAAAAGAGAAACTTATTATATATCAGTAATATAATGAACACAATAAATAAACATACACAAATATGCAATACAATATACTTACATAAACATTAATTCTTGTACCCAGTGCAAAATATCATAACCGACAATCAGTCTAGGAGCTTACTGGTGAGATGCTTGCGCAACATGTGCTTACTCGTAAATGTTTGCTTTGTTTGTGCTTGCCTGATGGAAAGTGGGAGATCGTTCCAAAGCCGTATTGCCTGAACTGTGAAAGAATTTGTCATAAAACCGGTGCGATGAGGAAGGACAATGAGCATGAGTGAGAAGTGCGAAGGACGCAACCGGGTCGAGCAGATACAAATTGAAATTTAGATCTAAGATACTCAGGTGCAGCTGGATCAAATAAAATGGAATAAAGATATTTGCCTCTATATAATGGTATTTGTCTCTGGTTTTTCGTTTTCTTTGTATGAGTAGGGTTCACAGGTACAGCACTTGCCCCTACCTATGTCAGTAATAGCCATAGCCCTATTTTTGGTTCCCGTTAGTGGCTTGAAAATTATTCTATAATTAATACAATAAAATTAGCTGAAAATTTGGCAAAATTAAAGGACAACTTTTATCTATCAGGATATGTAGGTTATAGAGCCAAGTTTAATTTTATCTATTCTCCCCCCTTTCAGGGGTGAGCGTCATCCCCCCGCGCCCTCGAATGTGTCCCCGTGTACGTATCGTACAAAATTATTTCGTTCCTATACACTTTGTATGTATCATACAAAGTGTATAGGAACGAAATAATTCTGAATAAATTTACTATAAACCTTTCATACATACAAAAGCAATACTATCACTTGTAGAATCAGCACAATCTGATACCAAATACTAACGTTTTTAATTATTGATCTTTTTTTTCTGCTAAAAGGTCAGTTATCTCAAAAACTTCACACTTCTCGGCCAAAATATGTATGGCATAAAGAATGGAAAATTTTCTTTCTAAAAATGTATAATTTATTTCTGTTACACTTTCATTTACCGTTGCAATGCTATTTTTAAAATTTTAAGTCATTTGGCCATTGAGCGAAATATAAATATTCGTACTAGTTAAACGGTGTTACTTTCAGTACCATATACTTCTTATATGTTTTTCTGAAATCTATAAGTATTGAACTATATTCTGTACTTTTCTTTTTTTTTGGTTTCACTATTTTATTATTAAACGGTTTTGAAGTTATTTACGAAAATGAGCTAAACTTGACAATTTCCTCACACACCCCTTATTTCAGATTGCGCTGATTTTATAAGTGATATCGCTTTTGTATGTCTGAAACGTTTATAGTAAATTTATTCAGAATTATTTCGTTCCTATACACTTTGTATGTATCGTACACGGTTTTCTTTTAAAGTGGAAAATACCGCGCGCCGGGACACATTCGAAGGCGCGGGGGGGTGACGCTCACCCCTGAGAGGAGGGGAGGGTAGATAAAATTAAACTTGGCTCTATAACCTACATATCCTGATGTCAACGTCAACTTCATGTCGAGTGTCAACAAAATTTTATAAATTAAATAAAATTTAATAAAATCTTCGCTTAACGGAGAGTACTTACTTAGTTATAATACATTATGGAGTGCCAAAAATGCAAAAAAGTGCTGGCAAAGAAGGGCTCACACTTTATGTGTCTAGGGCCATGCCAAGGCACGTTTCATAGATCGTGTGTCAAAGGGTTAGCTGCGGATCTGAAGAATGGCAGAAACCGTACACATTGCAATAACTGCGAGGATGACGAGTATTCAGAAGAAGAGCCGGAAGGAAAAATGCAAGATTTTTCCCAAATTCTAAAAGACATACAAAAGAAGGTAGGTGCTATTCCCGGGTTGAAAAAGGACCTCGAGTCAATTACCCAGAGCCTTAGTTTACTATCGGATAAATATGACACGTTGATAGCAGAGCATAACCAATCTAAACAGAAAATACAGAAGCTCGAAAATACAGTAATGAGCCTGCGTAACAAGTGTGTATACCTTAATAAATGTAATGCCGCAATTGAACAAAAAATCAGTGAATTGGAACAGGCGTCGCGGAAGAACAATATCGAGATTGTAGGTGTTGAACAGCTGCCGGATGAGAATATTAAAGAGATAATTACCAAAATAGGAAGAATAATTAACGTGAACATTGACGACGTCGAGTGGGTGCGGCGCACTCGCCCGCTAAAAGTTGGGAGCAAGCCGGCGCCTATCATAGTAGGGTTTAAATCCTCTGGAACTCATTCTCGTGATGGATGGCTGGTACATCGACGAAAGGTATCGGAAACGACGAGTAATATGCTCACTGGTGGATCGGACACGAGTAAAATATATATAAATGAGGACCTCACAAAAACAGCAAGAGCCCTACTGTGGACCACCAAGAACAGTTTACGTGGAATCTACAAGTACATATGGGTCAGCAACGGCAGGATTCTGATAAAGAAGTCTGACGGCGATAAGTCTATTTGTGTGCGATCTGAGAGCGAAGTTACCGAGTTCCTTAATAAAAAGTGATAGTCAGTTCTATATGTATGCTTATAAAGATATATTTATTTTTTACATTCGCGGATATATGTCAACTAGATTCAATCTCCGATGTATCTGTTAATTATGTCTGTGCTGAAAGCTTGAAAGACTGGATTGATCAGACTTTATATAGTAAAGACTTGTGTGTATTACATGTGAACATACGATCACTGAAGAAAAACTTTAGTGAGCTTCTTGTATCTCTTAATAGTCACTTAAATCTAATAGATGTATTAGTTATAACTGAACCGAATATTCCATGTTCGCTTCTGACCTTGTATAATATTAATGGTTATAATATGAACGCTTATACTCGTAAGGGACGCAGTGGCGGGGGCGTCCTCGTCTACTCGCGCAGGGAGCTGTCGGCGCGGGCGAGCGCGGTGGCCGCGGCCGCGAGCATCATGCGCTCGGCGGAGTGTATTGTCATTGAGCTAGACCGTAGTAGAGAGCAAATCTTCATAATTGCTATGTACAGACCGCCGAGATTTAATAACGAAGATAGAATTAAAGACTTTCTAGAAGAATTTCAGAATATCTTACAATCCATCCCGGTCAATTCTAAAGTAATATTTTGCGGTGACATCAATTTAAATTTAATGAATAATAAGGACCAGTATGTAATTAAGTATGAACATTTATTGGCTGAATATGGCTTTACTAAATGCATATTTGATATAACGCGTAGAGAAGTAGTTATCGAAAAGATAGTAGAGTCATGTTTAGATCATATTTTTATTCGAGCACCTTCGGCCCTAATAGATTCAGCAATCATAACACATAAAGTGTCAGATCATTACTATGTTGCGGCGTCGATACAGTGGAATGACACCCCGCTGGGTGACACGCGGCCGCCGCCACCGCGGTCTTCGGCGCCCGCCACTCGCCGTGTGCTGGATAATCGCTTAGTCAGAGATAAACTATTGGAGACTAATTTTGATGAATTGTTAAATATCCAATGTCCTATTGAACTATACACATCTTTTAGTAATATTTTCACGAAACCTTATAACGAATGCTATACATACAAAAGTAATTCCGGGAACAAGACTAGAAATAACAAAAGCTGGATAAATAACAATTTAAAAAAAATGATTTTAGAAAAGGATAGACTGTATACGATTTGGTGTAATAATCCAAAAAATATGATGAAAAGACTCGAATACACAAGATACAGAAATAAATGTAATAAGGCTATCACAAAGTGTAATAATGAATACGACAGGCAATGCATTTTAGACTGTAATAAGAATATTAAAAGAATTTGGGACAAAATAAACAGTTTATTAGGGAAAAATAATCAGTCAATCGATAGTAACATACTTAATAGTATGAGCAATCAGGGCAGTACGAAAGAAATATGTGATACGTTTGCACAGACTTTTACAAACGATATTAAGCTGATTAAACATGTATGTACGGATGAGTGGTTAGATAGGGACACTTATGTGAGTGGGTCGGACATGAGCATGAGGTGGCAGCCAGTGGACAGCAAATTAGTGAAAAAAGTAATTATGAGCATGAACGCAAAAAAAGCGCCCGGCAGCGATCTCGTGCGCATGTCTGATCTAAAACTACTGGTTGATAAAGTAAGTCCAGTCATCGCTAATTTAATTAATTTGTCAGTTAAAAATAATAAGTTCCCAAATAAATTAAAAGAAGCTATAATTCGTCCAATCCATAAAAAAGGTGATCGCAAAATGTTTTCAAACTATAGGCCTATAGCAATTTTGTCAAGTGTAGAAAAAATAATGGAAAAATGCATTGTAAATCAAATAGGAATTTACCTTCAAAGCAACTCTATACTTAATAAGTGTCAACACGGATTTCAAAAAGGCAAAGGAACACATACTCTATTAGCTAAATTTACAGATGAAATAAATACGCATTTAGAAAATAAACAAATTGTTATTGTCATATTTTATGATTATAAAAAAGCATTTGACACTCTTGAAAAGGAAACTCTCTTAAATGGAATGGACGAATGTGGCATAAGGCAGCCTCTGAACGGCTGGTTCCGTGACTACCTGATGTCTCGTACTTATCGTGTAAAGGTAGGCGAGGTGCTTAGCGATGAGGCGGCAGTCGATTGTGGGGTTCCGCAGGGGTCGGGGTGTGGTCCAGTGTGCTATCTGATGCACGTTAACAGTATAGGTCGAGTCATACGTCACAGCACACCTTACATGTTCGCTGACGACTTGTGCACTGTGAGTGCCGGGACCAACCTCGTTGAAATGACTCGCTCTATACAACTTGATATAGATGCCATTGTGCAATGGTCCCATGACAACGGTATTATGTTAAACGCGGAGAAAACCAACCTACTTGTTATACACTCGCCATATATGAAAATACCAGATATGACTTTCCTCCTAGTTGCCCATTGTTATCACTGCCTGCATAGTAATCTAGTCAATTGCCAATGTAATCCAATAGATAAAGTAGACTGTGTAACATATTTAGGAGTAAAAATAGATACTAGTTTTTCCTGGTCTCAACATATAGATTACATCTGTGATAAGTTAAGAGTGTTGTTAGGTAAATTTTACCATCTAAGTTATAGAGTTCCTATTGGCACATTAAAATGTTTATACTTTACGTTAGTAGATTCGGTACTAGGGTATGCTCTTGACTTTTATAGTCTCACATTTAAAACTTACTTAGATAAATTAGAATCCCTGCAATTACGATTTTTAAAATTTCTCGTCCCACAAAAGATTAAAAACAACTGTAAAAATGATTACCGAAAATTGTACAAAATTTGTAAAATACTTCCCGTCACCTTAAAGCACAAATACCTCCTGGCTACTAACAACTATGACAGTCGTGAGCTTAACCTATGCAGAACTACCCACGAACATGGCACGAGGTCGGTGTCCACGGGTAAGTTTGATGTGCCTAGAGTTAAAAACTATTACGGAGACAGGACACTAAAAAAACGCCTGCCGTACATTTTTAACAGCTTACCCGAGGACATCCGTCTCGAACAAAATAAACGGATATTTAAAAGAAAATTGAAAAAGCATTTACTAGATACACTACCGTAATCTTTAAAAAATTGATACCGATTTTTATAAATTGTACTTTTAGTTAATTAGGTATTGAAAAGTCTTCCTGTAGACAAACTGTCATAACAGTTTCGCAGGGCTTTAGATTATATGTAATCTTTGTTGTAAAATTAATAAAGAAATAAATAATAAAAAAAAAAAAGATAAAAGTTGTCCTTTAATTTTGCCAAATTTTCCATACATTTCAATCTAATTTTCTTGAACTAAATTGCCTTTCGCAGCTATTGTCTATCGCTTAGGTATAGGTATACATCGAAAATTATTGATAAAAGTCCTTTGGTTCAGGCGCGATAAACGCACAAAGACATATATAGGTTTTGTTTATACAAAAAACTGAACCATTTTTTGTCTACCCATGTGGCCATCGTAAAGCCTATTTCACTTTTTTAGATATCTTTAATTCTACGGTGTAAATCTTTTTTTTAAAGTAAGTAATTAGATAATTATTGTTTACCTACACGATGAATTCTTGTTGATACATTTTGCAACTGCTTCAGCGTCAGTTAATTTTCGTGAGATTTTAACAAGGCAAGTAATACAAATGAACTCATAACTTCATAACTATTGTATGGCTCTAGGTAAACGTCTTATAATGAAGACACAGTTTAGTCCGAGAACTTACTGAGAAAGATCAAGATACTTACGAGTATTAGTAACTTATCTGAAAATCAAGGGGAAAAGGCGGCAAACCAAATAACTCTTATACTACCTACATATAGGGTATATTGTATATCCGATACAGTTTCGGCAGCGAAATATTTACCTTTGCGTAATTGCTATAGTTCCAAAGTAGGTACTTAAAAAAGTTTCAACAACGGTGAAGCGTAGCGCCGGGCTTACTCGCTTTCTCAAAAGACTGACTGAATGGTTTATGTATGCGTTTTAATCTTGTTACCGTTGAATGTATTTACGGCTTCAAGTTTTATAATAAATCCCTGAACGATAAGGTCAATGTAAAAAAATGCTGAAAAAATAACCTTATAAGTACCTACACTCGAAAATAATAATTCGATGAAATGCGTAAGGTCAATATGTATTACATATGTTGAGTTCTAATTAGTAACCAAAACCTTTTACACATTTATAATACACGCCTTCGATATGAGATAAAGAAGCAGTTAAAAAGCGTCATGTAACGCAAGACACAGGCAAGTATTTATTGAAAAAAATAAAAGTGACATCGATTCTGAAGTGATCCTTGAATTCTTGCAGATATATTTATAATAACAATGTAAGTACCTAACATCTTAGGAGGAGGAGGCGCCTGCGGTGGCTAGGGCATGTGCATCGAATGGAACCCTCTCGAATACCGCGTCGTACCATGCTTGGCGCCGTAGCGTATGCTAAAAGGAAAATCGGAAGACCAATGCTGCGCTTCAAAGACTGCGCCAAGCGTGATATGGCTGTTTTTAAAATTGACTACAAGGCTTGGGAAACATTTGCTGAAGACCGAGACGGATGGCGCAAACGCGTTTTTGATGGTCGCAAACCATGTGATGAAGCCTGGTTTGAGACTTTAGCCGGGAAAAGGATGCGTAGGCACCAAACCAGCATCAGATCAACGACTGACATAAGCCATTTATGTCAGAAGTGCGGGCGATCATGCCGGTCTCGCATCGGACTACACACTCACCAAAAAAGGTGTCTCCACAGCATTGCATAAAATCGTCTGTAACAGACGAAACGGCCTATGATGACCTAACATCTTATTTTACTGTAATTTTAGGCACCCAAATGAATGCCGAGGTGGCTGCCCGGTTCCTCCGCCTTTTCACGCACCCGCAGGTTAAATGATGGATTTGAATTGGGCTGTGCACGTGCAGCCTTGCGCAAAGTATGGTTTACAACACGCTAACAATATACTTCTAGATAATAATTTATATTGTCTTAAAGATGCGCTTATTTAGGAAATAAGAATACTGACGACGACGTCTAAGCAGACAATAATAATAAGGCTCAGTCACAACGCAATGAAAATTTCTTGTATCTAAAGTAACTATGATTTGATTTTACCGTATCGAGGGCTGGGAGGTCAAACCCGATAAGTCGAAAAAATCTTGAATTTGAACTAATTACGTTTTCGTACAATTCTTTTTAAGCTTTACCTAGTGGTCTATACAGATATCGCCATTTGAACCGGCAACTGTATTTTTGTTCCTCCAGTAATCCCATAAGTACCTATTTTATCATAACTTCTAGCAATAAAATCATTTAAGTATAGCAATAAACAACTTTTTTGTAAATCGATTTAAATAAAAACATTATAAGTATCTGCTTGTATAGTAATTTACCATAATATGTTTATCTTCGCGTTGACTATTTAATAATATAGTAAGAACAGTTATATTTACTAATCAGATTTGAATACGGTAAAGATTTTGAAATCGTCGCACATTCTTTTTGTAGTAAAAATGTACAACTTTAAATATATGGTTTCTCCTATAAAATATATTTGCAATGATACAGTTAAAATTACTTAAGGGATTTTACTTCATTAAACTAGCAACACTGTCATCATAAATTTTAGAGGAAAAACCCAATAAGTCCACTTATCGCGCTCGACCGCCGCACCGAAACGTCATCGTACGTCGTCACTCGGCTGTGATGCTCCCGCGCAGCGGTTTGAAACAGTCGAAAATAAAGTCTTTTAACTAGTTAATGGTGATTAGAAGTAAAGTGTATGGTGAAATTAAATCAAAATGAGTAATCGGTCAAGGAGATTAGTAAATTTGGCCTGCCACGGTTCGGAATCCGGTAAGTTAGTTATTCTTTTGTTATTAGGTATAACCTCAATCGAATAGCAAAGATGTAATTATTAGATGTAGTTTACTGACACTATTTATATTAATTGCATGTACTCTTTGAAGTATTCAGCATTTGTTTACATAAAAACACTGTATGTAGACTAATTCTCTGTACCTATTAACATGCGTTTTAGACTCGTAACTTTTTTATTTCAAGGTCTTCGTAGTAAAACCCTATAACTGCTGTTATTTGTTTAACGACTTATTGCTGTTTTTATTTACGACTTATACTAAAATATTTTCAGGCTTAATTACGACTAATGATTCTACCGATGAGACTGAACCCGAAATATCGAAAAATGAACTTGAGTCACGTAAGTAATGTAGTAGGTAGTAGGTACTAAACTAAACACACATGTGTCACAACTCTTGGTACTCAAACCCTATAAATCGTTTTATTATTGATTAACTTGTTTTATCTTTATAAACTGACGACATTGTTTTTTTTATTTTTTAGGGCTATCACAAATAACTGGTGTTGATAATGGAAACAATTCATCGGATTTGGATGAAACGCAAATGAGTATTATTAACGAAATGGAAAATTGCGTCAATATGAGTGATTTATTTTCTTCAGGTGAGTGTTTTAGTCAGGTATTGTATTCGCCGGGTCAGCTGCCGTCGTATCACAGTTCATAGTCGATTGTACCTAACCAGCGACGAGCGGCGACTGTTAATACCTACAGATATTTTACGCGCGGCGCGGCGATAGGTACTTACAGAGTCCCGTGTCCACGAGTAGCCAAGCCTCATTGTCATAAGGTAAACCTTAAGTAAATCATAATTACTTAAGTATTAAACCTAACTAGGTACTTACTATAAAAATTTGAAAGTCTTTACGCGACTAAGTAGTATAAAATTTAAGGCGGTCAATGCGAGTAAATCACACAAAAGTGCCGTACCGTAGGTATCTACCGCTGTAATATGTGTCCATGTCCATATTAAAATCGTATAGGAAAGCAACATTCTGCTTTAACAATATTATAGTACTAATGATTAGAAATATAATTACACGAAATTTGTAATAATTTGAATGATGGTGGTATTTTATTTCGATTACTTAAATATCTATTTATTTCATTGTATTTTAATAAAATATTTGCCAATACATGGGTACCTATCACCAAAGTTTTAACGTTAGGGACGAACAGGCATTTTTATTGTTGTATCAGCCCGTCGGTGAAGATGGAAAACACAGCAAGTGATAAATAAAGTGAACTATTTTAGAGCTTAAACCTAACTTTGATTGCAGGTCCTTCAACCAGTAGTCAAGCGATAGGTCTCGATATGGAGGCATTTAGAGAATTAGACGACGACGACAATTTGTTTCGAAGTGACTATTCTGATTTAGATCCAGATTATACAGAAGACACAATTGGCACCTCAGAAAACGGCAGCGCTCGTAAGTCGGCATCATCTTATGACTCAGACGAAGTGAATTCTGACATTGAAAATAAAAATCCAAACGAAGAAATGGCAATCTTTATTTTAGAAGACATTTTACAGAGAGTTTGGCTAACAGTCAAACCTTTAAGTCGCCGCAGGAAAGCTAACCCCGGCGAGTGGAAAATAAATATAAATAAGTCCAGAAAGGCCGACGGACTTCCTTATATCTCGAAAGGAAAATTGCAGCCAGCAAAAGTACCCAAACCTGTCAATTGCGAGAAATGTAAATTTAAATGCTCTGACTTTTTTTCTGAAGAGGAACGCAATACGTTGTGTAGAAATTTTTACAGCCTGGACTTCATTAATAAAAAGAATTATATTCTCTCTTGCATTCAAATACAGGAAATCAAAACTAGAACAGTGCAAAGATTATCCGAGAAGAAAGCTCGCTCTTTTAGCAAAAAATGCTTTTTTACTAAAGGCCCTGACAGGATTCAGGTTTGCCAAAAGTTCTTTACTTCTACATTATGCATTTCGGTGGATGTTATCAGCGACGCGGTGGCAAAGTCTGACAATCTTGGGATTTATAACTCAGGAGATCAGCGAGGTAAAAAGGTACCTCCAAATAAGACAAAAGAGGATGACGTGCAATTTGTCAGAGACCATATTGATTCTTTCCCGTTAATGGAATCGCACTATTGTAGAAAAGATACTAAGAAAAAATATCTTGCAACGGATGTAAAATCTGTCAGCAACATGTATAGGCTGTACATGAATAAATGCGAAGAATTAGACCGAACTGTATTGTCAGAGTATAAGTACCGCAGTATTCTTTGTGACGAATATAACATCAGTTTTTTTTAACCGAAAAAGGACTTATGCAAAACGTGTTGTAAATATAACAAAGCGACTGGTGAAGCTAAAGTTCTCTTGGAATCTGATTTCCAGGATCACCTGAACAGAAAAAATGTTAGCTCTCAGGCAAAAGATCTAGACAAGGCTAGAGCAAACACAGACACTGCTTTTATGTCTATTACTGTCGACTTGCAAGCTGTTCTACAGATACCTTCAGGTGGTGAGAGCTTATTGTATTACATGCGGAAGTTTGTATTGTATAACTTTACCATTTACGAAGCTCGATTGCCAAATACAGCTTACTGTTTGTGCTGGTCTGAAATTAATGGTAAAAAAGGCAGCTGTGAAATAGGCACCTGCTTAAACTACTATCTATCAGAATGTATTCCAAAAACTATCAAGCACTTAACATTTTTTTCTGATACGTGCGGGGGCCAGAATAGAAATCGAAATATTTTTGCGTTTCTTCTGTGGGCCGTTCAAAACCACAACCACCTAGATACCATAGAACAAAAGTTTTTGGAGAGCGGGCATACTTACATGGAGGTGGACTCTATGCATGCAGCGATTGAAAATGCTGCAAAAAATGTGTCTGTAAACAGCATTTCGGACTGGAAAAATATATTCATGCAATCGAGAAGGAAACAGATAAAACATATTAATAAGGAAGATGGACAAAGAAAGAAATACGTAATAGAGAATTATAAAACAAAAGAATTCAAATACAAGGACATGAAAAATTTGAATAAACTGGCAGATAATTTGCTGAAATCAATGAAAAAAGATAACAATGGCGAACAGGTACATTGGCTGAAAATTAAGAGGATAAGATACGTAAAGGAGAAAAATACAAAATCTTTTTTAATTACGACTTGTACGATGATTTTTTGGTTATAGACATTACCCCATCAGCAACCAATACGTCAAAAACAAGAAAACGGGCACGTTCTAATCCACCTTCCGTGGTCAATATTGAGTACCCAACAGAAATTGATTCATTGTATGATAATCCTCTGCCAATAAGCATTGCAAAGAAAAAAGACCTGGAAAAAATGTGCAATCAAGGTATTATACCCGAAGAATTTCATCCCTGGATTCGTGGACTACCTACCAGTAAATGACGTCGAACCAACTTATTGCGACAGTTGTGACTCTGATTAAATGTTAATTATTTTTGTCTGTAATTCAACTGTTCTTTAATTTCGATAAAACCGATAATTCTGCAAATTTGTCTATTGTTTAGTCGAAAAACCCGATAAATTACTCCCCGTCGAAATTAAATCTGATATAAAACCGAGTAAAATTAATTTTAGCATGTGTGTTGGTCTTAAAAATACAAGTTAATAACACTAGTTTTCATAAAACACACGTTCGTTACGTAATTGCCCCAGAAAGTAGATCTGTAGACCTCTAAACTTTCAAATTCAGTTTCAGTTTATTTATTGCTTTCATAGGTAATTTACAGGTGGTACATTATATATTGCTTCCGCTATAAAACCCTGTAGGGCACTGCAACATTTGACAGAATGTCAGTTTACTAATACTAAATATTCTTAATACTAAATTATATACTAACAACAATGATGAGATTGACCCTTAATTTGGTCTATACAGTGTTCAAAGTCTTATATAAAAAAGAAAAAGAAAAAATGGTTTAACTTATTAAATTATATAACAAATAAAGACTATTATATATTATAGTACAACAATAACAATTATTAATCTTATTTTTATTTTATTTTTCTAATCTTATGGCAACATGGGCGGGTTAAACTATGAGATTAACATTAGACATAAGTAGGTCTTATAATTATAAATATTCTTTATTATACTTGTATCATTAATTACTACTTTCAAATTCGATTTTCTCAAAATCAGTTTTTTGGTAGTTATCGGGTTCGACCTCCCAGCCCTCGGTATCTTCATAATTCATTTACATTGGATTATTATTATGTAATCTCGTGAAAATATGCATGAAACTGTCTTGTTATACCTGTACAGTGGGCGCGCGGACCGGTTATTGCAGCGCGCTGGCTGATAACGCTGAGTGCAATTCTGTTTAGGTACTATAAGATGTGTTTAAGTAATTAGTTTATAATGTATTATTATTTATTGCGGAATGTAGCATCGAGACAAACCAAATTGGTTTCGATGCCGTTATAATAAAATGTAATTTTGTTTGTACTTACTTATGAAATAAATAAAAAATAAATAAAATAAAAATTCCTAGTTATTTTTGTTGTTCCGCACTATCTATAATTTGCCCTTATTGACCTCTATACATAATTTAAAACATTCCTTATACTCCTTATAGTTATAATTAAAACTTATTAAACCGGGTCTATCGCGATATTTTTTTTTACCTTCATTTCCCGACTTTTTCAAATAGGTGTCGTTTTGCTAAGGTGAAAGCGTGTGCGTCAGTAAGCCATGAAAGGAGCAGGAGTTAAGATAGCTCTGAGCTGTGGAGTTACTGCTTTCTGGAAGAATATTAATGTCTTGAAATTTAGATTATGTCATACATTTTTACTAAAACATAACTCGTAAGATTACTACAACTTAAAGGAGGGTTCCTGTTTATAGATATAGATAAAAATATAAAAGCAAAAAAAATACGCTTGGATAAAGAAAGGTCGTGAAATATTACGTAGGTAGGAACAAATTTACCAAAAAATGTTCCCAGATCGTCTAACGGCCCAAGTGACGGACGTTAATCGTATGACAAAGCAGAGAAAGGTAAATTTACATATATATTGCTCAACCCCCTAAAAATACTGGTATGTAATTTTCCTGGTACCTATTGTTGTATTTTCAACCATCATGTTTTTAAAGGACGCGTATAAATGTACTTTGAAAATATTGACAATTAAATCAATTGTTAAGATATTTGTAGTACGCTTTCCCCAGATTTACCCTTTCATAAATGTTTGGCGGTTTTTACTTTGTTTATTTTGGTTAGTCTGTTTTATACTCTTGTTACTTTTTATACTCCCATTGAATTACCATCCACGATATTTTTTGCATACTTTTTATCCCAGAAATATTATAAGTAATAAATTATTATACCAATTAAATAATTATTTTACGACTAACTGATTTTGAACCAGTATTGTGCCTGATCACTAAGATCACAAAACAAAATAATACACTATTCTTACTATAGCTGACTACTGATAAATTATGCATGTATTGTACAAATAAACCTTCCTTCCTCTTTAATCACTCTATCTATTTAAAAATCTCATCATTCCGGGAGTGGGTAATCAACGTGACGAAATGTTTAATGGTTGGAATGTGCAGGGGTCAAAATGTCCAGATGGACCGGCTGTCTATGTGGCAAAAAGTATGAACGTCATAATGCCCCGGTGTCAAAATGTACATCTCAAAATGCAAGTACAACAAAAGATGTGATAGACAGAAACAACTGTCAAAAAGATCAATACTTAGCGGGGACAGATTAATCATTGTTTTCTGGTATATAAGCTTAGTACATTTTTTTTTTATTGACGTACAATTTAGTACATTTTTCGTAATTTTTGTAACTATGTCACCGCCAGATAGTATGACACTCTTGTTGTGTTATGGAAAATTATTACGACACATTGACCTCTATATAAATATGGCACAAGAGGCGTAACCTGGATATAGATTTATAAATTCCTACAACTAATCTTTCGCCATGATACGATTCATCATCATCATAGGCCGTTTCGTCTGTTACAGACGATTTTATGCAATGCTGTGGAGACACCTTTTTTGGTGACTGTGTAGTCCGATGCGAGACCGGCATGATCGCCCGCACTTCTGACATAAATGGTTTATGTCAGTCGTTGATCTGGTGCTGGTTTGGTGCCTACGCATCCTTTTCCCGGCTAAAGTCTCAAACCAGGCTTCATCACATGGTTTGCGACCATCAAAAACGCGTTTGCGCCATCCGTCTCGGTCTTCAGCAAATGTTTCCCAAGCCTTCCATGATACGATTAAATAAATAATTAACGACACATTATTACAAATTTCTTTATTTCAACTTATAAGGTACCGTAAGTTACGAACATAAATCAACTACTTCAAATTGGCACCTTAACTAAAAAAATAGCTACGTTTGTGTAACTAGTATTGCATGTCTTCTTTATCCTCCAATCTAATTATTATAGTTATTTTCACTTTTCTTCAACTTTACAATACACTTCAAGAAATTGATAATTGTAATTTATTTGTTCTCCAATTGACTTCAAGAAATTGATAGGTAATTGTAATTTCTTTGTTCTCCAATTGTTGTAACATTGTTTTACATTTTCTTTCGAATAATATGTCACATTTCCTTCTCTTTACATTTTGAAAAAGCACATCTTTTGATTTTGATTCTTGGTAAATGGCTTCCTTTCTTAATAAATTAATAAATTGGAATAAGCTTGGCTTGGCCCGCATTATTTTATTTAACCGACTATGCCACCCCTCCAACGCGTTGTTAGTGCGGTGTCTCTCACCTCCACAGCTGATTTCTGCCAGAAGTGATTTTGACAACCATTGTTTAGAAAAATACTCTTCGAATGTATCTATTGCAGTGGATCTGATAGGCACACTAGTCATAATTTCAGTCCACCCTTGTAATATTAGATCAGCCGGTAACAATGGCAAATATGACGCTAATTCTGCTAATTTGCAGCCATCTTTAGTCTCTTTTAGGTTAAGTCCCTCGGCTTTTCTCCATATAGCCCTGTTATAATGAAAAAAACATCCACTTACTTCGCATTCAGGGAAAACTTCTTTAAAGGCATTTATTGCAGCTTTCTCAAAATCAGTTTTATATTTTCTCATACACATGCCTAACTCATTTTTCAGGTAATTGAAGAGACATAAATATGTGTTTGTGGTTTTATCAGGAAGCAATGCATATAACACTGGAATGACATTGGTTTGCTCTTCTGTGCTATTTACATCCATATGTATACTGAATAGTTGCTTAAATGGTTGAGGAGTTGCTTTGAACGTTCCATCACCAAAGAACATTTTGTCATCACTTTTATTTTTTAATGTTTTTGTCGCGTATTTGGTGCCGAATAATAAAATTTTATCATCATTCCCATCCTCCCAAATTAAAAATTGCTGTCTTAACATTATTGGTATTTCGACGTCTTGTAGTGTATTGAAAGACGTCGATTTGACCTCCAAAAACTCCTTTCGTGCTCTATGCAATGACCTTTTTTTATTTGCAAATAATGGAATCGTACAATCATCCGAGTCTTCAGCTGTGTCCATGTTATCTTGATCCTGACTGTAAACATCTTCCATAGAGTGGATTTCCATAGTCCATTTCCATAGAGTGGACCCACTTGGATTATGCACGCTCAAAGTATATCTATATGTACCAAGTAACAGTGTATCCCTACCTTTTTGAGGTTTACTGAATATTATTTTTTCGATTTCTTCTTGCATTGTAACTTAATAATTCCGTGACAGATTACAAAGTGACATTAAATATTGATTTAGCATATCAGTCACAATTCACAATACAAGTTACTTTTTAATCTAAAGTGGCCAATATCAATTGACAGAGATAGGTTGAATACTTTGAAGAGAGTAGGTACGTATCGTAATTTAAGCTGGACATTTTGACACATGCACGTGGTGTCGCTTATACCTTTCGACTCATGTACGTTTTTACCTTGATGCATTTAAACACGTGTTCACGTTAGCTATTATACATTATGACATTTGTTCGATTGGACCCGAACACATTTTAACTCCAGGCCATTTTAACATTGCATATTTTGGCGTTCATACTTTTTGCCACTTAGACAGCCAGTCCATCTGGACATTTTGACCCCTGCAAATTCCAACCATTAAACACTGCACGAATTTGTTGTCACTTGAAATAATGATGATGATGATGACCTATATCTTTGATGATCATAAGGTTTCCTTTGGCAGGATGACATTTTTAAACCCTAAGAGCATTAAAAATGAGAGCCCATCTTGAATTTTAGAGCTGGAAGAAGTTATGACGTTACCTATCTATTTTTTTGTATGGGATTTTGAAATTTTGTGTTCTGAACCCTATCATGTGGTGAATAAAAGGTCTTAATGAGCTGATTCCAAATATATACTGTATTATTACATAACTGCCAAGTATCTGGAAGAAAACTGAAACAAATTATCGCTACATACCAAGTTTGGGCACTTGCAGGTAGGAGACGGCTATTTACTTTTTTTTAAGAAACATACGCCAAATATCTCGTAATATACTCATATCTAACGTCAAGTAAGGAATTTTGGAAATATTTTTATTAACTATGTATTCTTTTGGAAATTTGGAAATTTCAAAATCCCGTTTTCACGAGTAGTGTGTCGCGGAGACTTTATGTTGATTCGAATCATCGCTTGATTGGGATTTTTGAGTTGATTCGAACTGTAGGGCTTATTCAAATCCGCGAGCTTTTTCGAAAATAATCACACATTTTTATAAGTAAAACTATATAGTTAGAAACAAGATTTGGTCAACTTTATCAGGGTCAAGTCTATTGCGTCGCTTGTTGCACACAACAAGTCCATCCCTGATAATAATCTTTCTGCTGGAACCGAAGTTGCTGGTTAGTATACATAAATACTTAATAGCCATTTTGTACAAATTCGAATCGTCATATCAATTCGTATCGAGCGTTAATTCTAATATGATTGGATTTATTAACTGGGTGATTTAAATTGATTTCAGTACTGATTTTCGATTCAAGTCCGTCGTATTTGGCGCCATCTTTGCGCAATTTTCTTGGAAAATTAAGTCAAAGTACTCGTAATAAAAAACAATGTGATTTAGCTATTCCATATCTCAAAACGAATCTCTTTGTCCGATCCATCATCCATACAAGACTGATATTAAGACATAAACCAGTTAAACGTTAAAACAATTAGCAAGCAACCCTTCCGGTACATAAAACAAACTACCCAACGTTAGACGTGAACCCACAGTATTTCAGCATTACACATCTCGTTTAACAACGGTCATAAAGACCATTTCTTTTCACGCCAACTGTAACCTTCCTAATAAACATGATATTTGTATAGAAAGAAGCAGCCTTGGTAAATATCAAATTGCACCTCAATGCTCCTCACACTTTTGCACATTGATGAAGGTTAAACAACGGAATCTTATGAACAGCAACACTTAAATCTATATCAGTATTCTGTTTTTGCTGTATTCTCTAGATACGTCAAGTCAGGATTCCAATTCGTGTGAATAAAGTATCTTTTCCTTTTCACAAAAAATCATATTTACGACTCGAAGTTTACGAGCCGGGCCATTCTTTTCGTTTCGTTTGTATACGTATGGCACAAGGGTTAGGCCCATGTAATAATGTTCACTTTGTACTCTAGTGACTTTGTTTATTTATAGAATTATATAAATTATAGATTCAAGTAGATTAACCTATAGCTACCAACACATAGGCCACATTAATACAAACCAAAATGATTATATCAGTAATACAAATGGAGGAATACAAATCTTCATTGAATTGCAAATTAATATTTTCTTTGATAAAATCGACTAAGTCGTATAGGCTTAGTAATCTTGAAAGTATTTCTAGTAAGTAATTCTAGTGAAGTACAATGATATAACTTTGTAAGTAGGACAAGGAAGAGGGTTGGCCTCAGAAACACCATCTGTTCAGCAGATGATAGTTCAATGAAACACATGAAAAAAAAACATATAGTCCAACTAAGAACCGCCTCCTTTTTTGAAGTAGGTTGAAAACCGCATTAGAGCTTCTGTTTAATAAAAAACAGAATATGAATATGTTAAAATGATTTTACACATATCCAACCACTCTAACAAGCGTTAAAGTGTATTGACAAGCATTCGCTTTACTCTCAAAACTTAATACTGTTGTATTACGTCACGTAAGTCATAAGGATCGGGGCCCGCATAAAATGTGCATTAGTCTGAACAAATAAACGCTCTTATTCCTACATTCTGGGACGGGATTTGTGGGATGCCTTACACTTGGCTATAAGCGTGTGTGCGTGCTGAGTTCTCTTGAACTCGCGAATCTCATGTCCGCCGATTATTGATTTTCTTGTTTTGTTAGAAATAACACTTTGACACTTATGAAACCACAGCGATACAATATTACATAAATACTCGAAAATACCTATTATTCCTGTCTCACTAAAATTATGCCATGCTGAAATAGTATTTAATAAAATTTCTGTATAATAGTATAATGCGAGTGGCATTGGGTTATGATGTGAGCGTAGCGACGGTCGTAAATAAAGATGCCACGAGCATTTTTTGACTTATTACTTGTAAGTTGCATACAATATTTCGTCTACTATTACTTTTCAATAAAATACAATAAAACAGTAAAAATATTATCAATATCATCTGAAATATGAAACGAAAAATTTATTAAAAAAACGCCGAAACATGATAATTGTCACAAATGTCTATCATCTTTGTTTTTCCTTGACGTTTACACCTAAAAATATTCGTCCAGTCGTCGATGTAGTGAAAATATATATAAAATCCGTTTTATTTTTCACTGTCCGCTTTGCTTTATTTTAATTATGTTTTTTTTTATTAAAATTACAAAAATGTTAACCGGGAGGACGGTTTTAAACTTTCATCTTCGTAGAATCCGGTGACCAGCAAAAGTAAATCACATAAAATAGATCGTTCTGAAGCTACAGATTTCGTAAGTGTTGATCGAGTGGCAATTCCAGTAAGGAAACGGACAATAAAGAACAAGTGCGGGTAGTTGGAAATACTCGCGCGACAAAGACTTTGACGCCCGCCTCTTCAGTTCCTTCGAGACCATGAACGTAACATCGCATTCGAAACGTCGACATAATTAAATAAACACTTTTTGAATACGATTAAGTCCCGTTCTTATAATAATTACTGAATATAAATAGAATATAGATAATTGAAGTTTTTCATCTGTATCACCTATTTAGATATGTATGCTTTTAAGCCACATTATAACATCGTTTCACAGTGATTTTTTGGGTTCTACAAGTCTTAAGTTAAGTATGTCTCTATATTACAGGTTGGCAACTATATAAATGACAAAAAGAGTACTGGAATAGAGAAAATTGTTATATGTAGGTATAGATACGAAACTATGAATTTGAATTAACCCTTATTTGTCAGTACAAAAAACTAAGGTTCATGGTTAAAAGCACAGATAGGGTTGGGTAAACTATTCTGGTTTGAAAAAAAAAACGACGGTCTTAGAGTATGTGCACATTGCCAAGCTAAGGGTTAATTAACATACAATACATAGGTACTATTATTAAAACACATAAACGGGTTTACTCACGTCGTAGAAGTCGAATAACGCTCCACATGTTTCCAATCGGTACGCTATTCATTATCAGGAGAGCCGATCATTCGCGACTCATGTAAAACATAACAATATTGTAAATGTTACTAAATACAACAATATATTAACAGTATATTGATGCTCAGATTTACTTTTACAAGCAACTGACGTTACTACAAAAAGGGACAGGACTTAATAAAAACTTGTTTCCATAAACATTTCTTTTTATATTTTCAAAAAGATATCAAATACTCAGACAAATAGATGATAGGCAAGCAGGTGGTGGCAAAAATAAATAAATTAAAGCCCATAGTTAACAACGATCGCACATCGGCACATTTATATTCAATACTTGTTTCGGAAACGGATAAACAAATTAATGACCATAAATTAGATACATTGTTTGTTAAACATATGCAATGTAATGTTATTAGTTATTAAAGAGTTGTTCAATATACAATATAATTAAGTGTCAAGAATACGCCGTTGCGTGCTTGCAGCTATGTTAAGTACCTATTTATGCAGCGAGGAGAGTCGAAATTCAGCGAATCTCGCTGCGCTCGAGTTTGAAGTGGGATGAAGGCGCTTTGCAGATTTTCCACAGTCGTATAGCATTTTGTTCTTCAGCCGACGTATAATCCGGATTGCCAAAGACTCGATTCGAGTTACATCGTTTCAGAAATCGACTCAAGTTAGAAAAGTCTACTTGCCCATCGCTTTAGCGGTTCGTTTAAGAAACAAGACACGATCATAGAGTAATTTGTTTCAGTCCCAGCCAATATCCCTCCTAGACGATGTTTTATTCTGCCCATCAATTGTAATCCACGTAATACAGTTTTAAATTAAATGAATTGTCCAAAATATTGTATTCATATATATACCAAACAATACGAAAGCTATTTTAAACTTTAAAACCGGTCAAGTGCGAGTGAGGCTCGCGCATTAAGAACCCTTAATGCGCGAGCCTAGCACCACTACTACATATCAGCTAACTAGGTACTATGCTTAATATAATGATAATTTATTTCACCTATATAGTTAGGTACTTAAAACTTGCACAGCTAATAGATAAGGAATAATATATGCCTTGTGAACAATATTCTCTGACAGTAACTGTAATTCCATGATCTTAATAGGTTCCTGACAATTTTTGCCAATTAATAAATTCATTCATACCTGCAAATAAATGTAGTAAATAAACTTTGCGTAAAATTTTATTTTCACTTCTCATGCTCTAAAAGTTCGACTTTATGCTGTGCGTAGGCGACATAAAATCGCTTTTTATGCTCTAGAGCATAAAGTAAAATCGTCATCGAAGACCAAGGCGATCGGCCCAACAGCCACACGAACAACTTAAAACTTAAACCCGTTCCAGACCTTCCGATCCGATCCGATTTATCGGAAGAAATCGGATAATGTGTAGTGCAATTGTTAGGATCTAATACACTACACATTATCCGATTTCTTCCGATAAATTGGATCGAATCGTAAGGTCTGGAACGGGTATTACCTGATATAATAATAACAATGATAAAAGTTCCCATAATAATCAGATAAAAAAAAACTTCATAGAATAAACTCTTTGTTTTATTTTGTTTCGTTAGTATACTAAGACCAAGGCAAAGATACCAACAGCCAAAGTACACAATAAAACTTCTTGAGATAAACTTGTAATTTTTATTGACTATCATTTATTACTTTTTAAATTTATATTTTATTTTGGTACATCGATATATTATATATTTAACCTACAATAATAATTTATCATAGATATACAAAACAAAATGTTTTAAAAATGAACAGATTAATTAAATAAATGTTTTAAACTTTTAAATATGCCAGGAAAGACTTATTACTTTAAATATTTCTCATTGCTCTAATGTAACTTTTAAATTTCTTTTTAAGTATAATATTTACATGAACCAGTTTCATTTCCTCGCAATCGAAGTGAAAAGTAGAGTGTGCAACTCGTCCATAAAACGCATTTTACACTCGACTTTATATTCATCCTCGCTCGCAAGCTCGCTCGGATGGATAAACGTCTCGTGTAAAATGGTGCGTTTTATGCACTTGTTGTACAATCTACTATATTAACCTTCGTTGCAAATTTCGTTTCACTAAAACAACTTTTCTTAGTAGGTCTAAAAATAAGCGAGTCCCATCGTAAAGGACCAATCTTGGCATTTAAGCAGTTGAATTACCTATATTATAATGCGTGTTAGATTAAGTACATTCATTATAACATAGCTTTTACGCAATGAAGTAAACAGTTTATGTCCAATCAAGCGCTATCAGAGAAAAGGCTGAAAAAGGTCTTATTCAGCTCTTATAAAGCTATACCAATTAACTCACGTCTAAACAAACTCTTCTGCTCTGCCGCTATGCGGTTATTGTGTGATACTTGAGAATTGAGCTGAAAGGAGCTTAGGTGGACATATATTTCAACTACTTTGAGGCCCATAAACAAAATCTCAATTTGAGCAACTTAGACGTATCAAATACAACACATTAGTAAAACATTAACTAATGTAAAAACGTTTGCCAGTTAGATATAATACACTATTAAAGTTTAAGGCTTTCTACTACACCGATATACATTTTCAGATTGAAATATAACGGTTTTTCGATAATTATTAAGCCACCCTGACACATTAGGCCCTTCTGGCATGTGTACCTTCCTTTATTTTAATCCATAATTATTAATAAAATGGGTGGTTTGCGCAAATGTAACTTTGACAGATGTAAATTATAATGTTTACTTTCCTAACAAGTGAGACGAATCAAACTACACATTGCAACACTTGAAAATCTTTTTGCTTACTTTCCATTCAGCAATAGGAATACTATTTGCTCCAATACTTACTTATGTACGTGCTAGTTTTGTAGGTCGGCAATAGTCATTTACGATACAAGTGTGGAAGGTAGGTGATTTCAGACGAGTGTGATTTTTAGTCACGAGCGAGCTAAGAGCGAGTGATTAAACAAACACGAGTCGGAAATCATATGACACACGAGTTCCGTACAAAACTTTACTATGCATGTACGAGAAAATAGAATAGTACATTATTGCCGAGGCCCGGAAAATAGGGGATTGCCTGACGAGGTAGTTTGCAAGCCGAGCATCGCGAGGCTTGCAAAAGATGCGAGTCAGGCAATCCCCATTTCCGCCGAGGTTTATATAGTGCTTTTCTCAAACAATGTGAGGAAATAATAAAAATACACTTGCAAAATAACAAGTAATTTAATAGGATTAACAAGAAAAACGAACAACAATCAGTTAAGTACACAAATTAAGTAGAGGTATGTTTGTTTTATTCTTTCCAATAGGCTGCCGCGTACACTTTCCCTCCTTATATTTTAAGAAAAATCGATTTATTATATATTAATGTTTGGGGTACGAAGTTCTATGTATATATTTTCTAACGATATTGAGGTATTCACCGCGGATGACAAATACTCGGTCAATTTTGGTTTTAGTGTCGCACAATTTGACAATCATAGATTGGTCGTGGCTTTCGATGTCTTCCATGGTAATATTTGTAAATTGTAAACTGCGGCTCGCTCCGTTTAGTCCCATGATAAGGGCAACCTGTAAAGAAAATATATTGAATTACTGTAAAGCACATACTTAACTAAAACAAAAATAACCAGATCAAAATAGGTACATTTTATGATAAAACTTTTACCTTAACAGCCAAGTAGCGTCTGGTGTGCTTCCTTTAAAAAATGCCGACATTTTCTCCAGTCAAAACCTTAAATTTCTTGCTTTTATAACCATCGGATTGTCTTTTTAAAAATGTTGTCAGGTTCGTGTAGAAAACGAATTTGCATGTTTGCTTTCTTTCCATAACATAAATTGGTCGTACACTTGATTATATTTATCTCA
This sequence comes from Apotomis betuletana, assembly GCA_932273695.1. Taxonomy (NCBI): domain Eukaryota; kingdom Metazoa; phylum Arthropoda; class Insecta; order Lepidoptera; family Tortricidae; genus Apotomis; species Apotomis betuletana. The sequence continues at coordinate 29,976,719 of OW026298.1, read as the reverse complement.
TAATTTAGTAGGTAGCATTATATTATTTATTTACTCGAAAATCATTTACGCGCATACGCTCAATAGCAATTAAATAAAATTGTAATTTTACCGCCTAAACTTACTTTTTTCTTCTGACATCTAAAAAAAAACAAAACTTGCACGAACTGTTAAACATACTTTACACGTTACTGATTCCATCAACTGATTATTCGCCCGCTCGAATGGCGTTGGATCTTGTCGGGCGTCAATTAGAAACGAAGGCGAATCTGATCAGCTCGGCAAAGTTTGCGAATGTGTGAATGCTACTTAATGTTAAACGTGTGGGGTTGTCATGGCTGTATGAGATTTGTCCTACGTCGTTTTCAATTTATGTACTGTACCTATGAAGTTTTAAAAAGTTATGGAAGCGGGTAAAAATGGGTTTTCATACATTTATTTTTCCCCGAGGGAGCGAATATTCTTTTTTTTATTTCATTAGTAAAAATTAGGCTCTTTGCGTATTCTATTTTCAAATGGGAAGTGAAACATTTCCGAGCATGTTTGAGAAAAATACTTTAATACCTACTCACAAAGACTTTTGTCTGTACATTGGAAAAAAAGTGTTTTGATTTGATTTATCCAACAAGAAGCCGTCGTTCACATTTTTTACTTCTTCAATAACATTTTACGGGTTTAATTTCATGATTCGTCCCTTTATCTCTCCATTATTTCAGCAGATTTACACAAAACAACTTCAAAATAAACTAGACATCAATAAAAAATGGCGGAGTTTTTTTGTAAACCGCGCTCGACATATCTACTACTGCGCATGTGCAAAAGTATTTTTTTAATATTCGTCTTATGTCAAAATGGCACAAGCGCGTGTACATTCAGCCAAATTTATTTAATGAATAACGATTTAAAGTTCGTTGATTAATCAATTTTTATGTCTAATGTAATTAATGACGTGTTAAATGAATGAATTAATGAAATATTGGCTTTATTGTACTTTTAAACGTGATAATAATCGGTATTTGACTTATTTATCAAACTTTTTGTAAATAATAAAACCTCTTTGTGTCAGGCTGTCAGATAAAGCTAGAAAAAAAAAAAATGAAAGTAAAAAGCACTAGTGTGGAAAAGTAGTACTTTCCGCACAGTTTGAATGCCTAGAATACGCTCTTTTCGAGCACATGCATTGTAAAGTAATTTTGAATGTAGAAGGAAGATGATTGCCACCTCGACAAATCAAATAATTGTCAAAAATATTACTTAAGTAATCACATAGCCAACGCTTATTACTCGCGGGAGACAATTGAACATGCGCAGATATTTACGAGATTTGTCAAACTACAAATCAATTGGCAATCTTATGATGATCTCATCTTACACAGAAATATTTCTAACCGACACATAGTTTTTATTCTGTAGCCATCTGTGAACTACATATTTAGTTTATACAATGATTTTCATGATCCGATATGTTAATAATCATTTCGAGCTGCTTAGTGCTTGTGATTTACTTACGCGCCGGTAAGCGCATTCCGAGGCGGGTCTCTATATCGACAAGTATCTGTGCAATCGATGATAGTACTTGAAACGACTGACTTTTAGGATTGTTACAAACCTAGGGGTTAGCTAACCCATAAGACGATGCGGTCAGCGATGTCGTCGTACAGCCGCCTACTGTGCCAGTGGTGCCAGCGGTCTTGGGGTAGTATCTCGGTAAGGGCAACTAGTTGTGTAATGAACTCGGATATTTATCCCAAGTTCTATAAGTACGTACATCATCGTCTAGTACTCATAACACAAGCCTAATTGAGCTACTTTGGTCTACTACATTCGCGTCGATTTGTGTTGCCCGATATTTTTAAATTATTAAAGGCCTTATTCCTTTTAAAATTATTTTTTTCATATTATGACAAATATATCGAGAATGTCAACCAACTTTTTGAAGTGAATAATACTTTTCTCCGAGTTCTAAGTAGTTACATAGCTATTTCATGCTTTCATTTCGTGCAGTCGAAAATAAGTTGAAAAAAGTAATTTTCCACGTGAATTTTGTCAATTTCGAGTAGTTTTTTAAACAAACATTATCAATGAAAAATTCAAACTGTAGGTTTCCCTGTTCTAGGTAGTAACATCAATAATATGTTAAGAAACATGTTTGATCATAGAAAAAAATTACAAAAACAATCAGCATTTTAAAAGGAATAAGGCCTCTTAACCCAACTGTCTTTGGGCCTTATCACACTTGCGATTTGCGAGCGTATTTTGTATAAAGGCGATCGCGCAGCGTGTTCGCCGCGTCGCTTATTTGTATAGAAAATACGCTCGCAAATCGCAAGTGTGATAAGGCCCTTTAGGTTAACCTGAAGTTGAAGCTTGACAACAATTCTACATAGTATACAAGACCAACATCTCAGAGAAAAATTATGACTAATGATTTAATGTCATTAATTGCATTGTGAGTTTCAATAATTATGCTTCATCAAGAGTTGCTTTCTGTGGCATTCTTTAAAGCTCATATTATTAAAAATCTATGGTATCAAAAGTAACACCGTTTAACCAGTACGAATATTTATATTTAGCTCAATGGGCAAATTAATTAAATTTATAAAATAGCATAGCAACAGTAAATGAAAGAGTTTAGATATAAATTATACCTTTTTAGAAAGAAAATATTCTATTCTTTACTTTTGTCATACATATTTTGGCGGTAGAAAAAATCGCCCCGGAGTGGGGGGGAGTAGATAAAATTTAACTTTGCTCTATTATAACCTACATAATATTATATCCTGACAGATAAAAGTTGTCCTTTAATTTTGCCAAGTTTTCCATACATTTGAATCAAATTTTCTTTAAATATTAGTTAGCGGGCGTTACCAAAAATTTGCGGGCAAAAATAGCATTTTGTTTTTTACTTTGTTTATTTGAAAGGCTTTATCGACACAATGTGCTGGATATCCCTAGGCCAATTTTGTTATCATGTAATATAAATTAATAGTGTATGTTTATCATCATCCTCCTAGCCTAGCCTTTGTCCCATTTTTTTTTTTCAGAATGAATTCTCAATCGGGGTCGGCTACCTAAATCCCAAGATGTGGCGTAGGCACTAGTTTTTACGAAAGCGACTGCCATCTGACCTTCCAACCCAGAGGGGAAACTAGGCCTTATTGGGCTTAGGTGGTTTTCTCACGATGTTTTCCTTCACCGAAAAGCGAGTGGTGAATATCAAATGACATTCCGTACATAAGTTCCGAAAAACTCATTGGTACGGGCCGGGTTCGAACCCGCGACCTCCAGATTGAAAGTCGCATGCCCTAACCACTAGGCTACCACCGTTTATCGTTTTAACAAATACAAAATTATTTATTGTTTGAATGTGAGTGGTTATAAATGGTGGTAGGGTAATGATGGTAACGTCCTTAACAAATAATAGTACGAGTAATAGGTATGCGATAGGCTACGTTAGCTGTTCTAAGTTTCATAATGTTGCGTCCTCCGTTGGCCAAGAAAAAGCAGTAAATAAAACGTCCTCTGGTGTATTTACGCTGTTAAGCGAGCCATACAATATTTTCTCATTTTTAAAGCATAAAGGAAACCGAGAATAAGCCACTTTATTACTAATATTATGAGAAACTATGCAAGGAAAATATGAAAATGTTGGTACATTGCGACAAGTCTCCTTTAAAGAACTTGCATGGGGTTTAAAGTTTAAAGTAAGAATTACAGCGACAAAAGCTTAATATATTTAAAAAAATACTGGCCATATTACCTACTACATTCTGAATTAAATACACCTTTCATAACCAAACCTCTTTGTTTGGTACTGGCTGAATAATTATGCACTGGCGTAAACGAACTACCTACACTGAAAAAGAAAACATTAAAAACAAATGAAAAAAAATAATGTTGTGACATGACGATGTGACATCTAAAATGTTAGTAATACTACACCATGTACATATAGTTATACTTTAATTCTATGAGTACATATTTAAATTAATGTTAAAATTGCTATAGATTTGTACAATATTCTTTTATGTACAGTCACAGACAACCCCCACTAGACAGAGCATGTAAGGCGAGTATTAGGCGACCCGCGCGCACCAACGATATGGTACGGCAGAACATTAAAGTATCAACACGGCGGCCACCGTTTAGTTGCGTCCATGTTTATGAGGTCTCTCTACACCACTTGACACTACAATTTACCATGTTATTTATTTAATTTCTTTTTTCGTTGACGTACGCATGGATCATAAACAAGGACGCAACTTCCACACACTACGCTGCAGGTCCGGAGGTCCCATTTTGTGACCCCACCCGCACAGTCAAGTTCGCCCCAGTACAGCCGAAAGGCTCGGGCCTATCAATAAACAAAAAAAAAAAAAAAAGGACGCAACTAAACGGTGGCCGCCGTGTTGATACTTTAATGTTCTGCCGTACCATATCGTTGGTGCGCGCGGGTCGCTTTACATGATCCGTCTAGTGGGGGTGGTCTGTGTGTACAGTTCATGAGCTATATCTCAGTTACCTTGAAAATAACTTCCTGTGTTTTCCCTGATGAGTGTTGCGAAAATCAATTTTACTTCAGGCTATGTTTCTTCATTTAAGAGGATATCTAAATATATTTAGTTTTATGTTACTATGTGTGCAATTAGTTTTTACTGTAAATACATACTTAGTAACGATTTATTTTCATTATTATATCACATATTGCAATTTTTCAGCTCATTTCAAAACATAAATCCATCCGCTGTATAAAAACCATATACATACAGCGTGTATATTAGATATAACCGCAAACTTTACTTTATTCTCACTTAGTCATCTACTGTCAATAAAAGTCAAAATGTCAAATAAGTGTATCAGTAGTACGCAATACATTGACGCTCGAAAAGATTAGAAAAATTATTTACGCTCTGGTAGTTAACACTAAATTAACAATTTGTTAAAATATCGGTTCATAGCATTAAAATCTACGTCTGGTTTCAGTTTGTGACTATATCAACAAGACACGCACATAAAAATCTATCTTCTAATTTGCTTTCTAGACGTATTTAAATATGAACTCAGATAATAATGGGGCTACAGAGGGGGGAATCAACCTGTCCGCGTACCGGGACAGGATGCTACCTCTGTTTCTGGCGTTTGATCCGACCATCGCCGTATCTGCGCAGCGGCTATCCGATCAAGTGCTTTTCATCCAGCGGCGCAAACTGCTGGACGATGCGACACTTGATCGATTGCGCCTGGAGGTACTGGCTGTTCGCGCGGCTTCCTTGCCGGCTCGGGATCCGCCTGCTTCGTCACCGGTTCCGGCGCCAGCGCCCAACCTGGTGCCGGGGGTGCCGCTGACGGATCCCGAGGCCGATGTGGAAGACTGTGCGAGTAGCGTAAGTACCCAGGCCAATGAGCAACTGAGGAGGGCTTTGGAGGAAGCGATTGGGCGATATAGATCCGCATCTGAGCCTAGGCCGCGATTACCACGCTTGCCAATACATAAACGCAACTTAGCGTTAATGGGAGCCCTGGACGCTTTGCTAGACCCGTACCTTCGGGCTAGCGAAGATTTAGCTGATACCCACTCGATCATGTACTGTGGGGCCATCGCGGCGTGCCGCGTTGCTCGTGTCAGATTCCCGGACACTGACCGTGCACCGCGGACCGCCGGGGGTGTTCCTGCCTGGCAAGTACGGATCGAGCGGCGTATCAGCTCGTTTAGGACTCTCATTGCCAAGCTAATCTGCTTTAGGGGGGGCAACAACCGCCCCCGTGTGATGCGCTACGTGACACAAGCCTTCGCGGGGACTGGCACCAGGCCCTGCGATTACATGGCATGTGTCACAGAGCGCATCGACTACCTAAAGCAGAAAGTTTATGCATGGGCAAGCCGTATTCGCCGCTACAGAGAGCGTGTGGATCGATTCCAGCAGAATCGTCTCTTCCAAAGTGACCAAAGGAAGGTATACCGAAAGTGGGAGGGAACTGACCAATGTGTGAGCGACGGGCAACTGCCGGATCCTACTGCCATGATTAACTTTTGGCGTAGTATCTGGTCGGTGCCAGTCGAGCACACCGAGGGCGAATGGATGAATGTTGTCAGACGTGAGTGTGAGCCGATCGAAACCATGGGGGCTGTGATTATCAGCCCCGATGATGTAAGATGTGCGGCCCGTACGACCCAGAACTGGAAAAGTCCTGGGCCAGACGGGTTGCACAACTTTTGGATCAAGTGGTTTCGATCCTCACACGAACGTCTGGCAACACAATTTCAAGACGCCCTCGAGCTTGGTTCCCTGCCATCTTTCATGACTACTGGTGTTACCTTCCTGCTCCATAAGTCCGGTAGTACCACGGAAGCGAAAAACTATAGACCCATCACGTGCTTGCCCACTTTGTACAAGCTCCTTACGTCCATTCTGAGAACAAAAATTAACACGCACATTGTTGCGAATAACGTTTTGGCCTTTTCTCAGAATGGATGTAGGGTTAGGTCCCGTGGTACTAAGGAGCTCCTCCTCATTGACACGACCATTTGCCAACAAGTCCGGCGGAACAGGGGGTCTCTCTCGGCCGCTTGGGTTGACTATAAGAAGGCCTATGATTCGGTGCCTCATTCATGGCTGGAGAGGATCTTAGAGCTGTATAAAATCGATACAGCTCTAAGATCCCTATTAGGCGCGTGTATGAGGCAGTGGACCACAGTCCTTTGTCAACCAGGAGGCGGGGATGGCCCCCCTGGCCCGCGCGACTTGATAAGGATTGAGAGAGGTATTTTCCAGGGTGACAGTTTGAGTCCTCTGTGGTTCTGCCTAGCCCTGAATCCGCTCAGCACTCTGCTGAAGGATTTAGGACTAGGTTGCCGGCTTCGAAGAGGAGGTGAGGTCATTTCTCATCTGCTTTACATGGATGATCTTAAGCTGTATGCACCAAAACGCCAGGATCTGGTGGAACTACTGGAAGTAACTGAAACCTTCAGTAGTGCCATCAAAATGGAATTTGGCGTAGACAAGTGTGCGGTCATGCATGTACAGCGGGGGAAAGTCGTAAATTCCGCGAACTTACAGCTTTCTGAGACAATGACCCTCAGGTCTATCTCCGAAGTTGAAACCTACAAGTACCTTGGTATGTCACAGTCATTGGGTATTGCGGACGGAGACATTAGACAGGCGTTGAAGGAGCGTTTCTTTTGTCGTTTGACAAAAGTACTTCACAGTCTTTTGTCCGGTGGCAATAAGGCACGCGCCTTCAACGCTTGGGTGATGCCTCTGCTCACTTACTCCTTTGGCATACTAAGGTGGACTCAGACTGAGCTGGACGCCCTGGATACGAGGGTCCGTCAGCTGCTCACTACACATCGCATGAGGCACCCACGCTCGTCAGTTATGAGAATGTACATCCCGCGTAAGTGTGGGGGCCGTGGCTTTTTAAACGCCAAGGACCTCCATAACCGCGAGGTGTGCAGTCTTAGGGAGTATTTCCTAAACAACGAGTGTGGGATTCATCGCGATGTAGTAGCAGTTGACAAAGGCCTCACCTCTCTCTCCTTAGCAAACGAGAACTGGCGCAGACCAAAGGTGCTTAGCACCGATGACCGCAGGGCTGTATGGAAGAGCAAGGAGCTACATGGGCGGTTCTACAAGGCCCTTACGGGGCCCGATGTCTCGCGTCGGTGAACTGGCTACGCTTCGGGGATCTCTTCGGGGAAACCGAAGGTTTTGTCTGTGCAATTGCGGACGAAGTAATGATGACGAACAATTACCGGAGATATATCTTGAAGGACGGTACGGTCGACATTTGTCGGGCATGCCGCCGTCCCGGTGAGTCACTCAGGCATATAATCTCCGGTTGTTCTCATCTTGCTAACGGCGAGTACTTGCACAGACATAACCAAGTAGCCAGGATCATTCACCAGCAACTTGCTCTTCGATACGGTCTTGTGGGGTCTGAGGTGCCGTACTATAAGTACGCACCGATGCCAGTTCTCGAAAATGGTCGTGCCACGCTCTATTGGGATCGATCTATCATCACGGACAGGACTATTGTAGCCAATAAGCCTGATATCGTGTTGGTAGATCGATCCAAGCGCCAGGCAGTGCTCGTCGACATCACCATCCCCCATGACGAGAACCTCGTGAAAGCCGAGAAGGACAAACTCAGCAAGTACCTTGACTTGGCTCACGAGGTGACCGCAATGTGGGATGTTGACTCGACGATCATTGTCCCGATAGTCGTTTCGGCGAACGGTCTTATAGCGAAGAGTCTCGACAAACATCTTAAGAGACTCTCGCTAGATGGCTGGATCAAGGGTCAGATACAGAAGGCGGTACTCCTGGACACGGCGCGCATCGTCAGGAGGTTCCTCTCTCTGCAGCCCTAACCACCGGTAGCCTGGGCCCCGCCCCGCTGCCGGCGGCACCCTAGGTTAGGTTTTTTTATAATGTATCTATATTTTGTAATTACGTTGTTGTATTTTACTTTTTATATAAATTTATTGTAAAAAAACTTAACCTAAGAAATTAAATAAATATACGAAATAATAATAATAACAATGTATTTATTGTACAATAAGCGTTGTGTTACATTGACAGTGAAAATACAGATTTGCACAAATAGTGTCAAATTGATGGTCGCAGATACTGACCCCTGAACTAGGCAATTGCCTGTATCTCAGAGGTAAGAGCTCTTCGACATTACAATGTCTTACAATATGGACAGAGTAACAGTAAAATTTACAGAACGGTTGAGAGGTACTAAAATCACAATTATCACTCACAAAACTAAATAAAAGTATATTTATAAAATATGTTTATATGTGTAGGAAAGACTTAACACGCCACGAGGCGATTAGAAAGAAAAAAAGAAGATATTATTATGAACATCATGACCAAAACAACAATAATTATTATATTTATTTATTTATATTACACGGAGCAGTTAAAGAAAACATTGCAAGGAAAATAAAACAAATGGGTAAAATGATACTACTACGGTTCTCAAGAAAGAATTAATAGTAAGTCTTCGGTACCATCATAGGTAAGGGTATGCAGCCAGTTTTGCAGCCTGTTTTTTACTTCAAATCTGGAAAGAGTGTAGATGGGGACTAATTTATTTATTTTATTGTAAAGTCTGCATGCTTGAGCAGCAGCCTGACGACGAGCAAACGAGGTGCGGCATGATGGCATCTCGCACACTGGGTGGCCTCCACGTTTCAGAACGATTGAATTGTCCAGAGGAAGAGTCATGTGCTTCCTAAGAATTAAACGGAGAATATATATTTGTCTCACAGTTAGCTCATGTGCCTCTAAATAGAGTTGAGCTGTAGGAAAGTCCTTTTCTTAAAATTCATGATTTTTAAAATAGCTCTTTGGGCCCGCTCTGCATGAATTAGTGAAGTCTTGTGAGTCCCACCCCAAATCGGGATGCAATACGCTATAATCGATTTGCAAAGGCTTTGGTAGACTAGACTTAGGGTTTCAGGCGGTGCAGACTGTCTTAATGTTTTAAAAATATAGATTAGTCTACGTAGGCGGGCGCAAAGTGTCTCTATATGAGCACGCCAATCCAGTTTTTGATCCACGATTACACCAAGATATCTAAGATTAACAACACTCATATCAAACTAAGAATCGTTCTTAAGAAAGGGTCTCTTACATTATGAAAACATGATAAGCAAAGTGTACAATAAATAATCCTACAATCTAACCGCTTGCTGGGTCCTAACGTCGGGGTAAATTTAGCAACCAGCTAAATTTGCATCAGGAGAAGTTCTCGCAACGATCATTATCATTTCAAAAGGAGACACGGCCGTACCGCAGTTCTATATCAAGATATTTTTACAAGAGAATATTTGCATTAAAACAATGGGGCGAATGTATATTAATAGTATTTCTTGCAATAATTGCATAAGACAGGTCAAAAAATGTGAGTGGCGCGGATTTCGAGTTACGGTGTGAGCGTAGCGTAGGTAGATGCCACGAGCATTTTTGACTTACTTATATGCAACGTTACCTTACACCATGTATATTATCTGTGACTCGTTACTTTAAAAAAATATATATTTTCCCGCTAAAACCAGCTCATATAAATAAAAAAATGGTCACAAAAGCATTACAAATAAAAAAAAAACTATCGTCAACTTTGTTTTATACCTACCTAAAAATAAACGGCCATGCACTGAAAATATAAAGAAACTATTTTTTTACGGCGGTAGAAATTAATTTCGTACAATAACTTTGTAATTTTTTTTTATAAAATGGCTGCGGTTTATTAAATTGGAAACATGAATTATTTCATTAACACATTAAATTATAGACGACTTAACATAAGTTTTGTAATCTGCGGTGCCAAGGAATGCTATTTTGGCGACATTATAACATCAACAGCAATAGGCTTAAGTAATGTATAGGTACTGTATTTATATTAAAGTCGGTTACTATATGATATGATAAATTATTTTTTAATTAAATTACCACAATGTATTAGTTGTCGTTTATTGAATAATAATAAGATTAAATAATAAATAAATAACAGTTTAGTTACATATTTATTGCGAACTATCGTTTAGATATCAATCAGACTAAATGTATTGCGGTCAAAACATTTTTTTTTTTCGTTTTTATATAAATATTTTATAAAAACATACGCTAGCAGACGTTACTGCTTTCATAAAAAAAAACACTTCAACGTAGTTTTCCAGTAGACTCCGTAAATAGACTATCACGCAAAGTAACAAAGATAAGTTCGAGTTATAAACTTTGAGCAAGGTGTCAGTGACCTCAGGCGTTAAGTATGCAAAAGTGACGGAAGTCTGCGCAAATAAATAAAATATAACGAATCGATATTTAATATAAGGTAACCAACATATTTATTTATTTCTGCGTCACAAAAAAGCTAGCGGTATCACGTAGATAAAAGCCAGACACTATAAAGAGTTGTCAACGTAAATAGTGCACTTAGCGAAAGAGATACAAACAATGGAAGGGCGATTCTGGTTACTAACCACATGGAAATAGATAGTGAACAATTATGCTTCTAGAATATCTATACTATTATAAAGTTTTCCATGAAGAAGTGAAAATCAGTTTTCTATGAAGAAGGGTCATTATTTCGAAAAATCATTACAGCGTGATGCAGCAGCGTGGCGCCAGCCGTCCAGTGCCATCCGTTGGGAAATTATATAATTATGATGACGAGACGACCATTACGCCGAAACGGCTGGATATGCAAAGATTGTTATAGGATACTTATAACCCGACTCATTATCATCGTGGTCGCCTTTTATTTATCCAAACTTGGATCTAGGCTTCTTCCCTCTTCTTCCGATCTCGGCGATCCTGTGCTCAACTCATCCAATCTCAACCCCCGTGTCGTCTACTGTAGTCCACCTAGTGCTGCAGTGCAAGGATTCGCCTTGTCCAGCGGCTCTCGTCCATTCTTGCAATTCCAGCCCATGACAAGTTTTCTTCGCTATGACCGCCATGACGTCTTAAACTTTAAAAAATCTCTCTATGCCTCTCTGTTCGACTCGGAATTTCTACGCAGACTTCAGCGTTAGTCATGGTTTCTGCTCTATAGGTGAGCACGAGCATGACGTTGAGATGTAATGGAATTAGTCCACATAGAGTTTGCCTGTTGGCACCAAGTGCATCCCACAGTCGGTCCACGTCTGCTACTAAACATGGATTTCAAAGCCTAGTATAACCTTGTATCCCGAATATATGTATTCAGTGACTCTCTCTGCTGGAAGTGGGTAATTTGTGACTTCATTAATGTTCGTCATTATTTTGGTTTTCCTGATAATGATTTTAAGGCCGGCCTTCTCAGATTCTACCTTTAAGCCCTTCAGCATCTGTATAACATCGTCGACGATTTCCAAAACTAGAATCAGGTCTTAATTTACCTATGTGTCAATGTTAACAGGCCCTGCACCATAAAATGTTTCTGTTTAGCCCAATGGTTGACTGGTAGAGAATGCTTTATGGCCTTAAGTCCGCCATTTGTACACTTTTTATTTTATGCAATAAAGTTAAAATAAATAAATGTTTTTTAAAAAAAGTGGTATTTCCACGCAAAACGGAATCGTAAAAAAGATTATATTAAAAAAAAGATTCGGCGATATTGTGTTTTCTTGCCGGACACCCCTCTCCAGGTGGAATTTATTGGTTTTCTTGTGCGGAGACGCAGGCAATAGCATTACGATGGAGATGGCTAAGGATTTGTATCGTAAACATGATACAAACGCTTTCTCGTAGTCGATTTAGACTAGAATAAGTGGGTTTCTGTAATAGTTACATTTCTCTATGACTGTTTCAAAAGTTTGGAGATGATCATTTCATTGGTGTTGAAGGCTGATCAAAAACCCGCCCGTTCTCTGGGGTGAAATAATTCCAGTTTAGTGTCAAGTCTGTTGAACAGATTTTTCCCAACTATGGTACAAAAAACTACGCTATCGACGTTATGTACCTTTTAGTAAAATATACACTGCCCGTTCATATAAACACTGCCCCGTGCATATAGTAATCATAATTTCTGATTTGTTGTGATTGTTAAAATACTGCAGTTTGTCATGACGCTGCCTCTGCCACAAGGCAGCATAAAGCGTAGAAAAGAAATCAACTATTTCATATTAAAACAAACTTGACAATTGTTATATTCAGATTATTCATTTTTCCTATCTCTACACAATAGTACGTTACTGCCGAGGCAGGGAAAGGTCAGTTCGTGGATGAGTATGATTTTGAAGGACGAGGCGTATTTAGCAGAGTCCTTCAATTATACGAATCTGCGAACTGACATTCCCGCCGAGGCTTGTATAGAGCTTTTCTCCAAATATGCTTGGAAATAATCACTAATTACATTTTAATTTAATATATCAGTGCCATGAAGTTAATTTGGTACTTATTTTTATTAGGAATAGGAATAAAAATTCGGGTTTGAATCATAAACAAAATATATTAATAAGAATTAAAATTATATGAAAACACAATAACAAAAAATTTGCACATAATTATTAATTTTAGTTAAATCAACAACTTCTAAACACATTGTTTTTTTTAGAAACCATACCATATTTAGGTATCATTCGGATAAGATCATAAGTTCAAAAACCTTTTATATTGATATGGACACAATAATTACTGTTTAATTTTTTATTTATTTACGTTTGGTACACTTATTAATTTTCAACTCACTCATTAAATACCATCATATTATTATTATTAAAATAAAAACTTTCGTGAGTAATCTCTAATAAATAACTAAGAATCATGAAAATAAATTAACCGCATATAAGATTATTATTTAAATTGTTGGGTTATTCGCATACTATTCGAAATTTGTTGACATTTAAAATAGGTACATTGACAGTAGCAGAGCAGAAAAATGTTCAGTGCAAGAACTAAACGCAGAGAACAATTAAAAAGTTTATACTAGTTTTGCTTTTTAAATTCAGTGGACAATTGGCTGTATGGTGAATTATCAGTCTTTGAAAAAATTAAAAGTAAAAATGCCGTCACCGGCCAAATTAAGAGTACCCTCATTTGTATGAGACGTCATAAATAAACGGAAGGTGTGTTATTTACTTAATCGTCTTATTTAAATAATATTGACTTCCCGGCCGAGGCCAATAATTACTATTTTTAAATTTTTATTAACCTCCTATAAAAATAACGAACGATTTCGCGGTTCAGTTTTACTACATTAATGGGAACATTTCCAAGCAAGTTGGAGAAGAAGGATTTTACTGCCGCTTTAGTTTGATCTATTTTTTCCGGCTTTGCGCAGTTTGGCCATAGTATTTAGATATTTTAGATATACCTACTACATAAACTTTTTAACTTTCTTTCATTAACTATCAAGTATCATAAACAGCCTAAGATGGAATTAAACACTCGTTGATTTAAAGCGCTGTCAGTCTTAGTCCATCACTCGCTTTAAGTTTCCCTTAAATTCTCTAAGACAATTTGTCAGAGCGAGTAACGACAAGTAACATCGATCAAGCTTAATACTCTCTCAATCGGTCTTTCAAGATGTCTTCATTGCTAAGTTCGATCGATGGGAATGAAAAAACTAATGTCTATAATGTTTACTTACTTACTTAATTATCATTAATGAATTATTGTATTTTTGAAAATTTCATGAAAAATATACGAGAAACGAATAAACCACTTTGAACAACCCTGTTTCCACGTTTTTTACTTAATGGTCACCTTAAAAGGAGTAATTATAAAATTATGGCATTCGAGATAAGTAACATCCCTAAAAGACGAAAGTTGAATTTACAAAGTTTGAAATTAGTAATTTGTGATTTTTCTTGATCGTTTGCGCCAACCCATAACCTCTGCTAATTCCCTGAGTTTACCCTCTTTATGGAAACAATATCTGTTAAAATGGAATAAAGTTTTTACATTTCGTTTTATCTTTGGTTGGCTACTTGGTAATTTATTCAAAGCTGTTTGCGGTCGAAAACCGAAGTTAAAAAAGGCATGATTCAATTGCTGAAAATATATTTTAAACAATGACAATAAGTGCCTTTATATAGTAAGTAGGTACTCCAGTGTAGGGTAGGGTAGGGTAGGTATGGGATAAAATGACATAAACTTGTTTTCAGCTTGAGTGTATATTATAATTTCTATATCTCAAAAAATAATCGTTTTGGTATCACCCGAGTAACTATTTTCTCACGAGAGTTGGGTTAGCAGTCCCTCTATCCTATCGATTTCGTTTGTCAAGCAATAAACACACAGCAACGAATAGAATGATAACATTATTCTGCACCGAATGCTGCGTATGTTCCCGCCCACCAACCAAATTAATTATGGATGCCGCCTGTCAGACTAGAACCATTTGTAACACAATGAAGAATGCTACATATGATACCACATTGACGCATGGTTATAACTTATAAGAATATTAGATTAGTTGTTTAGGAATCCTTTAAAAAAATCCGGTCAAGTGCGAGTCAAACTCACGCAAAGAATTACTTTACCGTTGGGAAATTGTTTTACGTACTTTAAAAAATACTATATTTTTATGATTTTATTATATGTATGGTTTTCAGACTTTTCTCAATTCTTGTAGGATAAGACGGTATTAATTGCCAAATTTCATAGTTTGCAAAACTCTATGAAAACGGAAAGTACCCTATAAATTTTGATTCCCTTGAGAGTGTCAAAATATCCGTTTTTGCAGCATAAACGGCCGTATCTTTTTTAAGTTTACTTAGAAGTTTGATTTATTTACATTTTCAAGGGCCATTGAAATAAATAGTTGAGAAAATAAGACAAATAGTTGTTTTAACCAATCCCCTTTGTACAAAGTCGTTAATTTTTTTGTATGCTACCCTATCCTATTTAGATTTAAGTTAAATTATTGTTTTCTCAGTAAGTGATTTATGCCAATCTTTTGACATAAAAGTATATGCCTTAAGTTGTAGGCTATAAAGTTATATAGTTGTTGTAGTTACTGGTTTTACTTATAGTTATAAACCATAACACATTTTTCACTACACTGCTCGAAAATGTGATACCTAATCTAAATTCAGCACTAACAACTAGTTGCCATTTGAACTTCATCTATAAGCCTAGCAAACACGACAAAGGTAAAAAGTTGTATCTTTACATGAATTTCGTAGTAAGATACAACTTTTTAGAATATATAATATTATATCTCAGAATAATATTTTTGACCTGCTTTAATGATAATTGACTAATCAGAACTAATTTACTGCTCCATGTAAAATTAAATTGAGCAATGAGAATGTATTTATAAGCAAGGCTCGGAAAAACTTCCGTCATATTGAAAACAACCCTGTTCCGTTCCGAACAGTGGAGACTACCTTATAGGTAATTATAAAAATATTATTAGATAATTTATAAATTAAATGTTTACAATGATTTGGTTTTGATGTGCAAACCGCTTCATTGGTTTGCACATCGTTACTATCGATTTTCAACATAATTTGAGACGATGGTGCCGATTATAAAGTCAACGGTAGATGGCGCTACGATGCCACCCTTAGGCATGCAGAAGCAACTGGTTGAAAAATTCAACTGCTCTGGCATCAGGTTTGGTGGTCCAGTTGGTAGGACGCTCGTGTTGGCCCGGAAAGCCGTTGGAGACGAAGTTTCGAATCCTGCCTGAACTGAACCATTAATTTTTTCAATTTTTCGCTTCATTGTAAACATTTGGTTTACGTTAGCAGACGTTACTGCTTTGATAAAAAATATTTTATAAATTTATTATACTTATTTTATTAATGAATAATTTTATCTGACATGAACTGGGGTTATTCGAGAACCCACCAGAAAACCTTACTCGTTTATAGAGGGCAGAACAAACAAGACGCATTCATTCAATTTGCATATTATTAAATGTATACAAATAGAGTTAATCAGAAAATGTGAACCTGTGCTTGTGATCATAGTTGACACCCAATTTTTTTAAAGTGATATTCGTTTTGTTCAATCTGTTTGTTCCAGCTTTTTTATTTTACCTTTAACGATATTGCTTGTAACAACAAACAGATATTTATGATCAAAATATGAGCGAATCGAATATTGAGATAAAGCTCTAGTTATCACAGCTGTTACTTCTTCAAACACATGTCTATATATATAAGATGCAATATTGGAATTATCTTTAAAGAATAAATGGCAGATTGCGCCGACATTGATTGATCAATCTGTTCCTGAATAGACAAGACCGTTCTTACGCGTCTGATTTTATTTATTTGTGTAACGCTTGCTACTTAATTTTTACCTGATTTTGTTGGAAGGAGGATTAGGTTTTTTTAAATGAGGTTTACGATATGTCTATTATTATTTAGAGAACGATATAATTATTTACCATTGCACCCATCTTACTAATATGTTCTTATAAGTTTAGCAGAATGTTATATTGTAAAATTATAACATTGAAGTAATAGAACTCTAACAGTAATAAATGGAATCCTTACATAACAAATATACTTCACGTGGGATCATGATCGAATACTTTGATACACTGAAGTATGTCACTTAACATCAGGTGCAATCAAGGTTAAATGCATGGCTATTTAGAATATAAAAAAAAGTAAAAACAGCTGCTCTCTGAAGTATCGCCCCAAAGAAGGTTTTTATATAACAGTATTGGAACAACAGCTCAGAAACAAAAATTACACAACGTGTGTAGATTGAAATTGCCTTTTATACAACACAATTCGCCCGTCAGCCTGAAAAAATGCTATGTAAATTATTCACTGATATGGCACTGAAATTTGCATACCACAGTATGGATACATCGCATTTGGATAATACTTTTAATATTTTTGTATTAAAACATGGTTTACTAAGTATTTATTACTTAAGGGCGTTTCAAGTTAGCAGGTCTGTCACTGTCAGGTCATTAACTTTCATAAACGAAAAGGTTTTAAAAATACTTATGGTACTGAGATGTAAGTTGATTCCGCTAGATATATTTTTAAAGAGATTTTAGATAGAAAATTTTTATGAAACAGGGTTATTGAGTAAAGAGCTTAACTTGATTAAATTTTAAAATAAACAAAATGTAGCAACTATAATGACGAATGAAATGTCATACATTTTTAAAAATAAGTTTCTTTGTCATTTCATTACTATAAGTACGTAGTTTTGTTGAGATATTATAAACAAAGGCAACGGCCAGGGCGACAATAGCTTAACACTTTGCACGCCGATCACGAGAACTACTCGGTACGCATTTTTTCTCTAATTCGCCGGCCATTTTAATAACTGCCATGTCTAGCTCGCCGATGACGAGTACCAGTCGTGACACTTTTTTTCTTAGAGTCGCGGATAACGAATAGTACTCGTGATCAGATTTCATACTGTTTGTATTAAAATATCGAACACAGTTCGTGATCCGCTTAATAGCAACGTGTAGAAGAACGTTTAAGCTACCCGCACACATACAATTTATTAACGTGAGGGTTGGGGGAACGGCATGACGATGCGTCGCCCGCGCTACCTCGTCAGTGCGCTGCGCGGGCTACCTAACAAATCCATGTTAGAGTTTTTATTTTTTCATAAAACGAGTTCTTTTCAGCGACAGTTTTAAAATAAAATAAATACTATAAACACATTGTTTTATTTTTATCATTATAAATACTAAAACATCTCTTAAATAAAAAAGAAATTATTCCTGTAGGTATCTACGCTAATTATTATTTTATAAATCTTACAATATCACCGAAAATCGCCGGCGAACCATAGGTGGCGCCTTAAAAAATGCGCGGCGTTCTTGGGAAAAAAAGCATCACGAGTGGTGCTCGTGATCAGCTGTTGGAGCGCGGTACCGATTATAACTTACGGCGTGCAAAGTGTTAACTTCATTCTGCATTGGAGTATATAAGGAGTAGTAGTATAATTGGGTTTTGCCATTTGAACTAACATGTAATCAAGTGTGCAGCGATACAAGCGACGAGTACATAATATGTACGTCTACGTCTGCTACATATCGGACGTATCACCGATACAATGAACTGAGCACTCGGTTCATTGATTCTCGATACACTGTCTAAGTACTTTGTCCAGTTTCAATTTAGACAAACATGGTTTCAGATCACAAAGAAATTTTGATAGTGGTTGAAATAAGATAATAGGATTTGTTGTTTAATAAGCTTAGATGTAGGTAATTTTTTTACCGTATGTAAATGTGTAAATGTTTATTAACTTATAAAGCAGGTAATGCTGAATCAGTTAGTTCTATCAATTTAAAATTGTTAGGTACTAATATTAGAGCGAAATTAATTCATTGGTAAAATAAATAGTATATTTTATGAGGTGTAACCAGAGAAACATACTGTTGTGTTATTCATTGTCACAATAAATGAGTCTCATTTCGTGTTATGAGGAAAAAGTGATGCCGACAATCGCTCCGGCTTTCCGCGGGCGAGTAACTCGTTTTTCATTGTTACCGTTATGTATAAATCTTTTGCGTATGAAGGTACGGTCGGATTCAGCAATACGTAGACTACGCAACACATACCTAAGTATATACAAACGTTCGGTTTGTTACAAAGAACCGATTAAATTTTTATAATGACGTTATATTCGTATGATCCTTTTCTAGAGTACACATTTGAGTCATTTTCAAAAAACATGTAGGTACTTACATAGTTAAAGGCTTAATAAATACAAAATTACGATCGTGTCTTTTGTGTTACGAAAGTTACTCATATAAAAGGTATGGGTAACTATCGTTACACAAGGGAATTATTTAAGTATTGTTTTAGTGAAAACCCTTAACTATGTACAGTTTTTTTTTAAATGACTCATTTACCGTATTCCTTATTTGTGAATAGGTTATGTGAAACTGAATTAATTAAGGAAGTAGTGTAGATATGTAAGGTTATTCAAGTCAATGCCGAAAGTGTTAGTTAGTGCACACACTTAATTGAGATTTCCGCGAGTCGTATCGTCGTGTAAACGAAGATAAATCGTTTGCCAAACCATCATCAGTCTTCGATGCCACGCAACGCAACGAAACATTCATGTCAACAACGCTAATTTAACGAATAATAAGCGATGGGCTTTTACCGATATTAACACTGGCCCCTAAAGACGGTTGTGTTTTACTGCCTGAGCAGAGAATAATAGTAGTTCTACTAAAAATATGCGCCCATAACAGGTACAGGTACTCTAAAAATGACAGTTTTTTATGTAAAATCTAAAGAAATTTACCGGAATGGTGATACGATCATCCTACCTCATCCCATTTTGTTCGCACTACGGTGATTGTTTATTAGTTGGTGATAATAATCGTTCAAATGTTCTGCCGTGTGTCCCAAATGCCAAATTGAAAAGTTATTTTTCTTTACGGCAACCTTAGGTTTGATATGATATGAAGTAATTTTCAATTATTTCTGTTGCTGAATTGTGCGTTGTAGCCACAACAGCCAATACAGCCCGTATTACAAAATTCCAATTGAAATTATACGAACACTTTATGAATCCATAGGTCATTCTCGAATTTCTCGTATTAAGTAATAAAAAATAAATACTAAATAAAAATTAGTTTATTGCAAACCATCTGTAGGTAGCGCCCCTAAAGATACCAAAATGTCAGGCGAAATAGGATTAGATTAGTTATGTCTTGTTTTGGAATCACTACACTATTGTTTTTGAAACTCATCACCTCGTTTTGGCGTCTGGGGCACAGTTAGCCGTTGACGAGGTAAGCGTTCAAAGGGTTACGGCAACGACGACGAAGGTTCGCAAATTCGTTTAACGCTATAACAAATTGAACCATGTCAATAACTTCGACTTCCCTGGAGACTATTCGAGCACGATTTTCAATTCCGCCGTCAGAAATACGACACTGTAAATCACAAGGCTATATACAGAAATATAGATATAACGTTGTAATTTTGCCTGTAATCCCCTACGCTAACAATAATTTAAGGAAAAATCCCGCGCCTTGTGGGCGTCTCACTCAATGTGTAACTCTACCTTGTATACGAGCCTGGGATGTAAGAAAAAGCTGAAATGTTGGTGAATCTGACAAAGGTAGCGTTCGCCTTTTGTAAAATTGCATAGAAAATTCTCGTTGTAATTGTAAGTTACTTGCTTACTTCGTTCTTGCGTTTTCTTTTTTAAATTTCAAGTTTATCCATATGATTAACTTGTACGTAATTAATTTACTGTTTTCGACATTGTGCTTGTACGGTCATATTTTAGACGTGTTACTTATAAATTGTAATTACTTTTTTAAAAAGTTTGATGGAAATCTGTTACGTAGTTTTTACGTTTGAATAAGTGGAACGAATATCCTCAAATACTTTCACGTTTGTTAAAAAGATAGGAAGGTGTATCGTATACAAAAGTGATCCATCACAGTGAGATTTCTTATGAACAAATATTTGACACATGAACATGACAGCACCCATATAATATAAATGTGCATCTATTTAATTTAATAAAAAATTAGGCAAGTGCGGGTCCGACTCGCGCATGAAGGGTTCCGTACCATAATCTATAACAAGTTTGTTGTATGGGAGCCCCCTTAAATATTTATTTTGTTTTATTTTTAGTATTTGCTGTTTTAGCGGCAATAGAAATACATCATCTGTGAAAATTTCAACTGTCTAGCTATAACCGTTCTTGAGATACAGCCTGGTGACAGACGGACGGACGGACGGATGGACAGCGAAGTCTCAGTAATATGGTCCAGTTTTTACCCTTTGGGTACGGAACCCTAATAAAAGAGCATTTCTCAAAAAGTTTGTACAAAATTAAGACGTCAAATTAAAGTTCAATATGCTTTTCCTATTTTGTTACCAATTTTCTTTGTGATTTCCAGTACATGGATCGGTTATAAATAGTGCGGTGTTGATAATTTTTTGACAACATGTCCTACCTCCAGGAAGAAAACACCCCATTCGATTTAATCTCCTCGCTTGAACCGACCCACTACCCCCCACCAGGAGGTCTACCGCCCCGACATCCCGGATGTTGCCATTCTGAAAAACATATCCATGCGGATGAGATCAATAGACCTATTCACCGGGTACATCGGCTCCGCGCAGAGGGAGGCCTCTAGGGAGGTGCCGGAGGAGGAAGCCCTCCGCCGGCCCCTGTCCGGGGAGCTGTTGGACCTGAGTAGGAAAAACACTGCCCTTCGGAAAGTTGCCAGATTTCCCTCTCCCAGGAACTGCATAACGATGCGCGCCCTGCAGAGAGAGGCCAAGCGCAGATTGGCCGAGTTCCGAGCGAGGGAGTTTAAAGACCTGATGGGAGAGATCGCGCCCAGCCACTTGGCCTACTTGCGAATTGCACGATCCCTCAAATCCGACTGTCCCTCCTCTGGTGAGAAAGGACCACCCATCCCGCACCCTGGAAGATGATGAAAAGGTGGAATGCCTAGCCTCCAGCATTGAAAACCAATGCTCCCCAAACCCCGACCTGATTGACCCCGAGCAAGTCAACTTTATTAGTTAACGCGGTGGTTCTATTTATAGTTGATGCCGCCCCCCCCCCTCCTGACCCCATCTCCCTAGATGAAATAAAACTCATCACAAACACCTCAGACAGAGAAAGGCGCCCGGCTCGGACGGTATCTCCAAGAAGGTTATAAAAATGCTCCCGGATGAGGCCCTGTCCATCCTCATCAACTCAACTCAAACCTCGCGAGGAACTACTTCCCACTAGTGTGGAAGGAGGCCACTGTGATAGGAATCCACAAATGCTGCACATACCGCCCGACCTCCCTTCTAAGCTCCCTGGGAAAATTGTTTGAAAAGGCCCTACTAAACCGACTGCTCAAATTCAGTTCCTCTAAGAAAATCATTATAAACCAACAATTTGGCGTCCGTGAAAAGCACTCCTGCACCCACCAGATCCACAGGATTGTGGAACAAATCCTGGAGGGATTTAAGAAGATGGGGGCTTTCTTCCTTGTAGTGGCGAAAGCCTTTGACCGGGTCTGGCATGCCGGCCTGGTCTTCAAACTATTCCAGATGGGTATGCCGGACAGCCTCGTTCTTACAATGCGAGACTTCCTCACCGGTCGAAGCTTCCGTTACCGCCATAAAGGGACCCTTCGAACCCCCGCCCCTTGAGAACGGGCGTCCCCCAGGGTTTATACCTTGTCCCCTCTCCTTTACACCCTGTTTACCATGACATACCGATCTACCCCCGTGTCCTCCTTGTGAGTATTATATTCCTTGCCCGTGTCTACACCGCGCTCTTTGCGGATGACACTGCCCTTTATGCCACAGGGGAAAAAATCAGCATTGCCAGGAGAGACCTCCAAGCCGCCCTCGACGATCTTGGGAGGTGGTTCCGCCTGTGGCAGATTGCTGTGAACCCCGAAAAGAGCGCGACCATCGGCTTCACCACCTGTACCTATAAAAGATCCTGACCAAAATGTGTAACCCACTTCAACTCTTCGACCTACCCATCCCTAGACCAACCAAATGTCAAATAGCTCGGAGTAACCCTGGACCGTAAGCTCACTTTCAAAAAACACATCAAATTAGAGACAGAGCAGCCTTCATCCTGGGGAGACTGGGCCCCATGCTAAACAGCAGAAGCAAGATGTCCATAAAAAACAAACTGACTCTTTATAAGCTGTGAGAGGATGGGCCTCACTCCTACATTTGCAAGTCAAGTTTCTGCGTGAATTGATTTCATTTAGTCAAATTCTATTATTTGGATCTGTCTCCTTAGAATGAAAAGTATCCTTTAGGCGAGGCGGGTCGTTTTCGTGTCATCTTCTCAGTAGGTCTATTTTGCAACTCGTCATTTTCTGGATTAGTCAACCTCTATGTGGGTCTATTTCGCAGGACGTCATTTTCTTGATTAGTCATCTTCTATGTGTGTCTATTTCGCAGGACGTCTTTTTCTGGATTAGTTATCTTCTATATGTGTCTATTTCGCAGGATGTCTTTTTCTGGATTAGTCATCTTCTATGTCGGTCTACTTCGCAGGACGTCATTTTTCTGCGTTAGTCATCTTCTAATTAAATCTATTTCGACGAAGTTTTTTGGGATTGTAACTTATATTATGCTATTTACATTAGTAACACCTTGTGTTCTATCCGTTTACGTTCTAATTTTATTGATAGATATAAGCAAGGACCCAGAATAATATCGAAAATAAATGTTTATAAAAATTAGGGGCAAGTGCTGTACCTGTGGACGGTTTTACCTGTGGACACTACTCATACCAAGAAAACGAATAACCATAGACCAATAGCAATCAATTATTTGAAAAGCATTTTTTTCATATGGCAACACTAGCTAGTCGCCATCTTTAAGGATGGCAGAAACTGAGTGTTTTATGGCTGCCGAAAGTTTTTGTGACAAAAAGTAAGTTTTTTCCTTCTTTTTAAGTATGTTTAATGCAAAATCTGCAAATGTTACGGGTGTCTTTGCAGTGGCATATTAATTTATGTGGTGTAAACGTTATTTCTACAAGATTTCGTTAGTCGTAGGTAGCATTAATAGTGACCGGTATAAATTCAAAATAAAAATCGCCGAAATTGTACCTGTGGACACTTCCGTAAATGTACCTGTGGACTGTCCATAGGTACAATTATACTGAATGTTCCTGTGGACAGTAAAATTAATATTTTTGTTTTATTTAGTGCCTCGTAGTAAAACTGGGAAAAAAGAGACAAGATATGCCTGGACATTCTGACTTCAGTAAGGAAAGCCATAGAGACGTTTAAAATCCCAAATTCGATAATTTTTAAATACAAAAAAAATCATTACTGTCGAAATATTGGTGAAGAAGGCTTAGAACTCCTCAAAAATGATATCAGGAGGATCTTTAGCAATACTGAGGAGCAACAGCTGTATGATTACTTAACATGATGTTGTTATTGATTGTTGATTATTTTTCATAAAGAAAATGAGGTTTTCCTTAAGAATGTAAAGTGTCAAACGATGATTATGCTAAATCTGCTGACTATGGAGGCTTTTTAAATTCCCATAATTATATTTGAGATTCTGCTAAGAATATTACAGTCCAAAAAGAAGAAAAAGTAATTATGATATGCAGAACAACTTATAATTACATGTTGATTAATTGTATGTTGTTAATTACGTTATTTTAGAAGTTTATTCTGTTTCAAAGAATGTTGTTGATTATTGTCCATAGGTACGTTACCGTCCACAGGTACGTTGTTAGTGTCCATAGGTACAAACAGGAGATGTACCTATGAACAAAATGAGTATTTTTTTTATTTTATTTTTTATCCGCCATCTCCGGATAGCTAGCGTAGAAAACATAATTATTTAATTTATAAAGATTGTTTAACTGTGATTAAAACAAAATAAATAATTTATTGGTAATACGCGTAGTTTCGATCTAACAACTGATTAAAGGTCAAATTCTGGAATGTGTCCACAGGTACAGCACTTGCCCCTACCTATATAAAGTCTAAACTGCTTAAATATCTTTTACCAAATGAATGACCAAAATAAAGTTTACCTCTTTGATTTGGCCACTTGATATGAAGACAAGTAATGCTAAAATAAAAATTTGCGGTCACCCACTGTCACTGCACGAGTTGAATTGTTTTATTTATTTCTAGAAAAAATGGAAGACAATAAAAATCAAGAATTTGAAATAATACACACGGGAAAAAACAAAAAATGCATTCTACGGGATGGGAATAAATATTTATTTAATAAAAAGAATAAAAGTGGGACACACAACTTCAGGTGTTGCGAAAGGAACATTTGTTGTGCTAGTATTACGATGGACGAAAAACTCGAAAGAATTTTAAGAGACGCAGACCGCCAACACTGACACGTGTGTCAATTATGTGCGAAATTATATTGACAATGCAATGGAATCTTGCAAAAAAAAAAGTTTGTCAGACTTTGGACCCTATACAACCCATATTCGAGGAAGCAATGCAAACTCTTGACAAACCGCATCATGTTTCGTCAATACCAGGTTTTCAATCTAAAAAAAAATAATTACATAATTTAAGAAAACGGTATTTATATGTTGATAATTTGAAATTCCAAGATCCTAAAGATGTCATTATACCTAAAATGTTAAGCGAAAATTTCCTTGTTGCTGAGGACGGATCAGAGGATAAAATACTGTTTTTTTCTTCAAATCAGTCGAAGGACATACTAAAACAAACGCGATGGTTTCTGGGTGATGGCAATTCAAGGTAGTCCCAAAACCATTCTATCAACTGTACATCATACATGCTCAACTAAACCATAATTCTGAAAACTCAACACATACATTCGACTTTTCAAAATTTTGAAGGATAAATTACACGTAAATATGGAACATTACAAAAGTGATTTCGAGTTACCTGTGATGAAAGCTGTCTCAAAAGTTTATCCAAATGTCAAAAAAATGGATGCTTTTTACACTATACGAAAGCAATATGGAAAATGTCGAGAGACTTGAATTTAAAACAAAGTTCTGATAAGAAAGTTATACGTTTGATAACATATATACCCTTACTCCCTACAGAACTCATACGCACTGGATGGGTTTCAGTACTTGACAAAAACCCGACATTTATCGAACAGAAACACAAAAAAAAGTTTGTGGATTATTATCAAGACTACTGGATGGGCAGAATCACCCCAGAAGTATTTGGGTGTGCGGGTGAAAAATATAGGACGAATAATCACCTTAAAGGAATCGGAAGATGGCAAACTACCGAATTTGTACTACTTGATTTTAATGTTGAAAAAGGAATCAAAGCATTACGATTACGACACAAAAATCAGGCAAGCTGAAGGACACATTGAAAGCAAAAAATCGAGAAGTGTAGACGTGAAATTTAACTAGAGATTAAAGAATTTAACTAATGATTTAACAAACGAACACATTTCGGTTTATGCCTTTCGGAAAAAAGCGGTATTTTTAAGTTTCGCTCGCAACAAGAAAGTAGAATTTGCATCGTCTTAATCGGATAATTTCAAATGATGAGTCCTCCGAACGTTTTGAGTCATCAGATGATGAAAATAATGCAGATGCATTAAATAATGAGTATCACTTTGCAGTTGATGCAGAGTCAAGTGACTCGAGTAAAATATTTGACTTTTAAGGATAAAAAGGGGAATTGGAAAACTGGTATAGTCTATCCCGAATTCTAAGATCAAATTATGTCAAACTGGCACAAGTGAAAAACTACCTTAAATTTATTTAGTATAAGGTTGTTTGTACAGTCGCCATCAGATATATCGCAGCATATAAGGCATGCATAAATATGTGAACACTTATTGACTGGGCGTTTCAGTACATGTTCATATATTTATGAACGCCTTATATGCTGCGATATGTTTGATGGCGACTGTACCTTGTGCCAAATCGACTAGATTTGATCTTAGAGATCGAACAGACTATACAGTTTCCCACTTCTAATAATAATATAAGTTGAGTTTGTGATCCTTATTGCGTCTGTTATTTTAGTTATTAATTATACCTAAAGGAATCAATAATGTATTCGTTATACAATAACGGTAACGAAATGTATATGAGTCTGCTTATTTATATTTACATATTTATATGTTATACTTTGAGTTTATACAGGTGGACTGCGTCCTAACTGCAAGCCAACTGAAAAATTTAAGGTTGTACTCGTATTTATTGCCATGCAGTAGTAACGACTTCTTCGATGCAGTTATAGGTATATGACACTTAAATTCTATCAAAACTGGGATTTTGGAGTTCGTGTGTATAAAACCTAAGTACGCATGGTGAATCCAGAAGAATAATATTTGAGTTGTAATGCTTATTTTTTTGTTTTTATATATATACCTAAATAACAAATATATCATCGGTTCGGAGTAAAACGCTACAATTATTTTTGTATTTTTTATTTTATTTTACATAATTAGATACCTTTCACCATTTTACATCGTGCCACAAAACCTTATCTTGATATCTTTACAGGTTCTGAAAAAAAAAAATCCGCGTGTTCACAGAACATCGTTTGGTAGAAAATTTCACTAAGCGACTATTTACCATATATACCCAAAAAGCACACAAGCTGCATAAGCGTTTATACAGCCTTTATTGTTAGGTGTGCCAGGATTAGCTGTGGATATTTGGCACATCCTTAACAACGATAACCTGCTATACATAGTCTGTACTTTTAGGCATTTAAAAAAATGTAAACAAACCGGAGCTGTCAAATTGACAGCAAGCAATGGCGAATGTCAAACCGATAAAGTTAAAAATCGCGTAAGGTAAGTGTTGCTACTTTAAACCTGTAACTCTAATTTCGTCGTGTTACTTCCAGTGCATTCCAGTGTAATGCAACCTTGCCTTTTAAACCTCTGTAAATTTGGATACTTTTTATTGAAGATTTATAAAAAAAATATTATTGAATGTGATAAAAGTATGTTTGTATTCGTGGATTTGTATATAATCGCAGAGCTGGCAGCTTCCTCGCACAACGCATCAGCATTGCGATTCAGCGAGGAAATGCTGCCAGCGTCTTCGTGACTATGCCGCGGGGGCACAGTTTTGTAGATTTATTTTAGCTTATTTTAATTTACTTTATTTTAGATTTAAGTTCTTTAGTTTTAATTTGAATTTAATTGTCCATTTATATATTTTATCAGTAAAATTAAGCGATAACACATGTTATTTAAATGAAACAGGCTGGAGTAGTGAGGTCAATTATTTTATAATATAAATAAAAATAAAATAAAAAAATTTAAAAACCCCCGACATGCCAACCTGTAAAAAGAAAGAAATTAAATCTACGAAATGTGCCTTAACAATTAACAGTAGAAAAAGAATCCAAGCTTCGTTGCGTTCAGGGGACCGCTAAGTACCTAACCTAAGTGAAATGAAATATATTTTTCAACGCAAAATTGTAAGTATGCATTTATTTAGGGCTTCCAGGGCACTTTACGATTTTAAGTACATTGCATTTCATTTACCTACTTAGCGGTCCCCCGACGCAACGAAGCTTGGATTCTTTTTCTACTATTAATTGTTAAGGCACATTTCGTAGATTTTATTTCTTTCTTTTTACAGGTTGGCATGTCGGGGGTTATTAAAATTTTTTATTTTATTTTTATTTCATATTTTTTAAACAAACAGAAGTTTTTCCCCGGAATTTTCTACATTTAACACTTTTTTGGTTTTACACCGTTTAAGGTCCATAGTTTCCAGTCTTTCCTCGAGCTTGATCCTTGACTATGTGTACGACAACAGGATCCCAAGCCAGTGGTAACGAAAGCCGTCTTCTCTAAGATTGAAATTAGCCTTTAGCAACATTCTGGGAAAAAATCGTTAAAGTCAAATTAGTTAATGCTTATACTTATTAGCCAAGACAATCAAAATATATACTTTAAATGCACTGGATGAGTTGAAAGAACCTCCTACTTATGGCCTAAAACAGAACCAGGTTTCCATTCTACAGGATCCAAATAGTACGGGTGGCTTACTTAGATCCATAAAAATTGCAGTTGGTGCTAGGTAACTTGACTTAGTTTTGAAAGACCTAAATCATCGATAACCCACACCATGTGATATACCGTTAAAAAATATTACATCCCCACTTTTTTACGTGAAGGGCAGGTATACACAAAAATATAGTTTTTAAAAATTAAATTTATTCTACCAGTATGTCTCTGCTAAGCCGTAGACAGACGGACGGACGGACATGGTGAAACTATAAGGGTTCCTTGTTGACTACAGAATCCTAAAAAGCTGTTATTCACTTAGGCGAGTACTTTTGCTAAAGCTTACGTGTCCTTTAGTCGCGTTAAAATCTTGCAAGGTGTTGCTATTTGTGACCTCAATCAAAGGAACCTGTTCAATAGTCCTAATGACAATTCAGCTTTAGCAGAATTGCAAAACTTAGAAACAGTGACCCAGTATGGTGACAGAAATTAAAAAAAGTTTTTCTGAGACTCGGTTTAATATCGACTGTACTTTCTTACACAAACGTTAATTGCTCATCAAGAACAATCAGATGAGCCCAAACACCATAGGCTTATTCTGTGCTGTTAAGGAGTTCCTACGGCCATCTTCAGCTGCATGGTACCAAATTATTGTACTGTCAAAATTTTATTAAATTGTTGATTACGCTAATAAAACTTAACATTTAACCAACATTTGAAATTCTTGGCTTAGATCCTTTCACAACTAGATGGCAGGGCCGTATTTACCCCTAGGCCCACAAGGCCCGGGCCTAGGGGCCCAGCTAGTCTAGAGACCCAGTCCCAGACGCAGGACTTGTACCATAATAATGTTCTCCTTATAGGGGAGGGAGCCCCAAATGCCAAGTGCCTAGGTGCCCTGGCCCGCTTAGTCCAGCCCTGCTAGATGATTATCATGAGATATTCACTTAGTGAGTGATAAGGAAAATGCTAATAAAACAACATTTATCCAGCGTTTGGAATTATTCGCCTCAATATTGGCTGAGATCCATTAACAACTACCTGGTCATCATGAGACCTTCATTTAGTAAGTGATATAGAAAATGCTAACAATACTTAACATTTAACCAAAATTTGGAATCCTTAGCTTCAATATTGGCTGAGATCCATTAACAACTAGCTGATCATCATGAGACCTTAATTTAGTAAGCGATATAGAAAATGCTAATAATACCTACTTAACATTAAACCAAAATTTGAAATCCTTGGCTTCAATATTGGCTGAGATCCATTAACAACTACCTGGGCATCATGAGACCTTCATTTAGTAAGTGATATAGAAAATGCTAATAATACTTAACATTTAACCAAAATTTGGAATCCTTGGCTTCAATATTGGCTAAGATCCATTAACAACTACCTGGTCATCATGAGATCCTCATTTAGTGAGTGATATAGAAAATGCTAATAATACTTAACATTTAACCAAAATTTGGAATCATTGGCTTCAATATTGGCTGAGATCTTGTCACTTGTTCCAATTAAAGCTGAATATCTTGGAAACTACTGGTCCTACTTCCACCAAACATAGCTAAGAACCATCTCGACGGAAAAGTCTTTCGATTAAAAAAAACCGCACTTAAATTGGTCTATCCGCTTGGGCGCTACGATGCCACAGACAGACACACAGATACACAGATACACATGTTAAATTTATAACACCCCACTTTTTTTTCGTCGGGGTTAAAAAAATATACAGGAACCAAACGTTATAAACAACCCTTCAAATCTTATAAACAACCCTTTTAATGGTTTGTTTAAACATTCTTTTAAATACCTAAACGTACAGATTATAACAGTTTTAACGATATAACATATTAAAAATCGACAACTACCATACTTTGCAATTCTAGCTTTTTTGAGTATCGATTTCTACAAGGTTATCTGGTGTGTTGTGTTTTAGAAGATAACGGGTACCTAATATATATATTTAAAGTTCATATCTGTAATATGATATACTCTATGCGAGAAACGAACGATAGCGAAAATAACCGAGGCTGGCCGAAGGGTTACTCTACCGGATTTTAATTAGGCGAACTAACTTGACAGTTCATTGCACACGAATGTTGCCACAGTTTCGCTAGTGTTGTTAATATCGATAATTAAAAAAACCAGTTCCTATAGGTTGATTCACTAAAGCTGGCACGAATGGAATGAATGAGTGAATGATAATATTTATGTGTGCGTCACAAAATGATTACATACAGGTTGATACAAATCGAACCAAATTAAATTCAAAATGACTGATTAATATATGGTCCAAACTCCCCGAATGGCCACACACAATGTATGATATATAGGGATGATGGATGTGAAATGGCTACGCTCCCCGCGTGCCGGTGAAAAGTGATGCAATACAAACGGCGCTTCCCGCTCGCGTTGCAGCTGCACCTGCGCCGCGTCAGCTGGTTTTGCTGGGCCTCTGCACCCGCAGTCTGCCCGTCCTCAGTCCAATGGCCACCACCAGATCCGCTACCCTGCGGCTCTGGACAATGCGAGGTCCACTCGCTGTATGATAGTAGAAAGGTTCCACTCCCGGGTCACGCGTCAATTAATACTTCCAGTAATTATTTACACTCGCGTTTATTGTAACACTTCTACTATGTACACTAACGATACAAACTGATCGATATAATATATAAAGTCGTTCCCCGAACTGATTACTTATAATCACCCAAAATGGCCGGCGTCCCACGCGGTCTCTTAATATGAATTACAATGACAAGTTGATGCGTCCGCCCTGAACGATCACCGTGATAGCAAGATGGCGCGCGCCCTGCGGCCCTAATATGAATAATAATACGCACGTCTGTCCCAGACGAAATCGTAACAGCAAGAGGGTGCGCGTCCACCCCGGCACGCGCCCATGACCCCAACCGAATTGACATATCGGAAATTCCTACGTTAGTTACACAGCGCTGCCGCGGGGGTCGCGGCAAGCGTCAACCGAACAAACTATGAATGAATCTTATAACATTGAATTCACATGACGGTGACGTCACTAGATGGCGTCACTGGTTACAATATTGGATGACAATTTATGAATATGACTTCAATTTGCGTTAACAATGACGAATGGCTTTTTTTTCCAAGATTTCAAATTGGTGCTAGGAAGCTGGAACTCGGTATCGGGGGGCATTTGGGGCTCACAAATATGAATCTGAAATCGGTGTCCAAAAATTCGGTCAAAGTCGGAAAATATCGAAAAAAACAAGATTTGTATGGAGATTTTTTTTTAAGAGTCACGTATCTCGTAAACGGCTAGAGATGGGTAGGGGGATGCTCAAACAAATATCATAGGGGACCCCCACCCGAGTACAATCGTGGAAAAAAAAATCAAAATGGCGACTTTTTTTTTTCGAAAATTTCAAATTCGTCCGAGGGGGCTGAAACTCGGTATTGGGGGGCTTTTGGGTCCTCCGACTCAGAATATGAAATCGGATTTTGAATATTCGGTCAACTTCGGATAATATCGGACAAACAAAATTTAGTAATCTTAGCTCGACGGAGGGCCGAGCCATTTCTGAGCATAACTTATTGAATCGAATGGGTCTTAGCCTCGGATACTAGTTCTTTCAATGAAAAGTATATTGAATAGAATCGGTCGAGCCGTTTTTGAGTTATTGCAAAATTTCATAATTTTCTTTAAAATGACGTAAGTGCCGCGCGGTGTCCCTACACTTCGAACGGTTACCCAATTGGTTAAGTGCCAAACTATATTAAAACATTTCGCTCAATCTGTCGCGTATAATAGATAACTTCCAAAAGATAATAAGTCAGTACTGTTTCTTGGCGTGTACGACCTTTTTATAGGGCTTGATATCTTTCTCGTAATTTTGGTCTATTGTGAAGGACGGGCAACTACGGGACCCTACACTGAGCGTGGCCCGACATGTTAGTTAAACAGCATTAAAAAAAAGTAGACATTACGTATTTCATAAATTTTGAATTATTGTGTTTGAAATCTAACTAATAATTTTATTACACGAATCAATAACAAAAAAACGGTTGCTATTCAAATACTTACATCGAACGAACTTTATTTAAGGACATCGCTAAGAACGCTGTCCGCCTCTTTGTTTTCTTGACAGTTCCATAGTACTATCGAATACACAGATAACTGTACATTTTTAAACGAATATAAACATTATTACAACATCATTAAGTGTCTATGGGTGTATTGTTATAGTATATTACTGCCGAGGCCGGGAAAAGTCAGTTCGTGGATGAGTATGATTTTGAAGGACGAGGCGTAGCCGAGTCCTTCAATAATACGAATCTGCGAACTGACATTCCCGCCGAGGCTTGTATAGTGCTTTTCTCCAAATATGCTTGGAAATAATCACCAATCTACATTTGTTATTTAATATATCAGTACCATGAAGTTCATTTGGTACTTATTTTTTTTAGGAATAGGAATAAAAATTCGGGTCCGAATCATATGTTTGATTAAAACAAAATATATTAATAAGAATTAAATATATATGAAAACACAATAACAAAAAATATGCACATAGGTAATTATTAATTTCAGTTAAATTAACAACTTCTAAACACACTGTTTTTTTTTTAGAAAACATACCATATTTATCATTCGGAGAAGATCATAAGTTCAAAATAACTTTTATATTGATTTGGACACAATCATTTCTGTTATATTTTTAATTTGTTTACGTTTGGTACACTTATTAATTTTCAACTCACTCATTAAATTAAATACCATCATATTATTATGATTAAAACTTTCTTGAGAAATCTCATAAATAACTAAGAATCATGAAAATAAATTAACCGCATATAAGATTATTATTTAAATTGTTTGTCCGTTATTCGAAATTTGTCGTCATTTAAAATACATTGACAGTAGCAGAGCAGAAAAATGTTCAGTGCAAGAACTAAACGCAGAGAACAATTAAAAAGTTTATAAGTTTTTATTTTTTAAATTTAGTCGACAATTGGCTGTATGGTGAATTATCAAAGTCATTGAAAAAATTAAAAGTAAAAATGCAGTAGCCGGCCAAATTAAGATTACCCTCATTTGTATGAGACGTCATAAACGGAAGGTGTGTTTTTAGGGTTCCGTACCCAAAGGGTAAAAACGGGACCCTATTACTGAGACTTCGCTGTCCGTCCGTCCGTCCGTCCGTCCGTCCGTCCGTCCGTCTGTCACCAGGCTGTATCTCAACAACGGTGATAGCTAGACAGTTGAAATTTTCACAGATGATGTATTTCTATTGCCGCTATAACAACAAATACTAAAAATAAAATAAAATAAATATTTAAGGGGGGCTCCCATACAACAAACTTGTTATAGATTATATATATGTATAGGTACGGAACCCTTCATGCGCGAGTCGGGCTCGCACTTGCCCAATTTTGTATTATTTACTTAATCGTCTTATTTAAATAATATTGATTTCCCGGCTAAGGCCAATAATATATATTTTTTTTAATTTGTATTAACGCCTTCTAAAAATAACGACCCAACTAGCAAAATTTCGTCATATAATGGTTGCGGCAACGTTTCTGCGGTAACCTTTTAGCTCTTACTATTAGTCATATAAACGTAATCAGCACGTTTATATAACGCGATTTGGGCCCATTTTATTCAGCATTTCAGTCATATAAGAGTTGTATAACTGCAACCACCGACGTGACTATCTTATGACAATTTAGCTGTATATTAGCAACTTATATGACTTTTATATGACATATTTGTGGAGTAATCGCATCCTAGGCTACTAAACAACAGAATAAAACTCAATACTTCACGCGCGAGTGTTTCTTGAAAAAAAATTGTGCATTGGATGATTTGGATGACAGTAAGTATTTTTTAATCAGCCATGATGTCACATGTTCTTATTAAGAATGCTCATAACTTCGGCGTATGATAGAAATGTATTGCGAAGGAAAGTTTATTGATGAAGTAAACTATGTTTAATAGTAAATATTTAATGCCCCACTGTAATTCTTAGTTAATTAAATATAAATTTAATTAATATCGTTGATTTTCTTGAACGCTGCGGTTATACAGCATTTATCCAGTTATAAGCTATATAATCGCATCTTATATAGCAAGTTTAGCGGTCCAAGCGCCATTACATACATTTGTCGGACATATTTTAGGGTTCGTTAGAGTTTCTGAAAAAACCTTTTCAAAAGATTTTGTGTTTTACTTCTAGAGACAAGTAGAACCATGAAATATGGTCATTGTAGCTGATGTGGACTGTTTTTTAAGAAAATAGGATCAATTGTGGAGTGATGATGATATACAGTGGCCTTGGAGCGAGACTCATTTCATTTTGTCTTCAATGTGCATTGGATGCGGATACTCAACGTCGCCGTTGACTATTGGTCCCACACATTTTATTATATCGAACAAGAATATAAAAAATCTACGCGACACCATTTTTTTCTGGTGCCCAAACTGTTCAGAGTACGCTATATATGATCACTATCCATTAGAGGAATGTAGGTTTTGTGTGAATACTGACAACACGGACAATGAAGTCAACACAGTTCTTACTTTAAAAATACATATTTCATATTTGTGGAATATTAAACTGTAATGCCCATTGTGTAATATTATTACGTAGCTCGTAATCTCTGTCAATATTGTGGCTATTTATCCCCAAATCATCCAAATCTTCGGATCCACTGCTCTCATCAGCATCAAATTGGAGTTCCATTTCCCGTACGGAGCTATCTTCTACAACGCCACCAACATCAACGTTCATGTTGTCCGACTGTGCAGTACTAGTTTTATTTTCGGTCATATTTGTTATTTCTACGGAACCACTTGAAAAACCAGCACTTGTCACTTCACTTCGGTTTACCGAAATTCCTTGCGTAAGAGTAGTTTTTAAATGGGTGATAATAGATTGCTGCTTCTTTTGAATTTTCCTCTTGTATCCACCGCTCTTTTTCATGTTTTTCCATTTAATCCAGTCCATTTTCATATACTTAATGCTGATATCCAAACAACGTGTCGAATGTCTTTAAATGACGTTTAAGAGCTATAACAGTCATAAAAAGGTAGCATGTAAAACTAAATAGTGGTATAATAGCAAAGTTATTTCATTTACTCGACTGCGTTTAATTCTGCTACCATAAAGTCATATAAAACGTCATTACTCGACCAAATACTCACATGAGTATCAGGAAGAGGTAACTTATTCAGCAATATCTAAATCGCTGAATAAGATACTCATATATAACATGTTCTATAATTCGCGTTTATATGACAGCATGTAACATATACAGCTATTGTGCTGTATAAGTTACATGATGTCATATAATAGCAAACTACATTGCTTTTACTCGACTGCACTTGACATGTCATAAGTCAGATATATAAGTGACTGTTACTCGACTAAATAGTCATATAATCCTCGTATAAAAGTAACTTATTCTGCATTTCTTATATGACTTATAAGTCATATAAGCAAGTCGAGTAAACGTTTACTCAGCTACATAATATGACTGATATGCTGGGTAACTAAAAAGCTGAATAAGCTGGCTTTATACGACAGGAGCTGTATAATTCTCGTTTACATGACTTTTATATGATTTATTAGCTGAATAAGCGCAATCTTATATGACTACTTTGCTAGTTGGGGAACGATTTCGCGGTCCAGTTTTACTACATTAATGGGAACATTTCCAAGCAAGTTGGAGAAAAGGTTATATCGACACATTTGTATCGACATAAACCAATCACTATTTTTTTTTTCTATTCCTGACAACACTTTGAGCTGTCAAGTTAGTTCGCCTAATTAAAATCCGGAGTGTAATCGGTAATCGTATTGTAAACCTGAATCTGGACCTCGACTCCCCATGTTTAGTTACTACATTTTAGAATGAGTATATTTTTATAAATGAATAAAAAAATTATAATCGCAGCAAAATTTTATAACAGTGATTAAATCCTCTTTCTTAGCGTAATACGGAAAAGTAATAAAATTGTAGCCTTACAAATATGAAATGTTGTCAATCCTAAATATCGGATTTAGATTGTATGGTTCAGAAAATCTGTATCTGAGAAAATGGCTATTCAAAAAATTATGCCCCTTGAAAATTATACAGAATTGACACAAAATGAAGATGACCTACAATTCAATTCAATTTTTATAAAAAAATGGCTACTGTCCATTGGGACAATTCTTAAAAAAATTACCTAAATGAATTGAAATGAAAAATTCTTAAATGACCTACTAAGAAATTGAATAGTTAAGAACATGACATCCTTCGAAACTGACAAAAAGCGTCCATAGAAATTGACATGAAACGAAGATGACCTAGTGAAAAATTGACTAGCTGAGAACATGGCATCCTTCGAACTTGTCAGGAACCGAAGATGACGACCCGAGAAGGTGACGAACCAAGAACATGACCTTGCTCGAAATTGACGTAAAACGAGCGAGGATGACCTGCGTCGCCTAAAGGAAAAGTATTTTATATAAAACTAAGTCGATTTACGTCCGGCATCCCCTCGCACGAAATATGTCTACTGCTGAAAAAGAATGAGGGTAAATTACCATCCTCGGTGACATTTTTACCACCAAGCCAGCTCTAGGCCTGTCAGGAATAAAGTATCTACGTAATTCTATTCAATCGCTTTCTTTACGTCTTATACCAATCTACCAAGGTAAAACCTTATAGTAAGGACTATGGGTAAAATACGTAGGTAGTAC
The DNA here is from genome assembly GCA_932273695.1 of Apotomis betuletana. Lineage (NCBI taxonomy): Eukaryota > Metazoa > Arthropoda > Insecta > Lepidoptera > Tortricidae > Apotomis > Apotomis betuletana. The sequence continues at coordinate 29,939,156 of OW026298.1, read as the reverse complement.
ATTACTTCAGACGAGACGCCGGGAAATAAGGGCTTGCGCCCGTCGTACTGTATGCTCCATGGACCTGCACTAACAATGGTGCAGGTGAGACTAATTAGTTTTCATCCATTAGGTACTTGTGCAAACGAAACCGTGGATTGGGTATTGCTCATCTGCACTGCACTGGGTTGTATACTTAGGTATTTCCTCAAAGTTCTTCCTCTTCGCTTGTTCTAATATGTATTATTTAAGTGTTGACATATATTGCCATTTTATTTTTTAGGATGATGCGAAGGTTGTGAAAAAACTTGACCATTCCAATAACTGTATGCCTGATCAATATTTTCAGAGGGAGAGCGTGGCCTTCCTTTAACTGTGAGATAGAACAGGCCGTTTACAATAAAAATATACGATTACTACTAACTGGAAAACCGTTTTGTGTATTCTTGTTGCAACCGTATTATCATTGGAAATGCACAATCAATATACAAAACAACCCATCAATATGAACATCCAATACGCCAATAATCGATCGCAGTGGAGCGCTAACTGCCCAGCTCAGCTGACATCAGCATTTTAGCACTGACATGAAACCCTGCGGCCTTGCGAAATCAGAAATGTAACAACTAATAGTTTTTGAGATCACTATTTCAAGCATAGTTACGAACTAGATGTTTTCCTTCTAGACTAGCATACTCTGCTAATTTTTGCACGTGCATGACATATGCCATTTGCCTTCACAATCTCTTTTTTTCTCTTGTGGATATAAAACATAGTTTATAAAATTTATATATCCTTATAAAAAAAATGTAACTTATATCCTATTTCGATATGTAAGTAATACTCGTATGACTGAAATGTTTTATGAAAAGCTGTTACGTAGTTTGTTCGTGCAAGGGATAATTAAGCAAGTAACTTTATTGCAGATAATATAAATCCCATCGAAAAAATATATGTTAAATGAGAGCCAAGTTCAATATCGCGTGCAACGTTGTCGACATCGCTGAGAGTTGACTACAATCGTTGCTACTTAATAGCTAATATAAATTCTTAAATTATAACAAACAAATATTTTACTTGGGGTGAAATTTAATAGCAAGACTTGACTTGGCTAGTTTTCAGATACAAGTTTATATTATTTTCTTTAAGGTAAGTACGCAAGTTAGTGTACATCCTCTTACTTATATATCCTGTTAGCTTGATAATAGTACTATGTTACTTTTGTAAAATTCTGTTTGTTGGTGAAAACCTACCAAGTAAAATCTGGAAATTCCAAATCGATTAATAAATGACGGAGTTTTAAGGTAACAAGATTTAGATTCCATATATCCATCAATATTTCTTGCACCTAGCGGGCACTTTCTCTGTGTGCGACCCATGGCACGGATAGGGACAGCATCCGCTCGATGAACACCTTACGTTCCATTAAATTGTCGAAAGGGCCTCTACGCGTTGGCTTCGGCTCCGCGCGCGCCTCCCAAAGGTCCAGGTCACTATTGTCCAGTGACACGTGCTCGTGAACGGGTGCGACATACAGGAATAATAATGAAACTAAAAATCATCATTTTCTGTTCTTTTATACACGCACCACACACAATTATCAAGCTTAATGCCAAATTTCACCTTTCTAGGTCACCATGAAGTGGGTTAGGTTATTGATTACTTTAGTTATAGTTAGTTAGTCAATCAGTCGTAAAAATGCCAATTTTTGGACTTTAATATCTCAATAACTATTTCACCTATATTTATGAAATTTGGGGTTCTAGTTGTTGTTCTAAAGGATGTAAATACACAAGCTAAATTTCATTTTTTTATGTTGGATAAATTTGGAGTTATTGAGGGGACAAAAGTGGCTCGAAACGGTTCGTGTAAAATAATAACACACGGCTGCTGCTCGCCAGTTCCTTTGGTAAACTTGGCTGGACACGCTACCGCGTGTCTACAGTTACATATACTAGATTCATACAGTTACATATACTCTCTTCTGTTCCTTACGAAAATATCGCTTACCTACATAAATTTTATGTCATGTACTGATATCGTTTTACAAAACTTTTACCCTGGCTCCTGCACTAACTATTAAGACATATCGTCACTTGTAATATGAATTAAGGTAACCGCCAAATGACGATTTTTCAGGAGAAGCCATAAACTAAATTGCAAATTAAAAAAAGACCAGTAACATTTTATTTCCTAATCCGATTAAGATGATGTATAGTAGTTATAGCTTAATTTTGTAAAATCTTTCAGTTGATAATGGTCTCAAAAAGGCTGCTATTATAGTTTAGAAAATAGCGTGGCTCTTACGTTAATTTTTTTCCAAAAAAGAGGAGATACGTTAACACAACACAACATTGTTTTCAAAAAATTAAGAACTATTTAAAGTAAGTCACAAAAAGTTAAAAAAATCTAACGTAAGGGACACACATTTTCAAAACGTGGACTTACATTAGAGGAATTCAGCTATGGAATTTTTAAACTTATCCAATTGTAATAAGGTTTAACATAGAGTTATTTCTTGTTTTTTTCAGTTAATTAGTGGCAGGATAGTAAGTCGTGATAAAAACCGGTTTATAAGCGGGAAACAGTTTCTTTTTTGTTTATAAAAACCAAAATTGGTAAAGACACCTTTAGATTTAAAGAGTATTAAAAAAACACTTAATTTTCTTTCCAATCTGATACTTTTCCTTACTGTTTTTCCTCACTTTGCTTTTCTTTCTCCCTTTTCTACAATATTTATGTATCTTTTTTACCTACGACTTTTACTGCACATTCTGCTTTCCCTTTTTCTCTTTCTTTTTTATTTCTTTCTATATAGTTTTCTTCGTATTTATTACCTTCTTTCTGTTCCATTCATCAACTCCCTCCTTTTGATTTTAGTTACTTAAGTTTAAATTTCAGCTTTACGTTGTATAATTTCGTTTAAATAATCAATTTTGTCTTTACAAAGCTTAAGTCCTATTTTAAGTGTAAGGCTTGTCCCTGTCTGAAACTAGCCGAATGATCTTTATTTGATTCTTCATTAGTAATTTGACCATTTCCTGGCAAACTGGTGACTAAATGTTTCGTCACATAATTAGTAACTCACTCTCACATCACTATTATGAACTTGAACGTCAAGGGGTAAATTTACGACTGAAATGCTTCGAATACTTTCGCTATTGGGCTTGGACATCTTTCTTATAGAGCTGAAACGGATTTAGAGATTTTTTTATATCTTGTAAGCTGCTGTTTTCTCGCAAACTACTTATTTGAAGCATCATTGGTGTTCCGTTATTAGTAGAAAGTATGGCCCAACTCAACGCCTTTCTCTGGCTGAAAAAAATAATGGTCAAGGGGCAAGCAAATAGTTAACGTATTTTATTGGATCATCGCATCAATACAATGACATTACGTTGGATACGTAGGCTACTGAAAAAAATGATTGGGAGTATCTCAATGTCACTAACCTCCACCATATCACTATTACTACCATAATTCATTCCTGTCCCTTGTTTTCTAAAAATAATATACAAGTATATACATTTTATTATGCCTACATGTTGCTACATGGTAGTGGCAGTGACTGATTTTCACAGAAAAAGTTTTCACAGTCCGTTTAACCAGACATTTAAGAGATTCCCTAAAAACGAAATGTATTAAGCCAGATTGTTTCAATGAAAAGCACCTAATTCGAGAATTAGACATGGTATAAATAGGCATAATAGCTAATTAATAAATAACTTAACTTTAAAAAGTTTAAAACATCAATTTCTATTTGATACTGGAAATCACGACGAACTTCATTTCGCCTTAGAAATACGACTCCCTTTTTAGGTGATAACAATTTCTATAGTACTTAGTACTTATCTCTTTCAAATTTCCCTTTATTTTTAAGTTTATTTTTGTGTAATATTATTATTTATTTATTTTTTATGTCGTAGAGGGCAAACGAGCAAACAGATCGCCTAATGTAAAGCGATTAATGTACTTAACTCGTAATTTTTAACTGTACTTATTGATGTACAACAAAGCAAAGGCACAATACTGTCCTTGTCACGAATTGTTGGAACCAGGGATCGTTCCCGGTATTCATAAAAATTACAAAAAATTATTACAGATTTTATTTCAAATGCCATTACATATAATTAAAGTATTGGTACATAACTTTGAAATTAGCTCAGTAAAATAAAGAAATGTGTAATAATAAGCGAAATACCGAAATTGAATACCGGTATTTGTATGGAGTCGAATACCGGCATCCGATCGCTGGTCGGTACAAACTAAAGTGGCTATCATATCCATCACAACACCAAATTGTAAACAGACGCACGCGGTAGTGTTTGTAATTGCTTCCTACAGGCAAATGTATGGTTGTCTCACCGGTATCTACTCATTAACACTGCAAAGGAAAGAGATGGTCGCAAAGTTCCTGGTAACCAAAATAACGTAAGCACCAGGTCCGTCTAAATTAAGTACATAATTTTAATGTAACCGTCATCACTCGAGGCTTGGGAAGACAAATAATAATGTAAGAGGCATTAATTGCTTTTAAAACTACGAAAACTTTAATGTTACTGACTAAATTATATATTCACCCAGCTTGCAGTAAGCACAATTTGTGACAAGATAAGACTATAATTCACTTTAAATGGTTGCTTTCTTATAATCTCGTTTATTTTATTTTTTTACCTATCTAATCTGAGCATGTAAATCATTTATGTACCTTATTATGTACATGATTTGGTTCAAAAACTAAAAGTATAACCCATTTAATGTAAGAACCATTTTATAATTTTTATCTAGCTTTGAAGCTAACGTAACAGTCAATCAGTAATAAAGTGCTGTAAATTGAGTAATGTAAGAGTCATTTATTTACCGATGAGTCTTACATTAATGAATTTTGTTCAACTTTGGCCAATACTTGTGGTTACGTTAATCTGATATTAAGTAATTTACAAACAATGTGCCATACACCAAAATAAATACAGAAAACTAAAAAAACTGGTCAATTTTTGTTTAATGTAACCAACATTTTTTCCAAGACATCGTAATTTTAATGACAGCTATGGATAGATCGTCAAATTTACAGACGAACTGTATACTTAACTCAATTTCGTCATTTTGGCGGTTACATTAATTCATATTACAGGTGACGATATTATTACGAGTAAATAGGAACAGTAACTTGCTAACTAATTAACATAATATGGCGTCTCCCAAGTCTGGGCCGCTTTTCCACACTGGATGGTATAACTAATCTTTTGGACGAGGAATGAGCCGGCGGCGGTGTATTGATGTTTTATTTCTTAATAGGGTTACGGGTCTGGTCTATCGCGCCATAGATAAATTTTAAATAATAATGCGCTTCGAAAAGGGCTTATGTAATTAATAACTATCGCGTGGCAGCCGTTATTATCATAATAATATGCCCAGGCCCTTACCAAAAGTTTTATCCCACACTGGGACTACATTTTGATATAACTCAAGTCCTCACTCAACACCTCAGTGAAGATCGGTTTTAGATAATAGGTGTAAGATGGAATGGGATGTGCTTAGTTTTCATTCTAAATGTTCAGCACGTATTTACACTGTTGTCTTTGCTCTAACATCTTGAAATTGTTGTTTTCCTCTTATAATACGAGAGCGATAAATATTTTCATAAGCACAACACCGCTGTCTCGGTTCTGCCGGCGCGAATATTGCAGAAGTAAATATTTTGTGAATTCCTTTTTGCCGTCAAAGCATAGCAGTGCAATATAAAAGTGCAAATTGCGATTTTTTCATTACTTTCGTATAGCATTTAGATTAAAAATGAAGTGGAAAAAGAAGTGGTATAAATTTGTAATGTGGCTGCGGTCGACGCATGTAATAGTATTTGTTATACTCGCGTACTTTAATCTGTGAATTATAATTTGACAGACAAAATCACAATAACGCACTTTTTAATCCTGTACCAAAATTTTGGCCACGACCATCGCGATAATTTTTTTTTTTCAGTTTTAGTTGAACGAAAAAGGTTACATCAGAAATAAAATACTATTATACAATCGTTGCACAATGAAGGTTCTTAAAGTGGAGTACCGCGTTTAGGTCACGAGGCTTGCCGAGTGGCCTTAGTAAGGTACGAGATTTTAAGACCTAATTGTGGATCTATTGCATAATATACTTTTTGAAATTTTATTTTTTAAGTGACCTTTTTCGTTCACCTATTTTTGAAATTATTAGAGTTGAGTAGAGAGATGTCTTATGAATCTATATATATCTATATATATAAAACTCAAAGGTGACTGACTGACTGACATAGTGATCTATCAACGCACAGCCCAAACCACTGGACGGATCGGGCTGAAATTTGGCATGCAGGTAGATGTTATGACGTAGGCATCCGCTAAGAAAGAATTTTTCAAAATTCACCCCTTAAAGGGGAGAAATGGGGGTCCAAAGTTTGTATGGGGAAATAAGATTAGTTAGACTATTTTATTTGAAACTTCACAGGAGTATTTCTAACAATAAATGAGTAAACATGTGTCTCAGGTTTTTTGAAAATTCAACCCCTACAAGGGAGAAATGTGGCGACAAAGTCTGAAAATCAGCATGGGTATTGTTTTTATGGTTTATCGGATCGCTGATTACGAAAACTGCAACGATTTTAAAATCCAACGTGGCGGACGTGAATTAACATCTCCACTGTTGGGGTGAAATGGGGTTGAAATGTCTAAATACTAAACCGCTGGTTCTAGAGAGTCCAAATTTGGCACGTAGGTTGCTTATAAGGTGTAGGGGTGCACTAAGAAAGGTTTTTATTAAATTCACCCCCTATGGGGGTGAAATGGGGATTGAACGTTTGTATGAGGAAACAAGATTAGATAACTTGGTACCCTGTATCACGGAAGGGGAAGAGGGAAGAGTTGGTTTCTATGGATTATCGGGTCGCTGATTACTAAAAAAAGAACGATTTTAAAATTCAACATGGCGGACGTGTAATACCATCTCTCATGTTAGGGTGCGATGGGGTAGAAATGTCTAAATATGTCTAAACATACGGGTGTCGTTTTTAAACGCACAGCCCAAACCGCTGATTCTAAAGAGTCGTAATTTAGAACGTAGGTTCCTTATAGGGTATAGTGGCGCACTAATAAACGATTTTTCTAAAGGGGGTGAAATAGAGATCCAAAGTTTGTATGGGGAAACAAGATTAGACTATTTTATTCGAAACTTCACAGGAGTATTTCTAAGAATATGAGTAAACACGCTTTTCAGGCCTTTCAAGAATTGAACCCCTAAAAGGGGGAAATGTGTTGACAAAGTCTGAAAATCAACATGGGTATTATTTTTATTATTTTAAAACTCAACGTAGCGGACGTGAAATACCATTCCCCTGTGGCGGTGCGATGACGTTATGATTGTGGGTAATAAGAATATGGGTGCCATTTTCATGTTTTTTTGGGACATTTGTGGACATGAAAATTCTTGAAAGCATTTGTGCCTAATTGCAATTCAATCGGTGCAGTAGTTTTGCAGCAAATCGGTTGTAACAGACGGACTCACAGACAGCTACAAGTGATCCTATAAGGGATTTATTTTTGCTTTTGAGGTATGGAATTTAATAGATGTTTAAATTTGTATTTGGTGCCATTTCGATTGTCGTCAAGGCCAGTGCAAGTGGCGCAGCGAGACTGGAGTAGTCATCGGGAAACCTCCTGCAGCCGTAATAAATGCATTCAAACTTTTCAACAATAAAACGGCTAGACGGATATGCATGAGGGATAAGCAGATTATACCCTAACTTTAACAAATAGCCCACTTTTTATCCTGAAAAAAAGAGCATCGTTCCCGTAGGATAATGTTTATTGTATGGAAACGCTGGCGAAGCCGCGGGTTAATGCTAGTAGGTATTAAAGTTCTGTAACGGGTACCATAGAGTATAGAATTTTGGTACAAGATTAAAAAGTGCGTTATTGTGATTTTGTCTGTGAAATTATAATTGACAGATTAAAGTACGCGATTATAAAAAGTCAAATAAAAGTGTAACGAATAATATCAAATTTAAAAGTATAATTATCATTATCAGGAGATAGCAGTAGGTACAACTTACCTCTACCTTCTCACAAATAAGCCATCGTGTAACGCTCATGATGCATTCCACCACGCAGTGATTCGTTTCACAAATCCGCTAAGCAGCCACGATTTCTTATGCAATAGTAAGGGGAAGGTGATGCCCGTGTGTGCCTGTGTAAAGGTAATTCCTGATTCACGGCTAGTTACGGCCTTCACGCGCTTAATTAGAGCGCAAAGCATGCATGCAATTGTCTAGCTATCAGTACTGATACCTGAAGTTCACGCACGTATTAAATGCAGCTTTAAGAAATGTGAGTGGTGTAGATTTATTTTCTAGTCAGGCACCTAGTTTTATTAACACTAACAGAATAAATTATTATTGTATTATTTATTTATTAGGAACTTTACAATTTCCTTAAATCTAGATACATTGTCCCACAAAACCAGTAGCTGGTTTGACTGTGGGATCTTTGTGGAATCTCTCATATCTCAAAAACCAAAGAAGTTTTCAGTGACAAGGACAAATTGTTGTTAAAAGTAGACCTAGAAAGTGAGGTAAAGTGGCTTTTCATTGCAAATGTAGATCCTGAATAGTATGTTTATAAAGTACTTAACTGCACCAGTGAATTGTGCGACACGTTTATTTGTTTCTTTCATGAGAGTTGTGTGGCGTCGTGGTGTGTGAGAACAAAACACACTATCCCTATATACAGACTTATGAGTAAAATACCGTGCAATCGTCGAATCAAAATACAGGCAGCCTTCTACCTTGTCATCCTAACATAACAAAAGAAAGATAAGATATAATTATTTCTCGAAAAGTTACAATATCGGTAATAATGTGGTACGTGGTATATTATCAGTTCATATGGATCCAGAACAATAACTTCAAAATCGCATTCATAACATTGGAAATCTTTAAGTTAAGGTATAAATAGATACTTTTTTTTTTTTTTTTTTTTTTTTTTTTTTTTTTTTTTTTTTTTTTTAATAATAAAAATCTTTATTTGGCTTTTGTTTACAAAAGTGTTAAGAACAGAGTTCTGCAAAACTGTTTGCACAGTTTGTCTGCAGGAGAGTCTCTACAAAAAGTTTGTCTTACATTACTATAATATACTATTACGTCTGCTTACTTTATGGAAGGGTTTCTAACAAATGTTTTTTAAGGAGTTTTTTAAATTTATTTTTGTCTAGTTCCGAGCGGATGTCTTCAGGTAGGCTGTTAAATAAATATGGCAATCTTTTATTTAATGTCCTGTCTCCAAAATAATTAGTTACTCTTGGTACCTCGTATTTACCTGATGTCACCGACCTGGTACTATGTCTGTGGTTGACCAGTACTAAACTATGCTCCAGATTACTATGGTTATTTGTTAAAAGTAGGTATTTATGCTTTAGGCGAATAGGAAGTATCTTGAGAATTTTAAATAGTTTATAATAGTTACCATCACAACTTTGTTTTGTTTTATTATTTACGAGTAATTTAAGGAACCTTATTTGTAATGCCTCTATTTTATCTATATATGTTTTAAAAGTTAGACCATAGGAATCGAGAGCATAGCTCAGCACTGAGTCCACCAAGGCGAAATATAGCTGTTTAAGAATATTTTGCGGAGTTTTATAACTCAAATGATAGAACTTGGTAAGAAGAATTCTTAATTTACTGCATAAGAAACTAATGTGTTCATTCCAAGAGAAGCTTGAATCCACTTTAACACCAAGGTAAGTGACAGAATTTACTTTTTCAATGGGCTGACATTCACAATTATTTCGGTTTTTGTGTAAACAAGAGAAGGCGTGAGTGAACAAGGGTGGATGCGTCTGTGTATTACAAATATATGGTGACTGTATAATCAACAGTTTTGTCTTATCAGAATTTAATATAATGCCGTTATCATGAGACCATTTAACGACTTCATCTATATCTTGCTGTACTAGGCGACACGTCTCAGCGAGGTTAGTGCCGGGTCTTAAAGTACATAGATCGTCCGCAAACATGTGCGCAGTGCTGTTACGTAGCACCCCACACAAGCTATTGACGTGCAAAAGGTAGCACACAGGTCCGCACACGGAGCCCTGGGGGACTCCATGTCGGATACCTATCTTGTCGCTGAGAGTGTCGTCCAGCTTAACTTGGTAGGAGCGTGACGTGAGATAGTCGCGGAACCAAGCATTCAACGGCTGCCCCACCCCACACTCGTCCATTGCATTTAAAAGGGTGTCTGTTTCCAAAGTATCAAACGCTTTTTTAAAATCATAAAAAATAGCTACTACAATTTTTTTATTATCTAAGTGTGTATTTATCTCATCTGTGAATCTACTTAATAATGTATGTGTACTTTTATTTTTTTGAAAACCATGTTGACTGTCAGAAAGAATTTTATTTTTTTGTAGATACGAACTAACTTGATTTACTATACATTTTTCAAAAACTTTGTCTACACTTGATAAGATCGATATTGGTCTGTAATTAGAATAGTCTCTACGATCACCCTTTTTATGAATGGGACGTACCAAAGATTCCTTTAACTTGATTGGGTATTTGTGTTCAGTCACCGATTGGTTGATTAGTTTAGCTATAATTGGGCTGATTTTATCTACTACTACCTTTAGGTCGGACATACGTATGAGATCGCTCCCTGGTGCTTTATTTTTATCCATTTTATTTATGACACGTTCTACATCTTTGCTACACACTGGTTGCCATCTCATACATACGTTCGACTTGTTTACATATTCCTCTCTATTTAACCATTTATCATTGCAGATGTGTTTAATACTTTCGATTTCATTGCTAAAATTAGATGCAAACTTGTTACAGATATCTTTTACACTGCCCTGTTTTACCACCTTGCTTACACCTTATTGTGGTGGGGGGCCTTGCGTGCTCCTGTGATCCCTGAGGCTATTCCGGACAGGGTTACCCGTACCAGGCAGACGAGGGGGCCAGATGGAGAGCCGCACATCCCGGAGGGGCCAATGTGGGTATGTCAGGCGGGACGGATGCGTCTTACGAGGCTGACAGGGGAGCTCACCCCTAAAAAAAGAGACGACGATGTGAAACATTGAGAATGGATATGGTGACTTGTGATAATGGTTACCTGCCGGGTCTCCAAAAGGAATCCAGCGGGATCCCTCCCGCTCATCCAAATCGCTGGGTGACTGCCCTGCGTACTCAGGGGTGAGCAGCAATCGCCCCGTAGGCCGGCGGAGTGAACACGACCTCGGCTTAACGTTGAATACGGACTTACAGTTTGCTTCTAAATTGGATTTTGTTGACATGGAGGTGAAGGACTGCGACCCGATGTAAAAAATGAGACATTACAATGTTTCATAAAAAATTATAAAACTAACAGCGCCCTCTCTCGCTTGCTCGTTCACCGCTGTAAAGTGGTGCGGTAAGATGTGAATATTAACGTATTCACAAAGAGGTCGCTAAGGTGTAAAAACCTTTCAAATAAACAATGCAAAGATCGACACACAAAGCATAAGGAAAAATTCGTTAGGTCTACGTGGAGCGAGGGTAGCGAAGTGGCTAACGCGCTGGACCAGTAATCCAGAGGTACCGGGTTCGATTCCCGGTCCCTTCCACCAGGTAGCTCCTTTTTCAATTTTTCTTTAAGCTTTCATCTTTCATGGTATTCATGGTTTAAATAAAAATTGTGGTATACCCACATCAAAAAATGAGACAAAATTTATTGGTGAAGGTGTTACAATTTTCGTAAAGTCTACCCATTAGAGCATGCAATACTGGGTTGAAATTGGAAATTAAAATATTACACATATCATTTTAATTTCGACCAATATGTCATGCATTTCATTGAGCTTCAATGTTTAAAGCATAACTACCTATATTTGTACTGTTTATTGTTTTCGCAGATGAGACAAACAGCAACTGCGTTAGGTTTATACAGGGTTGTGAAGGTACACAGAACAGTATAAATGTAAACAAACAAAAACACTGTCACCAGTTCACAACCGTAACGTCACTTCGGCGGGAGCAACCCTTGAGTGTATGTAGTATAAATAGCGGTCGGTTGGGCAGACTAGACTCCAGCGGCTTCCAACTCCAGGTGAATGACGAAAAGCGCACTTCATAATTTTAGAACGCAAAAATCGATTTAATCCCGCCTTGATGATGAATATTCTTGATAAAATGTGGTACACGCATTTCTTTGGCGTGAAAAATAATTTTTCACCTCACTCGCTCGGAAAACCTCCGTTTATAGGGCGAAATCTGCGTGCAAAAGTCTATTTTATCCGCTAGCGTGCAAAAGTCATTTGAATTTCGAACACGACGATTTTGATTCTCTGTGGTGCATGTAACTTTTTTATATTTAAGACTCCTTCAACGCGTGACTGATTTCATCAGTCGATAAATCTTCGAATAACCAATCAACGCACGCTAATAAAGGGCGATCTGGTCAGGCCGGCTAAAATCATATGTACGTTTGAATACTTCTTTTAAAAAAAAATACACCTACAATATCACGTCCAGAAACCTGGTTTGTGGTTACAGACAGATTTTTAAATTTTAATTTTTTCTACGCTTTATTTTATGTTGAATATGTTTACATATATTAATAGTAAGTATTTCAGTTTCATTTACATATTTTGACTAGTAAATATTTTAAATACAACACAAATTTTAATATTTATTTGTTATAAAAGTTGGAACATAAGAGTGTAATTTCTGAACGCACCCGAGAAAAAAATAAATAATTAAAAAGTTGGAAGTTTTCACAATTCACGTAAACAACGTAAATTTGTTCTGCGAAGAATACATACTGTTGTCTTACTTTATAGAAATATTTATATTGGAGTATTTATTCAATGCTAAAAGCCTGCATTAAAACGAAAAAGGATTTGTCATAAACATTTGAAGACGATAAGTAATTTACTGAAACTATTGGCGTTTTTAAAGAAGATAAAGCCGAAATAATCTTGTTCGGATCCCATCGTCCAATAACTTCCAAAGCAAGTGTTATGGAAAATACTTCCGAGTGGCCAACTAATCCTTCCCAGAATGTCATTCTCCCACATTCACAACGAATGTGTCAAGTAGTTTCAAATACAAATATAATATAACAGTGCTTAAGAAAAACTCAACGATAAAATATACACGACGATAATACAAATTACGGCCATTTTACTTTTAATTTTTACTATGTGGGCTTCTCTCGTATTTATTTGGTTTGGATTTGAGTGTGTTAATGTTTTAAATTTGATGTGTCTAATAGAAGGCAAAATTAAATATGATTATTTTTATGTTTTAATTGTTTTTCTTGAATCTTGCACTTTCCTCGCTGTAGTGAGGTGAAAAGTTGTGTGTTCCGCATGGCTGCAAAAATATTTAGCTTCTCGTGTCTTGAAAGCCTCGCTACGCTCAGGAATCTATCTTTGAACCATTCGCTTCGCTCATGGTTCAATCTTAGATTCCTTCGCTCGCTCAGCTTTCAATTTCAACACTCGCGCCAAATAACAACTTTGCAGCCTTGCATAACAAATAACTATTTCACCTCACTCGCTCGGAAAACCTCCGTTTATAGGGAGAAATCTGCGTGCAAAAGTCTATTTTATCCGCTAGCGTGCAAAAGTCATTTGAATTTCGAACACGACGATTTTGATTCTCTGTGGTGCATTTAACTTTTTTATATTTAAGACTCCTTCAACGCGTGACTGATTTCATCAGTCGATAAATCTTCGAATAACCAATCAACGCACGCTAATAAAGGGCGATCTGGTCTGGCCGGCTAAAATCATATGTACGTTTGAATACTTCTTTAAAAAAAAAAAACACCTACAATATCACGTCCAGAAACCTGGTTTGTGGTTACAGATTTATAAGTTTTTATTTTTTCTACACTTCATTTTATGTTGAATATGTTTATATATATTAATAGTAAGTATTTCAGTTTCATTTACATATTTTGACTAGTAAATATATTAAATACATCACAAATTTTAATATTTGTTTGTTATAAAAGTTGGAACATAAAGTGTAGTTTCTGAACGCACTCGAGAAAAAAACAAATAATTAAAAAGTTGGAAGTTTTCACAATTCACGTAAACAACATAAATTGGTTCTGTGGAGAATACTATACTGTTGTCTTACTTTATAGAAATATGGAAAACAAGAAAGTTAAGCCCAATTTGGAGTATTTATTTTATGCTAAAAGCCTGCATTAAAACGAAAAAGGATTTGTTATAAATATTTGGAGACGATAAGTAATTTACCGAAACTATTGGCGTTTTTAAAGAAGCTAAGGCCGAAATAATCTTGTGCGGATCCCATCGTCCAATAACTTCCAAAGCAAGTGTTATGGAAAATACTTCCGAGTGGCCAACTAATCCTTCCCAGAATGCCATTCTCCCACATTCACAACGAATGTGTCAAGTAGTTTCAAATACAAATATAATATAACAGTGCTTAAGAAAAACTCAACGATAAAATATATACGACGATAATACAAATTACGACCATATTTTTAATATGTGTGCTTCTCTCGTATTTATTTGGTTTGGATTTGAGTGTGTTAATGTTTTAAATTTGATGTGTTAAATAGAAGGCAAAATTAAATATGATTATTTTTATGTTTTAATTGTTTTTCCTGAACTTCCATTTTCCTCGCTGTAGCGAGGTGAAAAGTTGTGTGTTCCGCATGGCTGCAAAATTATTTAGCTTCTCGTGTCTTGAAAGCTTCGCTACGCTCAGGAATCTATCTTTGAACCATTCGCTTCGCTCATGGTTCAATCTTACAACACTCGCGCCAAATAACAACATAGCAGGCTTGCATAACAAATAACTATTCCTAAGCTGGGTTTCCCTAGTACCTAGGACCCAAAAATTTATAAATTATTATACGGAGCAGCATGTCGGCTGCCGCCGTCAATTATAAAACACACTAACTCACTAAATAAAGTGATTCCTGTATCAAAGTACCAATTTTATTAATTGTATGTGAAATTTTCATTTAACACTTTATGTATGAAATATATAACTCGGTAAAGTAGTATTTATAATATACCGTGTGCATATTACATTTTTATGTCCTTTTTGCTCAACAAAGAGATTAAGTTTCAGAGATATTTAGGCTCTGTCCAAACCGATGTAGTGTTCACTTACCTTGGTAATTCCTTTAAGCGATGAAATTTGGGGCTCCCTTATATCATTCAATGCTCTGTTTATCTCTAGTACGTTGATCGTTCGGTATAATTCGCTTGCTTCGATATATTGGCTGAAACGATCATCATTATTAAACTCTAGCTCACTGAAAATCGATTTGATGCAGGCTGCTACTTACATTATTTTTCTCTCCGCCTGTTTCTTATTCTATAAAGATTCTGTAACGATTAATTCCATAAAATAACTATTTCAGTTTATTTAATTTCTTATGACATTTCTGTTTCAAAAAATGTCAAAGCAACGTCTTGTCTTATAAAATTGTCCATTTCACGTAATTTTACTTCCAAAGCGGTGAGGGTTGGATATATTTGAGCTAGGTCGTATTAACTTTATCGTTTGGCTGGATCCCTAGTACTTCATAAAATTCAAAATTCATATTTTTATCTATTCTGGAACGTTTTGTTAGCGAGCCTGATATAAAAGCGCTGCCATCAGCTCAAAATTTAGTCGTCTCGTGCCTCTCAACTAAAGAGGATCTCGAAATTGGTCTGTGCAGGGCCAAAGCTTGACCCTGCACTCAAGAGAGACCCCTTTTCCTCTTTGGCTGTCCCCCTACAAGACTACTGACTCGCTCGGACGCTGAAAGGCCTTGTCTACTGCCACTACGGGACGCCCTGCCGGCTGCAAGAAGGAACCTTGCTGTCCTGCCACTGCATAGAAGGAACCTTGCTGATCTGCTGCCACTGCATATACGCCCTGCTGCTGTTGCGTATACGCCCTCCTGCTCCCACTGCGTATACGCCCTCCTGCTGCCACTGGGTAGACGCTCTCCTGCTGCCACTGCGTATACGCCCTCCTGCTGCCACTGGGTAGACGCTCTCCTGCTGCCACTGCGTATACGCCCTCCTGCTGCCACTGGGTAGACGCTCTCCTGCTGCCACTGCGTATACGCCCTCCTGCTGCCACTGGGTAGACGCTCTCCTGCTGCCACTGCGTATACGCCCTCCTGCTGTCACTGCGATCACGTCCACCTGCTGCAACTGCGGTGACCTGCGACCACCTGCTGCGGACTCATACCAGGCTTCACGGACATCGCCTCATCAGCGACCGCTCCGACCTAAGACTACCAACCTCCCCTATACTCTGTAATCCCACTGTCTTGGTGACTGCTGAGTGAAAATAAAGTACCCTAACCCTGAACTTACTGTTTTCTCTTTCTACTTCTTTTCTCCTCTATCTTTCTCTCTTTCACGTCTGTTATCCTGTCCTTCGACTCCTCGGAGGACCGAGTAACACGACACCGAACTGGATTAAACGAAAAGCACGTATATCTAGACCCGTGTGGATCTAAAATGTCGTTGTTATCCAGTTCTTGTTTGGGGCCCAATTTGGCGCTAAAATCAGTGAGGACTATATTCCAAGACCCACGGCGTTCATCGCAAGCCTTGCTGAGAAGGTCACAAAAGTCTTCCACGTCTTCGTCACTATGTGCGGATGTAAGGGCAAAGACCTGTACATTTACCAGGTTTTGTTTAGCGGTTAACTGAAATTCAAGAACGGCAATCCTGTAGGGAACTGCAAAATTCGAGGACATTATTTTTAAATTTTTTACCACCAGAAAACCCACACCATATCGTGTGCTGGTGATTCGAAAAAGGTAAAATATGCAGCCTTCTCTCTTTTGTCTCTTCACCCTGTCTTTTCAACTCGGAAAAACCTATTATGTACTTCCGAACGCTGTTAATGTTTTATAAAAAAAATATACTCGCGTACGTTAATCTGGCAATCATAATTTCACAGACAAAATAACAATAACGCACTTTTTAATCCTGTACCAAAATTCTTTACTCTATGGTACCCGCTACAGAACTTTAATATTCATAAGACATCTCTCTGCTCAACTCAAATAATTTCAAAAAGAGAACATCAGCTGATTTGATAAAAAAAAGCACGCTACTTTTCACTGATTGGTTGAAATTACTTGTCAAAAATTTTAACCAATCACCATGACCATCGCGTTCATGTTTTTTTAAGAGGTCTGTTTTAGTTAAACGAAAAAGGTTACATCAAAAATTAAAATTCATATTGGGGAATTACAATTGAAGTAAAAAAATTACAATGCATGTGTTCGAAAAGAGCGTATTCTAGGCATTCAAACTGTGCGGAAAGTACTACTTTTCCGCACTAGTGCTTTTTACTTTCATTTTTTTTTTAATTTATAGCCGTATCTGACAGCCTGACACAAAGAGGTTAAATTGTTTACAAAAAGTTTGATAATTAAGTCAAATACCAATTATTATCACGTATAAAAGTACAATAAAACCAATATTTCATTAATTAATTCATTTAACACGTCATTAATTACATTAGATATAAAATTTGATTAATAAACGAACTAAACTAATAAATGTCTAGTTTATATTGAAGTTGTTTTGTGCAAATCTGCTGAAATAATGGCGAGATAAAGGGACGAATCATGAATTTAAACCCGTAAAATGTTATTGAAGAAGTAAAAAATGTGAACGCCGGCTTCTTGTTGGATAAATCAAATCAAAATACTTTTTTTCCAATGTAAACAGTCTTTGTGAGTATTTAAGTATTTTCTATTTTCTCGTACATGCATAGTAAAGTTTTGTACGGAACTCGTGTGTAAGATGATTTCCGACTCGTGTTTGTTTAATCACTCGCTCGTGACTAAAAATCACACTCGTCTGAAATCACCTACCTTCCACACTTGTATCGTAAATAACTATTTTCTGTGTTTTGCTCGTATAAAAAGTATTGTATGCAATAGTTACACAATTAGGTCTTAAAGTCGAGTACCGCGTTTAGGTCACGAGGCTTGACGAGTAGCCTAAGTAAGGTACGAGATTTTAAGACCTAATTGTGTATATTATAGTGTCGTTGTCTCATTTTACATGCCGTGGTCGTTTCAAGGGGATGGGAGGTAGCCGATTATCACCCCCTGAAGCCACCGGGAGCCTAGACGGTATTATTTCTTCAAAAATAATCTCTCCGCATCTGTTGTGCACAAAATTTGGTGATTGATACGCCAATAAAAAAAAATATCACAATATATATGTGAGAAATTTAATTACAAAACATAATATTATATCTAGAAGAACTTTTATAATAATATACAAAATGCTATTGCAAAAACACAAGTCATCGACGTCTGTCGATTTTATGGCAAGTAAGTCATTTTAGTTAGATACAAAAAAATGTTTAGGAACATCCATATTTATCGAGTTGAATTGTAAAATTCTAATAATGATAAGTTATGTACCCTAACACACAATAAAATGCTTACAATTTAGCGGTATCACGGAGATTGTCCGTATGGACAATTGGACAGCGTACATAAATTTAAGACACATCATCCGTTGTTTACGATGTCACGTCGCAGTCGTAAATTACATCCGAAACTTGATTCACGACTAGCACTATATTTTGTGCTTAAGAAGAGACTTGGAGCAATCTTCTCTTGCTATATGCGAATTTAACTAATTTGGAATTAGAAACAACGATACAATAAGTGACAACATATAAATATTTCAATACTACGAGTATAAACCTTCATTTTTAGCACTCATGGAGCATTTTTATATATCCTTGTGTACTTTTATAATTATATTATATATTTGGAGCCACGGAAAGAGTTTTGGACTCGAAGTTTTTCTAGAAAAGTTATACCTTCTTAACAATAAAAATCAGACCAAGGAAAGCTCGGTGGCCCAGATTCTTTGTTTTAAATTGTTTAGTAGGTTTCGTAAGTAGTTACACATGCAAAACTATCCGGCATACAGGCACCTTTTGTAGCACTCACACAAACTTTTCTTTTTGTAAACAATGTTTCCGCGGAGTAGAAGTAAACAAATCTGCTATGTAAATCGATACACTAGTAGTATAATTATTTATTATTGACATTTTGATTTAAAGTACGATGTATCTATTTATTGTAATTTTAATATTGAAAATGTTTGTTTTCCTGATCGAATATAGTGCCCCGATTTATGAAATTGTGACCGTTGCCTGTAGTTTCACAGACATGAGAGGTACGCGGATCGGGCGTCGCGATACGTCTGCCGGAGGGTTTCAAAGTGCAATTTGAATTCGATTTTGGGAATTAACGTAGCATTTTGAGATTTTCTAAAAAGACAAAATTTCAACTTTCGGTCGGAAATTTCTCGACTTGAATCGGGACAGGTGCGAAATGTTTTGTTACACGATTTCTTGTCTATCTCACAGTTCAAAAACAAAATTCGTCCCTTCGGTGGTCAAAAAATAACTTGTATAAATCTAGGTTATGTTGCTATTACATGGTACGTCCCTTCGGTGGTCAAAAAATAACTTGTATAAATTTAGGTTATGTTGCTATTACATGGTACTATATAGTTCAGAAAATTAGGCCCTGGAATCCTTAATTTTGCAAATGTCTACCGGAAAGACGCGCACCTAAATCTGACAATGACCCGTTTACGTCTTCCACCTGGAGTACCGAGAAGTGTTTGACTGGTGGATGGTGATTTACCGCCTCAATAGAACTCGGAGGTTATTTTGTTCGTATTTGAATTTTCTCACTTTAGACGCGCTTAGACATAAAAATTGTGAGTACATTCGTTCAGGGAACTCTATTTAGAACATTTAAGCAGGGGTGCTATTTGAGATGTTGTTTGAAATTAGATGAACAAAATCTGCTATTAGAGCAGGCTACAAGGAGGTGTTCGTTTGCAAAAATAGCGGACCTCAATCTGACTTCTGATATATATTGTATAGATCCCAGACATCCTACAAACAAATGTTGCCGACCAGTTTTGTGGTCCCCCTCCCCCCGCCCCGGCAATTAAAAATGGCATACAAATTAAAAAAATAAAGTCATCAAGCCATGCCGTGTGGGGTATCAAATGAAAGGGCTTATTGAGTAGATCACGAATATATAGCACACTATAACATTTCTTACACTTTCTCTAAGATTTTTTTGAAATTTTACTAAAATGCTCCATTTTCGAGTTAACTTTAAACCACTATAGATTGAAAACTAATGAATATATTTTTATAATTATTATTTTTAATAACTAACAATAGTCCATTGTTTACGCACCAATAGTTCGTACAGTGAAGAATTGTAAAAACTTGTAACAAAATCAAACGGTTGAGAGTCCGAAATTTTAAGAAATATATTGAAATAAATAATGAAATAATGAACTTTATTCTGCAAGTAGGCCACAAGGGCACTTTTACATGTCTGAGTCTACCGGCATTTCACAAGAGGAGACCACTGTTGAGAAGAAACGCCGAAAGAAACTCAACAGTCAGTCATTTTGAAATATCGAAACTCGCCATCTTTGATTGCTCCCCCCGCTCCCCCGTGCAACTTTTTCACTGTTCGAACTATTGTTGCGTAAACAATGGACTATTGTTAGTTATTAAAAATAATAATTATAAAAATATATTCATTACTTTTCAATCTATAGTGGTTTAAAGTTAACTCGAAAATGGAGCATTTTAGTAAAATTTCAAAAAAATCTTAGAGAAAGTGTAAGAAATGTTATAGTATGCTATATATTCGTAATCTACTTAATAAGCCCTTCCATTTGATACCCCACACGGCATGGCTTGATGACTTTTTTTTTTAATTTGTATGCCATTTTTAATTGCCGGGGTGGGGGGAGGGGGACCACAAAACTGGTCGGCAACATTTGTTTGTAGGATGTCTGGGATCTATACAATATATATCAGAAGTCAGATTGAGGTCCGCTATTTTTGCAAACGAACATCTCCTTGTAGCCTGCTCTATATATCTTACTCTTTTTTTCGCTTTGCTGATTCAATACATGATAATTTTTATTAATAATTGCATTTTTTTTACTTTAATGGCTCCCTTAATCTAGTTTAAACTTCGCACACTATAAATATTTAAAGTAACATGTTTAGCGAAGTTTTTCACATTTTTCTTTCATCATTTACTATGTGTCAATATTTAATCTCATATTTATGTATAGCGAAGTTTAAAAACTATTACAAGTAAAATTCAAATTGAATTCGGTCTGGAGTTTGCCGCGGCGTACGTATATATACAAAAGCTACAGAAATTTAATGTATAAATAGGCTGAAATTCCGTTCATTTCAAGTTCAATCACCAGCTCTTAAATTAGCTTGAATATTTAAATGACCACGTCGGAAAGTGTTAATTTTCATTTCACTTCGCTAATCCTCTTACAGTACATTTGCGACACAGACGTAGACGTCGTCCATGCTTAATTGCTCTTAATTATTTTTCCCTAGCACAAACCGTTCATTGGCTCTTCTAAAGTTCGTCTGGCTCTTCTAAAGATTAAAATAAAATAACGCAGAAAAGCGGTTAACATCCACTTTGCTAATCTTCTTACTATACAATTGCGACACAGACATAGATGTCATCAAGCAATCACAAACAATCAATACATTTAGCATTTGAAATTAGTATTAGAAAAATAATTGCAAACTTTAGTTTTTTTTACCTAGAAAACAAACAGAGTAAAATAAAATTCACGTACGAGTATGGGCGTGAACGAGGTTTATTCCTGTTTTTTCTGTGCACTTTAAAAACTTCGGCATTTACACAACGATAAAAAAAGCCGATCAAGTGCGAGTCGGGATGCACCGACGGTTCCGTACAAACTATGAAAGGACTGCATGTTGCTCTAAGGTGTTGTGAATGCATAGCACATCATCACTAATGGCATGGTGCAACACTACTCGTGTTAGTTACCGGCTCCTTAGATACTGTTTGTTGATTGTCATATATTATAATAATAAATTGATGAAGATATAATTTTAATACCGTTTATTCTTTCTTACGCCGCTCCACCCAACAATTGGTAGCAGAGCGTGGTTAGTTGAATTACATGTAATCGGCAAAAATCTAACTCCGTGCGTCATGAGCGCATCGGCGGCAAACGTTTCGTCGTCATCATCGTATCATCGCATAGAAGCCCTAACTAAAGAAAATTACGATACTTGGTGTCTTCAAGCGCAAGCAGTGCTTATTAAAAATGGCCTGTGGGGATACGCGAGTGGGGAGATATCTGAGCCGACTGAATCAACCAACGAAGCGGAAAAGAAAGATTTTCTTCACAAAGATTTGTTAGCACGTTCGGAACTGCTACTACTTATCTCGCCTTCAGAATTGAAACAAGTCAAAGGCAGCAAGACATCGTTCGAGCTTTGGAACAAACTAAAAGGTATATATCAAAGTACGGGTCCTGCAAGAAAGGCTACATTGCTGAAGCATCTGATATTGAAGAAACAAGTAAATGGTGATGTCCGTGAACACCTAAACGACTTTATGGACACTGTCGATAAATGAGCAGACATGGGCATAACACTACATCCAGATTTACTAAGCATCATGATGCTGTACAGCTTACCTGTTTCATTCGAAAACTTCAGAATAGCGGTAGAATCGAGGGACACCTTACCAAAGCCCGAAGAGCTAAAAATTAAAATCCTTGAAGAGTGAGGCCAGACAAAACCAAGACAGACAAAATGAGAAAAGAGAGGGCGCGTTTTACTCAAAGAAGAAAATAAAATACTGTCAGAAATGCAAGAAAAAGGGGCATAATGCCGAAGAATGTTGGAGTAAGAAAAATAAAAGTCAGTCATTTCACAAAAGGGATGAGAAGAACTTCAACATAACACCTACTTGCTTGTCGGTCACCTCTGCAGACACATGGTGCCTGGACAGCGGCTGTACCTCACATATGTGTGCACAGGAAGATTATTTCGAGACCATCAACTCCGATACCGGATCCTTGAGATTAGCGTCTGAAAACCATACAGCAAAAGTAGAGGGAAAAGGCAAAGTACGTATAAACGTCAACAACGACACAATTAATCTCCATGATACTTTGTATGTACCTACAATGTCAACAAACCTTATGTCAGTGGCTAAAATTACTGAAAAAGGAAACAGCGTATTATTCATAAAAGATAAAGCTTTTATCAAGGATCAAAAAGGAGAAATAACTCTGACAGCTGTAAAAGAAAACGGCCTGTACTACACAAAGGGAGAAAAAGCAAATATAGCCCGAAGTGTCAACAACATTGAAATGTGGCACCAAAACTTGGACACCTCAACGAAAATGACTTGAAGTTAGCTGCTTATAAGAAACTAATCAAAGGATTAGAATTAGGAGGAGGAAATTTACCCGACTGCGAAGTGTGCATCAAAGGGAAGATGGCCAGACTGCCATTTTCGTCCGTAGATGGACCTCAGTCTACACAACCACTTGAAATTGTGCACAGTGATGTCTGTGGGCCTGTCAACATTGAAACACTAGCGGGATCAAAATATTTCCTGACATTCCTGGATGACTTCACAAAATATTGCTGCGTATACTTCATCACACACAAAAGCGAAGTGTTCGAGAAATTCAAGGAATACAAAAGCAAAGTAGAAAAGTTTCACAATAAGCCGATAAAAAGTCTACAGTCGGACAATGGAACTGAGTACTGCAATCGAGAGTTTGATGATTACCTGAAACGACATGGTATTAAAAGAAGACTCACAGCTCCATACACGCCACAGCAGAACGGCCAAAGTGAACGTAAAAATAGATCGCTACTCGACAGAGCCCGATGCCTAATGATTGAAGGGAACATACCTCAGAAACTGTGGGCAGAAGCAGTATACACAGCAAATTACCTGATCAATCGAAGCCCAGCTAAAGCCCTGAAAGGTTGTACACCATATGAAAAGTGGACTGGCCGAACTCCATCCGGAAATCACCTGCATGTGTTTGGCAGCAAGGCTTTTGTCCTGAACAAACACAGAAAAGGAAAGTTTTCACCAAAATCCACAGAAGGGGTTTTCATGGGCTACGCGCAACTAGCAAAAGGATTTCGCATTTTTATTCCTGAAAAAGAAAATATAGTAATTAGCAGAGACGTGAAAGTTATTGATAAAATGTACTATAAAGTAGATGATGATCGTACCGAAGAAAACTACGATAGCTTCTTTGATGAACCGGAACGGCTGAGACCTGAAAAAGAAAATAAGGTTAAAAAAAACACAGAAATAAACAGGGGTGAGAAACAAAGAAAGAAGAAGAAAAAAAACTTACCTGTAGTTGAAGTTGAATTCTCTTCAAAACCTACCGAAAGATTGGTAACAACACCGCCTGAGCCAGAATCCGAAGAACGTGAAGTTGAGAGCATCGTTAATGTAGAACCTGAAATTAGAGAAGGTACAAGGCATGAGCCAATAAACATGAGAATTCCTGTAAATGAAGAGCCCAGACCTCGTCGAGAACGAAAAGCTCCGATTTGGCAACAAGATTATGTGCTGGATCAGTCTTCTACTTCTGAAGAATATCAAGAGCCATTGAGTGAAGAAGAAATTGATGAGCTGACATTTTTGTGCGAAACAGAGGTCAGAAATGAAGAATGGCATGACGCTATTAAAGCAGAGATAAAGGCACATATCAAGAATGAAACTTGGGAAATTATTAAGAAGGAAAAAGATATGAAAGTCATCGATCATAAAATGGTACTGAGAAACAAATGGACTCCTGAAAAGGGTGAAATAAAAAAAGCTAGACTCGTAGCGCGTGGATTTACGCAACGCCCTGGTATCGAGTTTAATGAAACATTCGCGCCAGTCGCGAAATTAAGTACCATTCGCTCCGTAATTGGACTAGCGGTTGAAGAAAACCTCAAGCTAAACCAAATGGATGTCACGACAGCGTACCTAAACGGTGAATTGGAGGAGATCATTTATATGAAATGTCCTGAATACACAGAACAATACGTAGCCGAAATAATGGTAGAAGCATGTGACGAAGATGATCTAAACTTATATAACAAGGCAAAGAAAATTATAGAAGATATTAAAAGTATTGAAGAACAAGAAAAAGTTTGTCATCTGAAAAAAGCTCTCTACGGGTTAAAACAAGCAGGCAGGCAGTGGTATACAAAATTAGACACTGAGCTGAAGAAAATTGGATTTAAACCATCAAATGCTGATCCGTGTGTCTACATATCAGTCAAAGGAGGAGCGAAAACAGTGATTGCCATATATGTAGACGACCTGCTCATTGCTTATTCTTGCCCGAGAAGACATTTGAAATGAAGGATCTAGGACAGCCTAAACGATTAATACGAGTAGGAATAGATTTAGAATACAAAGAAAATAAAATAAAATTAACACAGAAAAGATATATACAAGAAACTTTAAAGAAATTTAATATGGAGGAGTGCAAGCCCACTACCACACCAATGGAAGTAAATCTACATCTGGAGCCTAACAAGAAAGGAGGAGTAGACGACTTACCTTACAGAAACCTAATTGGAACTCTGATGTACCTATCAGTCGCTACCTGGCCTGACGTAACATATGCTGTTAACTATTTGTCAAGATTTAACGACTGTTTCGGACAAGAGCACTTCAAATCAGCAAAGAGAATATTACGTTATCTAAAAGGCACAATCGATGTTGGCCTCACCTACTCTAAATCCCAAGAGCCATTAGAAGGAATGGCAGACGCTGATTGGGGTGCCTGCAAATTGGACCAAAAATCCTGTTCCGGTTACATTTTCAAGTATGCAGGAGCAGCTATCAGCTGGGCCTCCACTAAACAAAGAAGTGTCGCGCTATCAACGGCTGAAGCTGAGTACACAGCGCTCACGGAAGCAGCAAAAGAGGCTGTGCACCTAAAGTCGCTTTTAAAAGATCTTGGTGTAGATTTTGGTCAAATAAAGATTTGGAGTGACAACCAAGCTGCTATAAAATTAGGTCAGAACCCCATAGTGTCCTGCAAGTCAAAACACATAGACTTAAAAGTGCACTATATTCGTGACTGCGTAAGGGAAGGTGTTATTACCATTACGTACTTACGTACCGAAGATATGGAAGCGGATCTGCTAACGAAGGCGCTACCAGGACCCAGACTAATAACACTGAGAGGTAAACTGGGACTGCTGTTTTAGTGCTGTGAGGAGGAGTGTTGTGAATGCATAGCACATCACTAATGGCATGGTGCAACACTACTCGTGTTAGTTACCGGCTCCTTAGATACTGTTTGTTGATTGTCATCTATATATATATTACGCGAGGCCGATTTTTGTACATCCCATCAGATCTACAGTTATGGTCCGATTTTGATAAATGATATGTCATTAGATTCGTCTCATGCTGGAGAGGTGCATAAAACTCTTGGATTTTTAGTTTTTTCCTGAAAAAGTACTGAAAAATGGATTTGAAAAAACTACTGTGCGCTAACCACGTGACATTGACCACGTGACCTGTGATCCCTATTTTGACATCAGATGACCAAATAATAATAAGTTTAATTTGCTCACAAACCTGTAGTAAGTTGTTCAGCATGACGAAATATTATTTTTGAGTCGGCAACATAATATCCGCAACACTTAAAACATGTAAGAATATGCAAAAATAATTTTACAGATTGTTGACGAATGACAGTAACCATATTCTGTCAACTTTTAATGTCTTTTTTATTGGGGGCTATTATGTCAATGACCTAAATTGCCAGGTTGTTTTTCTTTTTAAAATGTTGATATGGAAACTTTTTTCGCATACCTGTTAAAAATGTGGAGGAAAAAGCCGGCTAAGTGCGAGTTGGACTGGTGCTCGCGAGACTAGAAAAACTGACCGTCATTCAAGAATAGATTATTTTTAAAGGTGAGTTTTACAATAAATCAAAGCAGAAAAAATTTAATAAAACTAATTTAAACGTCATTCAAATAAGTAAATTTATGATACATTATTATAAATATGATTATATATGTACATCAAAAAAAAAAACAAGAAAAATGGCATGAGTTATGGTAAATTAAATGGTATTTTACAAGAAAAAACTTAGTCCTTCCGCTTGCATGTCGACGGGATGGGAAATGTGGTCGAGTTGAGAATATGGACGACTTGACAATGTAGCTAAGTTGGGAATGTATCTACATTGGTAATATGGATAAGTTGGTAAAATGGGCGAGTTGGAAATGTGGTCGAGTTGAAAATATGGACGACTTGACAATGTAGCTAAGTTGGGAATGTATCTACATTGGTAATATTGGCGAGTTGGAAATGTGGACGAGTTGAGAATATGGACGAGTTGGCAATGAAGACGACTTGGTAATACGGACGAGTTGGTGATATGGAAGATTTGGCAATAAAGACGAGCTGATAATAAGGACAAGTTGGTATTGTAGACGAGTTGGGTGTATCGTCGAGTTGGGAATATGGACGAGTTGGAAATGTGGATGAGTTGGCAATATGGATGAGTTGGTAAAATTGACAAGTTGGGAACATGGACAAGTAAGCAATGTGGACGAGTTCGCATTATGGACGAGTTGGCAATGAAGACGAGTTGAATACGGACGGATAGACGAGTTGGGTGTATCGTCGAGTTGGGAATATGGACGAGTTGGAAATGTGGATGAGTTGGCAATATGGATGAGTTGGCATTGTGGACGAGTTGGGAATATGGATGAGTTGGCAATAAAGACGAGTTGGTAATATGGACGAGTTGGCATTGTAGATGAGTTGGGTTTATGTACGAGTGGGCAATGTGGATGATTTGGCATTGTGTACGCGTTGGGAATGTAGACGAGTTGGAAATATGGACGAGTTGGAAATATGGACGAGTTGGAAATGTAGACGAGTTATATTTGTGAACGTGTTGGCATTATGGACGAGTAAGCAATATGGACGCGTTGGAATTGTGGACAAGTTGGGAATTTGGACGAGTTGCCAATGGAGACGAATTGGTAATATAGACGAGTTGGCGATGCAGATGAGTTGGGCGTATGAACGAGTTGGCAATGTGGATGTGTTGGGTGTGTGGACAATTTGGCATTGTGACCAGATGGGAATATAGACGAGCTGACATTGTGGAGGAGTTGGCAATGTGAAATAATTAACATGTTACCCTAACATGCGAAACTTGATGGTAGAAATAACCTACATATGATGCAAACTTAAAAAAATCGACGCGCTCAAGAATAAATCATATTTGAATTAATGACATCTGGCTGATCATTCTTATTCTCATTCAAAATAAAATTTGACAAAGTCTGCTGTCAACATAACAAATTGATTTTATAAGGCTTCCGTTTTTACCGACTATGGTAAGGAACCCTAAAATTAGGTAGTATAGTCTTGATAGTATAGATAGCATCTCCCTCACTCTTCTGTCAGACACTATTTCAATGAGAGGAAAGACGAAAGTTTTAATTTGGAATTCGGGTATTAGGCCTTCAACTCTAAATTTATTGAAAAAAATATGTCTTAATATTCTTTTTTCAAACATTTTTAGCTGTTTTATATGTATATTGGATTTTATTAATTACCTACACATATTTGACACATTCTTTTTTATATGATTGATGATGATGACATGGCAGCACCCATATTAAGAAAATTTGCACGATCTATTGAATTTCATTAAAAAAACAAGCATTGATAATAGTGGTTTTTCGTGTATATATTATAAACGTTTTATACTCTCTATTTCATACAATTGAGTTTATGTAACATTTTTTATTATCACTTTTTTTAAGTATTTACGATTATAAATGAATACATAAACAGTTACGCACTACATGATTTCCTTTTTAAAATCTGCGTTTTGAGTGACCAAATCTGTCGTTTCGATTTATGTGCTATTTCTGGAAATTGATAGAAATCGATCAAATCGATAAATGTATGTCCTGAAGAAAGAACAACAAATTAAAATTCTACCAATCTTATGTTCGGTCCTATGAAAATATGTCAATTATTTTTTTAAGATGTGGAACTATTTTTATGAATTAATTTTTTCCATAAATCGAATAATATGCATTTTATTTGTGAAACAGATCAGCAGATCACATGTCATTAATGCACAAGTTATTTTTACAAAAGAGTTGAAAAAGTTGTCACGATGAAGCTGGCAGTTGGCTATCAGGCCTGGCTCTAGCCTGGCATGTTTTAACGTTTTTAAAACATAATTTTAACCTGTTTTTTTACAGTATTTATTCTTCGTTCGCTAAAAACTTCTTATCGATAAAGTAAATATTTTCTGTAACACTACCGGATTTCCATATTCTAGCGGCGGTTCGACGCCGCAACGGGCCTCTAGTATATTATAATAATAAATTGATGAAGATATAATTTTAATACCGTTTATTCTTTCTTACGCCGCTCCACCCAACATAAGGAAAAGATAAACTAGATTCCGAAACAACCTTTACTTTGCCGTTAATCAACTATTATTCCCACACATCAACATAGGTTGGGGTTTATAACCTGCAAATAAGCTTGTAATCACAAAAAAAATGTAATGTAACTGCAAATGTCCGGTTCAAGCTCCAAGCTTTTTATACCTATGGGCTACATGATTTTGCTTCTTGTTTAATTTCATGATTCTAGGTCAACGGAAGATTTTGTTTGATTCCCTTGCCAGCGTCAACAGATTCAGCTTAAAACGCTTTTTATTTAGATTGCGTTGATTTATAAATTTATTTTTTCTGGGCTCGAAGAAGTAACAGAAATGAATATTACTCGTTGATATTAATTTCAGCTTGATACCTCCACGTTGTTCACAAGAAAAAACTTTAGATAGCCGGACAGCTAGACAGATAAACAGACCGACAGCATAGTGATCCTATAAGGGTTCTGTTAAACCCTAAAGTTAAACAGAAAAGGCATATTTCTGTAAAAATACCGAAACACTGACTAGAAACATTGTAGTCACACGCACACGATAGATCTAACTAAGAAAAGTAAAATCCTTACTCTAATCACCATGTAAGTATACCAATCTCGTCGACATTGTGTCACGAAAATGTAAGCCTGATTCATAGTAACTCGTTTGTAAGTGTCATTTTTTATCTCTTAATCTCGTTTCGCGCTTTTGTTTATTTCTATTTAGAGGAACCTATTCACGACAATTCGCCTTTTATTTGATAAGCAAAACATGAAAGTAGAAATGCGTTGCTTAATATTTCTAATTTAAATAAAAAAATGGAAAGCTTAGTGTTAAAGATACCGTGGGGTATGATAACTTGCTGGTATAGCGATTAGGAGCCAGTGCCAACTGGTTAGTGAGCATTATGCATTCAAGCCCTCTGCTTCTGGTTCACTTTAGCTGGACCGTTACGCCTCTGACCCTTACGACCCATGCACACTACCAAACCAAACTCACAATGTTTCTTTCTTCTTTCGGGGGCTTGAAAAAGTCCTGTTTATCGGACGGAGGATGAATTCTTAACTCTAGACCTGAGCTTTTCACAGAGTTTCAGTAAGGCCTACACTTCAGTTTGGCACGTTGATATGTGTGGAAAAAGTGTGTCTTCTTTTTCCACACATATCAACGTGCCAAACTGATCTCAATCTAGATAACGATCCTGGACTATGAAGATTCTATACCAAAACATCATGAATGGTAGCTAGTAAAATATTACTTAAATTACTAAAGAATAAAAAGCGACCCTCAGAAGGCGAGTGGAAAACCGATAATTTTGGTGTACTTTCGTCATACTCGACGAATCAGAAGTGTAGTCAAGATCTTTTTTTTACAGAGGGAGGGAACAAAACCGTCTGACTCCTGACCCTCAGCCATATTTAAGCTATTTTCGAGAGTTATCACGAATTTTCGTCGTCACGTAGGGTCGACTTCAAAGCCTCACAAACAGTCTGATTCGAAAGACTTTAACACCATAGACATAGTGAGGGTATACGGAAAAACTCCCTCTCAGCGTTAGTGGACTACGAAAAGGCCTCCGATTCGACAAGTCGACTACCGGTGTGTCCAATGTGTTCAAGTGTTTGTAAAACACAGTTAGATCCAACTTCGCGAATGAGGTCAATCATCAGCTGGGTAGTGTTGAGGATGACAAGGCTCAGCAATGTACGGTCGAGTTATCGTCTAATATTGCGCAGTGTCTTGAGACGAAAGTCTTTGACCGGACTTGGTGTTACCAGTGATGAGCGGCCTGAAACCTGGTTTGGAATGTGTCTGCGAGATCGTTTTCCACAATGTCAAGCAGCCAATGTAATATTATATTTTGCGCATAATATGTATGTGTTGAACAGGCGGGTCAATAAGTCAATAAAAGAGAACACCCGAGTAGTAAAACAAATCCCATCCCTACATACAAAGTCATATTTAATTTAAATTTCTATATATGCTTAGGCCTACGATACACATCCCATTGATATGAATTCTGTAATACAATCAATATTAATGATAAAAATGCTGCCTAAAAAGAATTTTGCTCGAACGATTCTATCTCATCTGAATGCGGGACTCGGAACGGGTTGAAGGGCCCTTGGGACTTTCATGCAGCGGCGGTTATAACGTAGCCTTCATACGTTGGGCATGGAGAATGTCGAGAACGATTTTGGAGAATTGAGCAAACTTCTCCGAATACAAAAAACGTGGACGGTGGTTTCGTTTGTAGTTATAAAAAAAGTATTGATGGAAAGAACGCGTCAGAAAAAAAGAAATATATGAAGTATACTGATCATTATGCAAATAAAATATGTGAAAAAGAAAATGTGAGCTATTAATGCCACAGTGTCGTAAAGCAACGAATATTGTCACAAAAATGGGTCGGGAATATGTAAGTATTTTTTAAATATTATAAAATGATAATATTGGATTGTAAATGAATTTTCTAGGGCGAGATAATATCTTAAATGCGCGATACAGGCTTTATATAGGAGCGCTGTGTTATCCATACAGCGCCATCTGTTGGCAAAAAATCCTTTTTCTTCTCATCACGCCGAAACGGCTGGGCGGTTTTATACCAATTTTGTTACAAGGATAGCTGCACATCCAAAGGTTAGTGTTACTTACATTGATTGACAATATCTCTCTGAAGATCTCATGGATATGGAACGCTTGAAATTGTTTTCATAGTTGAAGTTTTTACTATAGTGATAATATTCTGTTATAAAAGATTGGACGGCTATTAGCTCCTATGAGATTGGGCTTTTCAATCAAAATACAAGATTCGGAATCGCAAGGTTGCACCGCGCAAGACACCATGGACTTTCTTGAAGTTTTAGGACGATACTAAACCTATTAATGGACCATTCAGAGAATCCCATCCAGTTTGGGAATGATTTCAACGCCCCGTGATGAAAGTGAATAACATATTTACTTAGTACACGTAAGTAAATGCCCTGTGACCTTGATTAACGCAGTACTTTAACCGGCAATCCAGAGGTACCGGGTTCGATTCCCGGTCTCGTCCCCCAGGTAACTAATTTTAATTTTTCTTGGGCTTTGATATTTTTGTATCAATAATTTAATTGCATGTTTGGTAAAATCAATTTTAATTGTAGAAGCTGTAACAGAATCGATTCTAGGATATTGAAATATTATACAAAATTGTATTACTTAAATACAGTGTCATAATTATGCACCTATTTAAGTAATAAATGATAGGTACCTATAATTTCTTCTCATGGAAGATTAACTTTTATTTTGTACATAACACCTTTATCCATTGAGTTTAAGGCTTAAAAAAGATTTTTCAATGTGGGAAGGGTTTCATGAGAACTTTAAATGTTAATTTGTTTCATTGAATTAGGAAAAACCTTTTTTTTTTGTTAATGTTAAATTTCTGAGACAAAGAAATGAGTAATACATCTCGTAAAGTATTCTGATTTGAAGAAAACCGCCACATAGATATTCTTACCCAATGAGCGAGTTGGAAATTCAACACATTAACAATTTAACACAATACAAATAAAAGCAATCTGGAAGAACCAACAGTAGGGATGTTGAAATTCCCGGCATAATAATATAATCATATGCCAATTTCTGTAACACGCAATACGTAGTGAGCCCTACACCTCCAGAATCAAAGTCATGGCAGGTGTCGCAGTAAAATGGACAAGGTTGTAGTGTAAAGCAAACTTCCTCTTCACAGGCCATTTATTTACAAGCCTAAAACCGTTGACAAAGACATTGCATATTCATGACTCGATCCATAGTTGCCTTTATGAATAAATTGGCGAAGGAAAATGTATGGCTAATAGGCACCTAAGCTTTTTCGAGATGCGGTTAGTTTATTACATGGTCCCATGATTGTAGACACATTTATTAAACAAATAGCCAAAGGCATGCCGGGTCATATTGTGTGTTGGGTTCCGTACCTGTTGTTATAAGTTGTAAACAATTAATTAAATCGCTTGTAACTCGAGAATGAAAGAGAAATATCCTTATTTATACAGGAAAAGTTTCCTTTTAACTTTGTTTGCTTGGAGATTGCCTCCTCACCGCGCGCCTCTTGAACTGCGTGCCTGCTTACTGCGCGCCTGCTCGCTGCGTGCAATCTTGCGTACATACAACCGGTCCTGCACCTTCAACCCTTTGCTACACACCCTCACTGATTCCAATGAAGTCGGACCCATTTCTTTTATACAACACAATACTTTGATACAGTCTGCCCGAAACCACTGCCAAAAATTGGATACTAAATATACGACCTCGACCTTTATCTTCTGTTGTTCTTTTTTATATACCTTGCCTGTTCCGTGGACTTTCAAGGCCTTGGAACTAATGAGACAATTTATATTATTACTAACGTAGCTCTCATGCATAAAAATTTTACGTTTTGCTCAAACGGTGTCTGTTTGTACAACAGCAGTAAGTAGTAAACGAAGTAACGAATTATTCGATATTCACGCCAAAATCGTTTCTTTCTATTCGTAGTACAGGACAATTTGATTTCCCCTGTTACCCTTCATTGGATATGCATTTATTTTGTATTAAATGATACCTAATCATGTTCCCGGCCAATTCATAGAGCCTTGTCATATCAACGACATTGCAATCTTCAGTTTATGATCGAGTGCTTCCCAAAAGTTGTCCAGTTTCTTGAAAACAAATTGTCCCTTGTGACGTCCAAAATTTCTTGACGTCAAGAAAACGTCACGAAATTAAAAATATTAAACCATCAATTTTATAAATGTATTAAATTATAAGATTACTTACTTTTTGTTTTGAAATTGCGTCAGGAAATATTTTTATAAACGCTTTCATGAAGGGATAATTTCTTTTCAAGAAAGTGGACAACTTTTTGAGAAACACTCGATCATATTTTATTGTTTTACCGTTACTGGAAAATATTTAATATACCAAAGTATGGAGGAGGTAGAAGATAAAATTGTGTTCATTAAAAGCGAAACGGGGAAGGACATTATTATTTAAAATTAGATATACGAGTAAATAAAATTTTCGAGGTAATCTTTGATTTTACGAGTTGACGATGCTTCAATCTGTTATCGTGTAGTGCGTCTATTGCTATCGATAACACTAACAAGGTGCTCAGGCAGAGTGTTCATACGTGCAAGCCAAATGCCAAAAAGCGTTTAAAAATTAAGTCGATGTGTTAAAGGCTTGAGATAATTTTTATTTTACAATGTGAAGTATCCGCATAGAACTACCTGCGTGGCAACGTCTATGGTCGCCAAAAAACACAATAAAACATATTAAGATTATTAAGTCACAAGTCTCACACACTGACAGTGTGTCGTCGTCCAACAGAACTACAAATAGATGTTAATATTTAAATAATATTCATCATCCGCATTCATCAAAGTATAACCGCTTGTATTGTTTCTGTTTCGGTGCCGCCGTTTTATACGTACACGTTAGTAGAACCTCATTGTTTTATAAAAAAAAAACTCGGTTTAATTTTTTGCCGCATATATTGAAAATTTTCTAGGATGCCCACGAAATACAGTCCTGTTAAAGCTACACCACACGATGTTTCTTTAGACAACTGCACAGCAAAAGTCACTAAGACTATGTAACCAGTACAAGAAGTTTTTGAAAAACAGTTTGAGGAGTAGCGAGGTCCGTGGGTGAATCAAAACTGATTTCAAATTTCGTAACGGTCAGATATTCGTTGTGTTGGCGACAACACAAAGCACTTAACATTAAGAAGAGTACATTCAAGAATATTGAAGATATTTCATTGCCAGAGATAATTTGTGAAGACAACGAACACAATATCTATGTGTTTACTGCACCCCAAGCTAGAGAAACTATTAGAACAACAGTCAGTCACTTGGGACATGGTACATTCAAAACTACCTCCCCAACCGTTTTACCAACTCTATACACGCCCTACGCTGACTTGTGAAAATGTAACTAAGTATGAATTTACGACGCTTTGTTGTCTAATAAATTAGAAAATATATACGAGCTGTTAATTAATTAATTATATAATACTATTAATTGTCTTTTGATTCTATGAAGTCAACTGAGGAGACGATTGGTATAAGACACAGGGGGCTCAGGGGGTGGAGCCTCCCACACAAAGAAAACCAACAAATGATGAATGGAAAAGGTATAAATCTTCTTATTTGCAAGATCGTCGCAGTCACTTCCCTCAAAAGCCAGGGTTCCACATTAGAAGTTGTTATAAGTACATACAACGCCCGGTATTTCGAGGTCAATGTTATATGTCGCTTGCTCACGTGCTACTTGTGCTGAAGGTTTGATTATTGTTTTAACTGAATCTTTTCGTCCTCCACGTCCACTATTGGACCACGATTCTGTCGTAATAGAAATGCAAAAGCTGAGAAACAATCCTCTTATACCCATGTATCGATTTTTGAGAGAGCCCCAAAGATTATGTCAAATTATTTTCATAACGTACAATCACTACGTAAACAGTTGCAGGATATAGTGAGCGATCCTCAGATAATGGCCTCCGATATTTACCTTAGCCGCTTTCGGCTGCTTTAAAGCTTCCTTCGACATCCCGTAATTTTTTTCATAATTCTTAATTAAAATCACAAATCAACCGGTGAAGAGAAAATAACGAATGAATTGTTAAAATCTCTATCGGAACCTATACCTACAGAGACCTTTACAATCAATATTTAACAATATACTGGAAAAAAGAACAACCCCAAATCAGTGGTCCAAATCCACATTGACATTACTACATGAAAAAGGAGATAGAACTAATCTGAACAACTGATACTTATTTTCTAATTAGAATGCTAGTCAGTCACTTAGACATAATCATTTGGCTTAATCTTACTCATTAAAAACATTTAAAAAACTAATTAGTCTAATTACTTACGTTTTTAAAACGTAGTTTAGATCTGAAAAACCACTTCTGGTATGTTATAATAATTATGTAGTAACAACTTTTACATGTCTGATATAACTTTGTTACTTTTTATTCATGTCATCTTAATCTGACTTAAACACTTAACGCAAATATAATCAATTGGCATGTGTTTGCCACTGCAGGGTTAATTAATAATGATTTCGAAATATTATAGAATAACATTCTGCATTCTCATTTATAATACTAATTTAAGTTTTAATTAGAATGTTAGGCAGTCTATCAGACATCATCATTTGGCTTATTTAAAACTAAAAAAATTTTTTTATAAAAGATAACAGTCTAAATTCTCAATTATACTTATTTTCTAATTAAAATGCTCGTAGTCAGTCTCTTAGACATAATTATTTGACTTAATCTTACTCTTTAGAAAATCAAAATACTGATTACACTCCGGATTTTAATTAGGCGAACTAACTTGACAGCTCAAAGTGTTGTCAGGAATAGAAAAAAATAAATAGTGATTGGTTTATGTCGATACAAATATGTCGATATAACCTTAACAATACATCCATAGACACTTAATTATGTTGTAATACGGTTTATATTCGTTTAAAAATGTACAGTTATCAGTGTATTCGATAGTACTATGGAACTGTCAAGAAAACAAAAAGGCGGACAGCGTTCTTAGCGATGTCCTAAAATAAAGTTCGTTCGATGTAAGTATTTTAATAGCAACCGTTTTTTAGGGTTCCGTAGCCAAATGGCAAAAAACGGAACCCTTATAGATTCGTCATGTCTGTCTGTCTGTCCGTCTGTCCGTCCGTATGTCACAGCCATTTTTTTCCGAAACTATAAGACCTATACTGTTGAAACTTGGTAGGTAGATGTATTCTGTGAACCGCATTAAGATTTTGATGCAAAAATAAAATAATAATAATAAATATTGGGGGCTCCCCATACTTAGAACTGAAACTCAAACATTTTTTTTTCATCAAATACATACGTGTGGGGTATCTCTATGGATAGGTCTTCAAAAATGATATCGAGGTTTCTAAAGTATTTTTTTCTAAACCGAATAGTTTGCGTGACAGACGCTTCCAAAGTGGAAAAAAGTTGGTCCCCCCCCCTCTAACTTCTAAAATAAGAAAATGAAAAATCTAAAAAAACATATGATGTACATTACTATAAAAACTACCAACGAAAATTGTTTTGAACGAGATCTAGTAAGTAGTTTTTAGGGTTCCGTACCCAAAGGGTAAAAACGGGACCCTATTACTGAGACTTCGCTGTCCGTCCGTCCGTCCGTCCGTCCGTCCGTCTGTCACCAGGCTGTATCTCAAGAACGGTGATAGCTAGACAGTTGAAATTTTCACAGATGATGTATTTCTATTGCCGCTATAACAACAAATACTAAAAATAGAATAAAATAAATATTTAAGGGGGGCTCCCATACAACAAACTTGTTATAGATTATAAATATATATATATATATATATATATATAGGTACCTACGGAACCCTTCATGCGCGAGTCGGACTCGCACTTGCCCATTTTTTTAATACCTAACTTTGCACCTAATTTATATGGGGCGGTATACATACCAGGTGCAAACTTAACTTAACCACTTAGGGATGGAAAGTGTTTGTACGGAACCCTCGGTGCACGAGTCCGACTCGCACTTGTTTTATTATTGATTCGTGTAATAAAATTATTAGTTAGATTTCAAACACAATAATTCAAAATTTATGAAATACGTAATGTCTACTTTTTTTAATGCTGTTTAACTAAACATCTGGTAGGAACTGGTTTTTTTAATTCTTTAAATTAGCAAGGAAAAGCGTGTGATTCGTTCACGACAATATATATTAGTGTAAAGATTATAAAAACAACAGTTGCTAGGAAACAAATAGCAGAGATATAAAAAGAAGTATAGCATAGACAATGAGTCCATGCTCACGTTATCAACCTTCTTCTTAACATAATTATCGATATTAACAACACTAGCGAAACTGTGGCAACATTCGTGTGCAATGAACTGTCAAGTTAGTTCGCCTAATTAAAATCCGGAGTGTAGTTACGTATTTAATAAATAGTATATATCAGCAAAAACAACTACTTCTCGAATATAATAGGGGCAAGTGCTGTACCTGTGGACACTTTCCAGAATTTGACCTTTAATCAGTTGTTAGACCAAAACTACGCGTATTACCAATAAATTATTTATTCTGTTTTAATCACAGTTAAACAAT
Source organism: Apotomis betuletana (assembly GCA_932273695.1). Taxonomy (NCBI): domain Eukaryota; kingdom Metazoa; phylum Arthropoda; class Insecta; order Lepidoptera; family Tortricidae; genus Apotomis; species Apotomis betuletana. Next base: position 29,900,681 of record OW026298.1, on the reverse strand, counting down.
CTTTAAAGTCCACATATGTTTTCTACGCTAGCTATCCGGAGATGGCGGATAAAAAATAAAATAAAAAAGTACTCATTTTGTCCATAGGTACATCTCCTGTTTGTACCTATGGACACTAACAACGTACCTGTGGACGGTAACGTACCTATGGACAATAATCAACAACATTGTTTGAAACACAATAAACTTCTAAAATAACGTAATTAACAACATACAATTAATCAACATGTAATTATAAGTTGTTCTGCATATCGTAATTACTTTTTTTTGTTCTTGGACTGTAATATTCTTAGCAGAATCTCAAGTATAATTATGGGAATTTAAAAAGCCTCTATAGTCAGCAGATTTAGCATAATCATCGTTTGACACTTTACATTCTTAAGGAAAACCTCATTTTCTTTATGAAAAATAATCAACAATCAATAACAACATAATGTTAAGTAATCAAACAGCTGTTGCTCCTCAGTAGGTATTGCTAAAGATCCTCTTGATATCATGTTTGAGGAGTTCTAAGCCTTCTTCACCAATATTTCGACAGTAATGATTTTTTTTTGTATTTAAAAATTATCGAATTTGGGATTTTAAACGTCTCTATGGCTTTCCTTACTGAAGTCAGAATGTCCAGGCATATCTTGTCTCTTTTTTCCCAGTTTTACTACGAGGCACTAAATAAAACAAAAATATTAATTTTACTGTCCACAGGAACATTCAGTATAATTGTACCTATGGACAGTCCACAGGTACATTTACGGAGGTGTCCACAGGTACAATTTCGGCGGTTTTTATTTTGAATTCATACCGGTCACTATTAATGCTACCTACGACTAACGAAATCTTGTAGAAATAACGTTTGCACCACATAAATTAATATGCCACTGCAAAGACACCCGTAACATTTGCAGATTTTGCATTAAACATACTTAAAAAGAAGGAAAAAAACTTACTTTTTGTCACAAAAACTTTCGGCAGCCATAAACCACTCAGTTTCTGCCATCCTTAAAGATGGCGACTAGCTAGTGTTGCCATATGAAAAAAATGCTTTTCAAATAAGTGATTGCTATTGGTCTATGGTTATTCGTTTTCTTGGTATGAGTAGTGTCCACAGGTAAAACCGTCCACAGGTACAGCACTTGCCCCTACGTATAAGAGAGTAAAAACTTTTACATAATTTGTCAAAGCCAGGTTGGGTAAGAGAAACACATCGGGGTACTTAAGGGAAACACTTAAAATAAATCACAGTATATGTGGTAAATCCGATTTTTAGAAACAGTTCTAGGTAAAAAAATAATAAATGTTACTGTACATAGTAGTTGATCGTTTTATGTCTATTAAAGCTATAATATAGAAAATATTCCAAAATGTTCCACTTCCCCCATGTGTTTCTCTTACCCAACCTGACTTTAATTTTTTATTCATGTTGTCTTAATCTGGCTCAAAACATTTGTCGCAACTATAATCGTCGGCATCGGCATTTGTTCGCCGCTGCAGGACTTACATACCCAATTTTTACATGCAATGCCTTTTATCATTTCATGAGAGATAGACAGTTTTTGACGATTGCAAAGCTTACATAAAAACTTTCGAGATACTACCGTTTTTAATGATTTACACGACGGCGGTACGCTGTCTCGTTTTATTATTTTATATTTTTCGGTGACGTTGGGAGAGTTTTTTGTTTTCAAATAAATTTTTATCCAACTGGGGCCTGGTAACTGATGAATGATTTGGTCGTGGTTGTTCCCACCATGATTAATAATGTCTTATCGATATTTTCGTGACTCTTTACTGGTTTTAGGACCTTCACTCCTTTTAAAGGTTTTGGTGACCACATATTACCTGGCTTTCTTTTTAAATTATTTAAACAGGTTACATCTTCTCCTGCAATTGTGTAAAGCTAGTTTTCTCTGTTAACAGTATTACTGGTAGCGCTGGAATGATTCTGCAGATTAATCAGGTCTTGATCGACAAAATGGCGATTATCAGTGTCAAGGTCAAAGTTGGAAATTTCTGACAGTGTGATAACATCGGGATCAGAGACATGTACACCATGAGAACCTGGTTACCTCGTATATTGGTTTTTTTTTTATTACCTGAACAGGTCATATCGTATCCTGCAGTTGTGTAAAGCGGGTTTTCTCCGTTCGCGGTAGTCCTAGTATGATTCTGCAGTCTGATCAGGCTATGATCTACAAGATGGCAGTTATCGGCGTCAAGCTCAAAGTAGGGAATTTCTGACAGTGTAACATTAGGTTGTTCATTTTTAGTGTTGATATTGTCGAGATCAGAAATATGTACGCCACTCCGGTTTTGAGTAACTTCGTCGCAACTGAAGACATGGAGATCAATATTATTGATGTCTTGTATTTCAATCTGAGTTTGAGTGTCATTGCCGCCAAAGATCATAGCGGACTCAGTTTTTAAAATATCCTTGAGGTCGATCAAGCCCTGGTCAGTGTGAAATTTCATCTGCTGTGTCCATCAATTCCTCTGCCCGCTACGACTGGATTTTTAATGCACTTTGCTCCTCGTCAATCACGTCTTGAGTTGGAATGTCCTCAATGTTTCTGTTGTCAGAAAGCATTGTAGTTTTTAATATCGCTGACGTTTTGCCCGTAATCTTTTTTCTCCAGGAAAAATATGGACCTTCTGGGCGAAACATTGGCTCAAACCATGTTTGTCATCACAAAAGCAGCTCAAGTATCTAAATGAAATTTGGCCTTTTCGTTACCTCTATATACCATTGCAGGTAATTAGTAACAACAGCTAAGTATTTTTACTTTCTATTTGGTTTGATGGCTCGCCTCCTCTTACATATTTTGCCGCACCTTACCTTAATTCACTCACTTCTTTTTACGACCTATTTTTATTTTATTTCGCTTCTCTCAGTGAAATTAAATTACTTATGTGTGCGTTGTGCTATTTTAATGCCATCTGAGTATATACGACTACAGTTATTGTGAGTGTTGATGTGATATTCAATTTGCATTGTATTGTTAATGTTCTCGTTTAAATATTGACTACAATATTTATTCCTCTAAACGTGCTCAATTAATGTAGGCATTAATTTTGTAGAAATATCATTTGTGCTTAGGATCCCGTTTTCTGTCCTTGCATGTTCAAAATTGCTCTTGTAAATATTCCACTTTGCATATCAAGCTTAAATAATATGTCGACAATCTTAATAGCAATCCGATGTTTCGGCACTACATTGTATATTGTTGGCAACCATTAACAAACTAGAATGTGAGTGCATTGGCTCAATTAAAGCAGGTCTGCAATTCAAGCCAAGGGCAATAACGTGTTGTGGGATGTTATCTTTGATATATGGATAGGGCGAAGTGAACACGAAGTGCCAGGTGGTAGGGACACGTCAATTAACCTTGATAGATATTCCCGTTGTTCCGTTTACCACGCACTCTCTCCACCCCATCAAAGCTTGATTGCGGAATGTAATAAAGGAAATTATTACCGCAACGCCATAACTTGTATTATATTTATTTAATCAAGCTTCATTACACAGAACCGTACTCACGGGTTTGATTTCGTTACATACTTTTGGTGTTTCCGTAGCTAGATGAAAAAGGTATCCTTAAGGAAGCATAATCTATTACACCTAGCGCAGTTGTTCTAATTTCATGGAAAGACAGTTAAATTGTACCTCTGAGCCTCATACTTAAACACAGCTTATTTAGTTAAATTTTCATCCTTGAAATACATAGAGGTACGAAATACAATACGTAGTAAAACTGTAAACCAGTAAAATACAATCGAGACAAAAACGTGTTTTGTTTGTGCTTTAACATTAGATATAAATAATATCACCAAACGATCTCACAACAAAAGAAATCAATAACAGGATAACTATCGCTTGGAAGAGATACTGTTAAACCAAGAGCATGTCGGGCCACGCTCAATGTAGGGTTCCGTAGTTGCTCATCCTTCACAATAAACTGCTGTTTTAAGCCCGAGTTTTAAGTTAAGAAAGATTTTAAGCTCTATAAAAAGGTCGTAAACGCCCTAGAAACTGAAATCACTTATTACCTTCTGGAAGTCAACTTACGTCCTTTAAGAGAAAAAATATGAAATTTGGCGATAACTCAAAAACGGCTCGACCGATTTTGTTCAATATAGTTGTCATTGTAAGTACTTATAAGGCCTCATTTACATGAATTTTACCGATTTTTTTTTACCCGTGCTTGAAAAGTTAGAGGACACACTATTTTTTTTGTTTTCGGAGCGAATATTTACAAAACTGCTGACTATCAAAAAATAATGTTAAGAGACCCCTATTATTTTTACAACACCTATTCAACGACACCCCACACACTAGTGTTGAAAAGAAAAAAAAAATCACCCCCACTTTAAGTGTTCGAGATACCCGAAAAAAATGTTTAATTTTTTTTAATTTTTATTTTACCGTTCTGTCGGCGTTATACATACACATACTCATGCCAAATTTCAGATTTCTAGTACGAATGATCACGGAGCTAAGCCGCGGAAGGACGGACGGACGGACAGACGGACATGGCGAAATTATAAGGTTTCCTAGTTGACTACGGAACCCTAAAAACTGAAATGGAACTGGACAGGCCATCTTATAAGAACCTATAGGGAAAAATGGGCTAAAGATGTGATGGAGTGGTGCCCTAGGTACAACAAAAGAAAGCAAGGTGGTCAATACCGGAGGTGGGAAGACGACATAAAGAAAACAGCAGGAACAACATGGATGAGAACAGCGAGAGACAGATTGGATTGGAAAAATCTTGGGGAGGCCTATGCTGGAAAGCAAGACATTCAATGACTGTAGACAAAGGCTGATATTATTATATTATTATTATAACACATCTTTAGACTAATTTAATAGTACATTACTGCAGACGCCGGGAAAGAGGGGCTTGCCGGGTGAGTAGGTATAGACGGCCGAATGTAGGGGGGCCGGATTGTGATAGTTATGAAGCCGGCAAGCCCTTTTTAAGGCTAAGGCATGTATAGTGCTGTTCTCAGCTGTTTAGTCTCTTCATGAACACAGACGCCATGTTTAAAAAATTACTCCCCCGCCTAGATCTTCAATTTTGTATGAAATTCCTTTACAGTTCTCTTGAGTTGTTCCGCCCGAAGCGTGACACTTCGAAGCCTGTTATAACGCACGTTATGACGACATTTCATTCCATGTTTGAGAAAAATGTCTCATATACAATATATTATTTGTCAAGTGCCCTATGATACCTGGCTGCTGCCATTGCAGCCAATGCCTCATATTTTATTTATTATGCGCCGATGTATTTGTTAAGAGTTTGTGCAAATTTATGTAATAGCTAGACGTGCATTTTCAGTTTAATTAATAAGATCATAAATAAAGATGCCAGATTGCCGGCAAAGTCTCCAGGAAATAAAATGAGAAACCGGAACGAAAAATAACAAACCATGCCTTTAATTACAAAAATTACAAACACCAACTGACTTGTTGGTAATCCAGCCTTTATTTATAAACTAAATTACCAATTTTATAAGCGTCATTTTTGGTTGAGTGGGTTGTCAAATAATTGTTAATTAACTTTTCAAGTACTTAATAATTTCTGTTTATTGACTTACTGACTAAAGAAAATGTCAACAGAAATAAATAAAGCCATTAACGTTTCTGAGTTAAATTTAGATCCACAGTCCCAGAAGAAACAAACAAAAGAAACAATTTCATGAGCTACCTCAAATTATTACAAAGTTGTAATTTATTTAGTAGCAAGGTTACAAAATTAATTTCAAATTTCCCTCTGTCCGTAAAACGAATAAAAGTAGTAATTGCGTTACTTGAAAAGAAACTTTCGGTTTAATTGTGTATAATGGCTTTGACGTCCCTTCATTTATTGAAGGGCTCATTGAAGTTAATTGGTAATTAACTTGACTTAAAATAGTTTTTCCTTTTCGGTACATTTGTAGGCCCAAATTACCAAGCCTCTTAAGGCAATAAAAATGTATTACTCATTGAATATATTTTGGGTCTATAGTCTACAGTCTACAATCGATGGTACTTACTTGTATAAGAATGAGGCCAGTTTAGTAGGTACTAAATTTGTATAGTGGTCGTCTCTTTTATCCATCTGGAATTATGTTGTTTTGAATAACGCTGAACATGTACCGTTTTGATTAAGTAATAATTCTACAATAACAAATCATAGCCACAATTTATTGCATGTGTTTAGTAGCAAATTTCAAGAACTCTACTCTGTTGTTAACAACGTTAGAACAAATTCCGGTGTCAGAGACTAAATTGAAATCTACTTAACTATTTATTATCCAGAGAACGAATAAAACGTAGAAGCATAACTAGTGTCAGAAAATGATACCACGAAAACTGGGTCAGAAAAGGCGGGGCGTCAAAATTGCGTCAAGCGGCTGTCTATTTACACATGGCGCCGCAGCGTGTCAGTCGCATTAAATTAACTATTTCAAGTTCCAATGTAAAAATATATGCCTTGCTGTTCAGTAAAATCTATTTAGTGATATGGGACCCTTTTTTTTTTCAACCGATGGAGTTGAATTTTGGCTATTATCGTTCTATGATATTTTTAAGATTTTAAATTTGCTCCACCGAACACCTCGCCCCCTGCCTGCTATACGGCCACTTCTCAAAAAACCATTTTTTCGAGAAATCGCTTGTTAAAGTTTTGGCAGCGTAGTGCGTGGTAGTAAAACGGGGATTATTTACTCCCTGAGTTTTAGGTCAATTCATTTCTGATTTAGCTCTTTTTACTCAAGATGATAATTATAATGCTTCTAATAAATACATTTTTTTTTGTATGAAACATGTATATTTTTTAAGATACAAGGCCGTTAAGTCAGGTACTTAGAGTTGTGGCCGTATTGCAGACACATTTTGTTGAAATTTTGAGATGCGTCCAAAACCGCACAAGAAAATTATACACCCACGAAAATAGTTAAAATACCTTTATTAATCAACTTTTGTTACAGTAAGAACATCACTGTAAGCGATTATCAGTGCATCCTGCTTTTCTACTTTTAGGTTCAGGAATACTTGACGAAGACTGGTTCGCTTCAGAGTAGCAATTTATGTGGGTAGTATTTACTCACAGTTCCATTCTGGCATAGTCTCGAATAATAGAATTCCACCTAAGTTCAACCGCTCAAAAATAATAGCCATACAGAAACCAGGTAAGCCAGGCGACGACCCATAGATTTACCGACCAATTGCTCTACTTAGTTACGTCTGCAAACGTTTGGAGGGGCTAATCTACATCGAATCAAACCTATTGCCGACAAAATAATTCCTGTGGAATAGGCTGGATTCCTGGACTGCGTGGATCAGGTAATGCAGCTCACGACACACATAAAGGCTGGGTTTAAGAGGAAAGAGAAAACCGTGGCAGTCCTTATCGACCTCTCAGCTGCATTCGATACCGTATGGACACAGTGACTTTTCTATAAGCTCACGATCGTGGTGCCCTGTAGAAAGATTGTGAGACTAATTAACTCTATGCTCAGCAATAAGGGAATTTATCGTCTACCTTGAAGCTTTCCAAGCAAAGTCAGGAAACTGAACAATAGACTGCCACAGGGATCGGTCCTGGCCCTACTCCTGTTCAACCTACAACGCGATCTGGAATATCTTGGGAAATACTTTAAAAAATGCCGACTGCAGTCCGTTGCTAGTAAAACAAAAGTTGCGACATTCCATCTCTGCAGCTAAGAAGCAAATTATGGGCCAAAAATCGGCTTCGGAGAGACGGCGATGAAATTAAATCCTACACCATAGTACTTGGGTGTAACTCTAGACCGCAGTCTCACCTATGCGCCACATATTAGTTAGGGAAAAAGCTACAGACGTGGAATACGAGTAACATACTCCACAGACTAGCGGGAAATACTTGGGGAGCAACAGCTGATGTGCTACGCACTACCGGTTTTAGCCAAGTTTACTCCACAGCAGAGTAGTATTGCGCGCCAGTTTGGCTCAACAGCGCACATGTGCATCGGATAGACGTATAGCTAAACCAAACCATGCGATGTATATCGGGAACCATCAAAATGTAATCCTCTGGTTTGGCTGTGTTGAGTCATATAGCACGCACCCAACTAAGAAGACATCAGGCACTGGTCCACGAAGCACAAAAAGTCGTGGATCGTCCTGAATTTATGCAGAGTTCGCAAACCCGCCTCATCGGTTGAAGTCGAGGCACCCACCATACCATACTGCTCGAGACCTGCTGCAATCAAATTCTAACCTACTTGCAACTCAAATCACTCGACTTACTCAGAGATGCAAGTATAAATCCCACGGCAAAACCTCCTGGCTTCATTCTGCCTCGAAAACAATGGTGCCAGATCAACAGGCTCAGAACTGGGAGTGGGCGATCCCGAGACTTCCTCTACAGATGTTGTTGGAGAGACTCACAGTATAACGGCGACCCTGCAGACTTGTTTGTCCTCCCTCAGTAACGACGCAATTCATTGGATTAAAATCTTGAATTTAACTTATAATTGTATACAAAATGACTACATAATGGGAAAAATTATATTACAAGAAAACATTAAAATAAAACAAATAAACTTATACAAAAAGGCGGCTAAAACTATTAGAAAGTATTATGCTATACGAATAAATTAAAATAAATAATAAGTACTATAGGTACATACTGCTGTGACACAATCAAATGCCCTTTAATTCGCTTATATTTTAAAGGGATTCATCGGAATAACACTCGAATAATCTTAGGTTAATAATAATTAATTATACAATATAATTTATCAATTTTAGTTCCATGGGTTTACATCATTCATATTAGTCACTTATAGTATAGTATTCTTTTTGGCATAATTTATTTTTAATCGCTAATTTAAATTTATGAACAGGCAATGTTTGCATTTGCATTGGGACTTTGTTATAATAAAGTGTACATTGCCCAACGCATGATTTACTTATTCTACGGAGTCTACTTCAAGCGGGTACTAGATTGTTTTTGGTTCTTATATTTATGTCGTGAATGTCGCATTTTTTCTTAAATAGATGTTTGTTTTTATGTACATACAATAAATTTTCATAAATGGACTGAGAAGCAAACGTTAGAATACCGGATTTTGCAAATGACTCCCTTAATGAGGTTTTGGTATTTAGATTATAAATAGCTCTGACTGCTCGCTTTTGCAAGACAAATATGCAGTTAGTGTCTGCAGCATGACCCCAAGAGAATACCGTCAGACATTAGGCTGTGGAAATAACTAAAATACACAAGTCGAGCTGTATCCACGTCAGTGAGCATTCTTATTTTTCTAACAGCGTATGCAGCAGAACTGAGTTTCCTTGCTAAGGTGTTGATATGAGGTCCCCATTGCATTTTAGCATCCAATGTGAGCCCCAAAAATACCGTTGAATCCACGAGGTCCAGTCTGTTACTTTTTAATTCAATATTTGTAGATACTTGTCTTACATTAGGTAGAATAAATTTTATGCATTTCGTTTTCTTTTCATTCAGAAGTAGGTTATTAGCAGTAAACCAATCTACTACATCAGATAGAGAAGCGTTAACATTGTTGCAATCTAAATTCTGTCGGGTAATTTTAAAAATTAGCGAGGTGTCATCAGCGAATAATACAATATTATGCTTTCGTTTTACAAGAGAAGGTAAATCGTTGATGTAAACCAGGAATAAAAATGGGCCTAAGATAGAACCCTGTGGAACGCCCATTTCTATGATGCTGCCAGAGGATCTCATACCATTCACATCAACTTTCTGAATCCTTTCCTTTAGATAGGATTCCAGAAGTTTAAGTTTAGGACGCAACTCAAAAAAATTATTATAAATTAATGTTATACAGCCATAACTCCAAAGTGGCTGTCTTGCAGGGAGTCAACTGACAATTTTTGGTCAGATCCATAAGGCCACTTGTGGAAAAAAGGCCTTTAAGGACACTTTTTCTTATACCTCTCGAAATAAGGTCGTAAATTAGACAATTCTGAATACGAATCAGCAATAATCCGAAAAAAAATTTTTTTATGAGGTGTGGCCGTATATAGCAGGCAGGGGCGACCTATGTTTACAACGATTACAGTCAATATTAAGAAACTCTGCTTCATTCTGAGCAACAGCTTTCACGCGATTAAATAAATTTAAAAGCGCAAAACTCTGACCTCGAAGGTGTCCAGAAGTGGTTGCCCGCTAACAACAGTAACTGCAAAAAATGTGGGGACTAACTAGGTACTGAAATATTGGTGCGAGAATAGAAAACCCACAAATTACATGAATCTCGACGAATTCTCGTAGGCGTTAGTTCGGAGGGCATTACCATTCTACATCAATAACTTGGAACATGAAGCAATGTTGTTGTTTAATGCTGTGTTTGCTCTCCAAAATCTTTGATTTAGTAATTTCTGACTTTGCTTGCTTGCACCGGGAAAGGAATTTACAAAGTTGCTTTAATCGAATGAAATTTTGTATAGAAAATGATGGAGAGGAGTAAAAAATGTAAAAAAATTGCGCGAATATCTTCAATAAAACTATTCTAGCTATTCTAAATATATTTCAAAAATAACTCAGTGACCTACGTACCAAGAGTGAAAGGAGTTGTAGTAAAGTTGAATGACGGAAAGACAGCTGGAAACCCTACCTAGTAGAATTAGCTGGAGCTGAAAACATCCCAATCCCACGTGGCCGATGACCGAATACTGCTCAAGGAAACTGCAAGCACGAGTCAATTTATTCTGTAAGGCCAGCTCGCATGCGTTCTCAGCTGTGGCATATCTTAGATTACCGCTGATCGACGATACGTGGCATTTCGTAATGGCACGCGCACGGTTAGTTTCACTCAGTATTGCCCCGACTTGAATTCCATGCCGCCGTCATGGACACCTACCGCACCTCGGTCCCATGAACTTCTACAAACCCATATCGAAAAGTGACTGAATCTTCATTATTAATGTACGATTTTGTAGTGTAAGTTTCGCTGGAATTGTCTAAGGAAATCCTCATAACATTCCTGTCAAACAAAATCTGATATAATATATCACATAATGAACAGTATTTAATTAAAACGAAAATGAGAACAATTCAGATATTTGTCAAGTGTTTATATTTGACTGCGAACCGTTAATTTCATAATAATGTTAAAGTTTAAATGTAGAAAAACCTACTTAAATACCAATATTGGTAAAAGTAAACTCGGCAATAGTGTAACATAAATTTTCCATACCAACGGCTGGGAAGCTGCGCTCAAACGAAGGCGTAACTTTGGCGTGTAAGTTGACTTGTAGATAAGAACGAAGCTCTTTAGTACCTACGATAGGAAAGTGGGACATATTTAATTATAATAACATTTCATTTAAACGAACTACCCAAGATTGTTTATTTCAAATGAAAATAAATGCACATTATTTCTTCTGTTTAATGTAACCTTGATCCTTAAGAATGGTGTCTAATTGACTGATAGAGGATGCCATTTGGTATTAAGTCCGCTATTATTTGTACTGACTTTTGTTTTGTGTAATAACTAGTCTTAATAAGTAGGTAAATGGTTATGATTATATACATAGTTACATGAGTATAGGTCGCCTAAATATCAGATTATCAGATTAACGCAAACGGGTCAGAAAGGGCAAATAAAAAACCGGCCAAGTGCGAGTCGGACTCGCGCACGAAGGGCTCCGTACCAATATTGAACAAAAAACACGTTCTTTGTATACTTTAATTTTTACTTATTTGTATTATTTGTTGTTATAGCGGTAACAAACATATACATTCTGTGAACATTTCAACTGTCTACCTATAACGGTTCATGAGAAAATGCCCGTTGAACGAAATATCATGCAAAAAGCCCTATTTTTTTATGGGAGCTCCCCTTCATTATTATTGTTTTATCATGAATAGTATTTCTTGCTATAGCGGCAACAGAAATACATCATCTGTGAAAATTTCAACTGTCTAGCTATCACCGTTCTTGAAGAATATTAGAATTTATTTTATTTTTTAATTTATTTTATTCAGGATAACAACAGCCGTAAATATACATATGATATAAAGTTAGTTACATAACAGAGGGCCAATAACAGTTATCCATTGGTTACATAAAAAATAAGATTTAAAACTAAGTAGAATCAGACACAGTCAACATGTCCGTTCCAAACAGATGTTCAACATTGGTAATCCATTTGAAACAGGAGTCAGTCACAAGTATTTTCATATTAATACAATAACAGACCGCTGCATCATATATTTTGCAGGGCCAGACACTAAAGAGACTGTCTACTCCTAAAAATCGAGTTACACATATTATGCATGCATCCGTGCACACACTATAAACAAAAAAAATGCGTATTAATTTATCACGAAGCGATATATATGAGTATAGCATTAAACATAATAATTGTAATAAGAGTACTCAACAAAACAAAACGCTCGCAATGTACTCGCAAATTCGATGGCATCTAATTCTCATACCTAGTACCATACCCTACCAGTGGCGTCGCGTCACAAAAAGAAAGAAAGTCAGGCGAAGCCGGGGTAGATTCTACATACAGGGCAAGCCGGTGGGAAGCTTATCCCATCTTAACTGGCCGGGTATATAAGTTAAGTTTGCACCTGGTAGGTATGTATGGCGCCGGAAACAAATGAGGTACAAAGTTAACGCATCCAATCACGTTTGTTGTACATATGGGAGCCCAACTTAAATATTTATTTTATTCTGTTTTTAGGGTTCCGTACCCAAAGGGTAAAAACGGGACCCTATTACTGAGACTTCGCTGTCCGTCCGTCCGTCCGTCCGTCCATCCGTCCGTCCGTCCGTCCGTCCGTCTGTCACCAGGCTGTATCTCAACAACGGTGATAGCTAGACAGTTGAAATTTTCACAGATGATGTATTTCCATTGCCGCTATAACAACAAATATTAAAAATAAAATAAAATACATATTTAAGGGGGGCTCCCATACAACAAACTTGTTATAGATTATATATATGTATAGGTACGGAACCCTTCATGCGCGAGTCGGGCTCGCACTTGCCCAATTTTTTAGTATTTGTTGTTGTAGCGGCAACAGAAATACATCATTTATGAAAATTTCAACCTTCTAAATAGCTATCAGGGTTCGTGAGATACAGCCTGGTGATAGACGGACAGACTGACGATAGAGTCTTAGTAATACGGTCCCGTTTTTTACCCTTTGGATACGGAACCGTAAAAACGGTATACAATAGGCTTAGATTAGGCTGAATGTCAATAAGTTATAGCTATGACATTATGCAAGCCTTATATTTTTTTCTAGCCATTTCGAGCACACCTTAAAAGAAATTCGAATTTAATAAATAAACATAGTTTAAACCTGTATTCAAAGTAATTTACATAAATAAACATAGTTTAAACCTGTATTCAATTGTGGTGTCTGTAATTTCTTGTAATTTGTTGAATTTAAAGCTTGAATTTTAGAAGAAAAAGTCGAAATCGTGACGCTAACCAATCGTGTACTTTAGCGAACGAAGTGAATTTTCCGGAGACATTAGGCCAAATCGCACATCTCGAGGGGTGAACAGATAAAGCAGCATAAAATATAATGTCAGCTGAAAGTGAGTTGCCTTGTTCGAGATAAAATAGCAGGAGAATTTTCGATATTAATATTACCTCCGCAATTTATTTTAAAACTAGCAGTGTTGTCGTTTACTTTATTTGATAAATTGAATATAAAACTAAAACTGTTATGCATTTTCTAAGCCCGTGGCATATTAATAATAAAATTGTGTATTATTCTAATGCATTTCATTTATTAAATCTGAATATATTAATATTATATGTAAGTATAGACTAAACAAAGAAATAGAACCGCCTTCAAAAATAAAATGAAAAGTCAAGACTTTCGAAGTTAAATCCGTATTTAACGTATTAGTCAATGCACACAGATGGCACGCATCAAGCCTAAAATATTGGACTACAGGTACTATGCAAATTAGAAATAGTTATTTGTGCAACAAGAGAGCAAAGTTGTTTTTTGTTGCGAGTGCTGATTTTGAGTCCCGAGCAAGCGAAGGGTTCTACGTTTGAATCACGAGCGTAGCGAGTGATTCTATGTTAGAATCCTGAGTGTAGCGAGGGACTCAACAGCACGAGATGCAAAAAACTTTGCTCTCGTGTAGCACACACAACTTTTCACCTCATCAGCGAGAACATATTCGACATTTTGTGCTTTTCCTTCCAACGTATGTTTGTAGTCTTTGTTGCTGATTTCAATAATATTATTAATCGGAAAATAGATAAGTGCTGCTTAAAAAGGAATAACAATATAATTTAATTGAAATTATAATCAACCAACCAACGCGGTTATTGTCATTATTTGATCAAATTGGAAGATATAGCAGATACATGACGTGTTTATTTATAAATACATATTTTTATATTACGAGATTTTGTTTATAAATTGATTAATATTTTTACTCCTAAAACACCAAACAAAATAAATGCAAAAGAAAATAACAATAAAATTACAATATGAACTCGATATTTTTTAAGGTATGTTTCGAATATGCATCTATGATAAATGGTAAAATTATAAATTATTATTATATTTTCAATAAGTAATAAGTTGAAAAATCTTATTTTATTTGAGCAATGATCTATTGTTTTATATAATAGGCACAATAATTTTAATATTCGGTCGTTAAATAAAAATACAATAAAGAAAAAAAAATACGTTGCAATTAAAACTTTTTCGGTGTTTTTAATGATTTTTTTGGTATAACGTGTATCCGAACTGTTCTCAATCGAGGTCGGATTCGAAAATCGAATTTCAAATTGATAAGTTTCTATCCCTCTCTTTTATATACATATGAAAGAAACAGAGTGCATCGAGATTCAAATGATTAGAATTTTATAATTAACCTTTGGCTGAAGAATGGCAATTCGTGGTCAGATATTGAAAAAATTAAAAAGCTACTTTCTACTCACGCTCGAAACAAAATCGCATTTTGTTCACTGTTATCTGACAGCAAAATCGCCATGTTTGAGCTGGTGAGGTGAAAACCAAATTTCCGTGTAAGTTTAAATAAAGAAGTTTACGTGAGGTTTGGTTTGGCAACGACTTCAAAGGGTTTTTAAAATTTAATCCGATCATAAACGGATTATTTTTTAGGTTACAGATTATTATTAAATGCGTTTTTTTTAGTAATTGCTTTTTAGGGATTGATTAGAGTAACATAAATTATGCCACACAGTCAAGAATGGGGAGACTAGGGAGGCCTTATTTCCATGCATCCCGTTTGAGGAAATGTGCAATAGAGAAAAAATCATTGGTTGCAATGTCAGGATAGTCTTAAAAGACCGTCAAGAATAGCTTTCCAAAATCCGAAAATATGTAAGGTCACCTGAAGAAATTGGGATGTACCATTTTTTAGTACCTATGTTAATTCACAAACCATTTCTGGGAATAGAGCTCTTATACCAAAATAAACAATTAGATTGTGACAATATGATACACATGAAAAGTTATTCATAATTAATTCTTTCACTTTCACTTTATCCTTGCCGTTTTGCAGTACAAGTCAATCACGTCATCACGAAATACTTAGGTACTAAAGAGAACAATAATGAAAATGAAGTACTTGGTAAAATGAATCACCTTACTCCCAATTTTCTTTTTTTTACAATCTGATCGGCGACCTCAGTATCACGTAAGTAGCTACAGGGTCGAGGAGGTAGCTCGCTGGTTCAGCAATAGCCTATTCACTCTTGCCTTGAAGAGACCCAAATTAACGGTCCTAACCTTCGTATAATATTTGAACAACTACCCCTTAACTCCTATCCGTTGAAGTTGTACTTTTCATCATCAGCTCAGTATCATGAGATGATGACTACTAAGACCAAAATCTGAATAGTTTTTGAAACTATAATAAAACTTTGTTAGTGCCTATAACAATTGCGGGTTGCTCTTGATTTTCCCAAGGATCTCATTAACATTACCAATAATGGGACCACCTCAAGAGTATACTCTTTCAAATAAAATAAGAATTCAAAGAATCAATCCACAATTGGGGGAGTTATCGGTGAACATACAACAAAATATATATACAGTCAAACATAGAACCCCCACTTTTTTAAGAACTTGGTCAAAAATGCAGCCAGCTACAGCTAAGAGTATGAGCGAAAAAAATACAACATTTTATTGTACTATTTTGGCAGCGTGATTAATAATGTACCTACACATGGGTTCCTTGTTGATTACAGAACCATACGGTTCATATTACTATTTCGAACTAATAATACGGATATGAATAGTGAATTGTACTACATTGTGGCTTCCGCTCATGGAAAGCTACCAAAATTGTTGTAGTCTTGGTCCCGCTTGGGCAATATTGTTTTTTTTTTAGCCATACTACTGCATATTCAATACACAGGATTGTTATTCCGTAGGTAATCTAAAATCTGTTCGTACCAGGAAAGTTCTTAGTAACCCCTTAACGTCTTTGGCTCAAAAGTTTAATGGGCAATTATAAAAACATGTCGCCGCCTAATTCGATGAATACCGGCACTACAAGATGTGAGTTAGGGGAAACTTTTCTGAACACAGTAAAGATTTAGTAACTCCTTTTAATAGCACCAGGCAAAATTGTGTTATTAATTTTGTATGTAATTACTTATGACGAAAACAAATATTTTGATAAAAGCGTAAGGGCAGACATAACATATAGTATTCATCGTAAATATACTTACAATTGGGGCACTACTAAAAATATAAGGACCCATTTTTTTTTTATTAGAATCGCAATATATAGACCATTTTAAGACAATAATACCGAATTTCAATAATATTGTTTTGTTCTGGAGGCTGTTACAGTTATATTTTGTCTTTAATAATGTGTGATATTATGAATCCCGGCCGTAGGGCCGTATGTTTATTAAAGACTGTATCGATAATTATAGGGGCAAATAAAATGTGACATACTATACCTAAACAATTTATGTATTTAAATGTTGCTGTTGTTACGTGATGTAAAAATAACATATTTTAAGCATATTATAAAGTGTTTAGGTCTGTTACTTGTGAATTCTGGCGATTTTTCGAACTTGTCTTCGTACATTCTTTATGAAGTTGCGGACAACACTAACTGTGACAGATTTGGACGCTTTTACTACGAACAAAAAAAATATTTGTTGATTTGTGCTTAAATTAGATTGAATCTTGTGGATTACGCTAAAATAAGCATATTTTATTCTTTAAACTTTTTCTCTGAGATCGATATTTACGAAGATATTGGGATTCAAATGCATAACATATTTTAAGGAAAAGAGTGCATTCCATTAAATGATATTACGAGGTTAACATAGTAGAACTGACAGGTATTTAAAACTAATGTAATTATAGTGGGTTGCGATTGGTTGCAAAATTGTTGCCATGTAAATCTTATAAATTGCGCCCTCTTGACAATCCTCATGTATTTCTGGTCAGGCTTTACCTAATAGTAGACTAATATTTACGAGGGTCCATGTAAGCAAGCATTTTGACGCTCCGCTATACATGGTCACAAAACAAACTTAACCTTACCTACAGTATTCGGTTTTCAACCAATGTACTATATTTTCAGCAAGCATTTTTACCTTAAATACCTCAATATCTCGGTAATTATTAAGTTTAGAGAAAAGTTGCCCATAAAAACATGCTTATTTTAGCGTTCTCTATACGAAAGCATCATTAAAAAATAGGTGTTTTGATGACACCACCCCAGTCAAAAGTCAGAGCCCTTCAAAATGTCTGAACTTTGAACCCCGATATCTCGGTAAATATTGATCGGAAAAAAAGTTTATAGACCAAAACACGCTTATTTTGATGTATTCTAGACGATACAATCATATAAAAAAGGTATCATTATGATACCACAAAATTGTCATAAATTTTTCTAAGTCCTAAAATCGGGCCCCCTTTGCTATACCCCAACCCAGTATTCCTCGATTGGTCGGACTTCAGGGTTCTCTTACATATTGGACATCGTTGGTTTTCATCCATTCTTTAGTGCGAGAAGCATAGTGGCAAATCGCCAAATCAGGCCAAAACAGAGTAGACCCGTTATGGCGTCGAATCATGGGCAAAATCCGCTTCTTTAAACATTCCTTGATGTAAACGTTAGCAGTCATTGTAGAAGTGGTAATGAACGGTGTGGATTTCATACCGCATTCACCCGAATTTTTCAGCATAAATTGACGTTTAACCCTCATCCAGTAGTTCTCCTTTGCAGACAGTAAAGTATTGTGGTCCCGGTAGTACTGAATAATCGAGTTTCACATAGGTCTCGACAAGCCACAAGTTACCTGTTACACTACTGTAACTTGTTGCAGTAATAAACCTGCCGTATAGAGATTACCCGCAAACACATAACGATTAAGCGGATACCTGACCATATCATAATAATTATAATAGTTATGTACGTGTCAGGGTTTTTGTGAAACATGATTTGATTTATTCGTACATTAAAAAAGGGAACATTTAAATTAATAGGTTATCCCTTTTTTATTATTTTCTATAATATTATAGAAAATTAATTCATATATGTCAATCTTCTGAACGTTTCTTCACTAGCATTCTTTGTTTATTAAATGCGGATGCTCCTTAATTAATATCTGTTTTCGTAAATTAACTTTAAAAACCAGCATTTACAATAGTACATTGTTGTAGAGGCTGCAAAGTAAGCAATAGATGAACGAGTAAATTTCGAAGGCTGACCCGCAGGGGAGGCCTTCGATAATACGAATTCATCTATTGCAATCTCAGACGAGACTAAAAAGTGCTCTTCACGACTAATGCAAGGACATACGAGTACGAGATACGAGTTTGAGTTTGTGTTTGTGAGTCGGCGCCTTTTTGGAGCCTCATTGTTGTATTGAGGGCTATTTAAATATATAAAGCTGATCGTGTCATAATAGTCCAAACGACGTAACGACGATTTTCAACCCAGTTATGAGGAAATAACAAAAATATTTCAACTTACCTAGCTTTGAACTAAGCAAATACCATTTAGTCCTGGTTCCACTCAGGTAAACCACCCTACGATACATTCTACACTGAAATGTGTAACGGTACGTAACATTAACATACATTCCTAATATTATTTATTTCGTGAGTCAATGTTAACATTATTAAATTAATCACAACACAAAACCAATATTTAATATTTACTAAACAAAACATTTGTTTTTAGGGTTCCGTACCCAAAGGGTAAAAACGGGACCCTATTACTGAGACTTCGCTGTCCGTCCGTCCGTCCGTCTGTCACCAGGCTGTATCTCAAGAACGGTGATAGCTAGACGCTTGAAATTTTCACAGATGATGTATTTCTATTGCCGCTATAACAACAAATACTAAAAATGAAATAAAATAAATATTTAAGGGGGGCTCCCATACAACAAACTTGTTATAGATTATATATATATATAGGTACGGAACCCTTCATGCGCGAGTCGGACTCGCACTTGCCCAATTTTTTTTAATATGGCGGGCTGCCTCGTTGAGCATGCGCGCATCTCTTGTAATGGAGTCATGGCTTTTTAGTCAAATCCAAACATATTATGAACTCATAATCTCTCATGATGAAAACAAACTCGTGTTGAAAAATAAAACATTTTATTACGTTACATTACGAACTTTAGGGATAAAATTCTTCATGATTTTTTACCTTTTTAACGAACATTTATTAAAGAGTAAACCTTAGGCGTATTATCTTACTTAAGAAAATAAAATCATTTTGCGGGTTTTTATACGTTTAAGAAATAAATATACCTCATAAATGACGCATTCTCATTGGTCAATTTAATTTGACATGCAGCAGACGATTAGCTTTGATTGGTTAAATTGTCGTTTAAGCAGGCCAAGAAAATAACAATGAAGTATTTTTTTTAAGAGTCATATCTATGAAATCCATGTATAGATACGAACTGTTACCGTAATGTGCTACATTGCTGTCGTCTTGCAAGCGATCATAGATATACAGTATACAAAAGTACAAATATAAGAAGTTTGTGTACTGGGTTTAGGTTACTGGGTGGCTCCATCCCATATCACAATGTTGTACCTATTTTGTATTTGTATTTGTAATCCATGAACACATTTTCGAAAAATATATCTATTTAAATTAAATTGGGCAACAAAAATTAGAATTTTCCATGGAATTCTGTAGATGACAGCAAAAATAACTAATAGCAAATCATATCGCCAATAACAGACCACAGCGCAGAATCATGATCACTCACACACCACTATCAAATCACTGGTGATTCGCATGAGTAGGTACTCCTATCCAACCGTTTCGACACGATTGCACTAATTCCCCCTTCTATGATAGTAGTATGTGATTATACAGCTGTGTACGGCCATGCATAGACTGTATTCAATTTGTTTATTGAATTAAGAGGCCTTATTCCTTTTAAAATGCTGATTGTTTAGACATTTTTCTCTATGATCAAACATGTTTCTTAACATATTATTGTTATTGCTACCTAGAACAGGGCTATTGGGATTTATTGGTATATATTTGAAACCTACAGTTTGAAATTTTCATTGATAATTTTTGTTTCAAAAACTACTCGAAATTGTCAAAATTCACGAGGAAAATCAGTTTTCTTAACTTATTTTCGACTGCACGCAATGAAAGCATGAATTAGCTATGTTACTACCTAGAACTTGGCGAAAAGTATTATACACTTCAAAAATTTGGTTAAAATTATCAATACATTTGTCGTAATATGAAAAAAAAATAATTTTAAAAGGAATAAGGCCTCTTAAGGTAATTGGGCTTCACTATGATGTTATGATATGAGCAAGTACTGTAAAGGAAACTGAAATGCATACCTACCTTTTCGATTGACCCTTACCTTGACCCTTGTTATTGTGACAAGAGCGAAAAGATACGTGTTTCAATTTCCTTTCCTGCACATAATGATATTGATATTATATGAACCTATACCATTGACGTAATAATTACATGGACACACAATCAGACGGAAAAAATGGCACCCTCCCAAGTAATGCAAAACCACAAATCGCATTAGTTGGGCGAACAGTCTCGTTTAGACCATGACACGTGACGGGTCTCAAAAATGACTAAAATGTTCAGTGAAAAATTGCAGAAATAACAGCTAAGTATAAAATAAAGAAAAAGGTCGGAATATTCTCTTTTACGTAGGTTCTATTGATTAATTAACGAATCCTATGTAAAATCTTAGCATATTTTAGATAAGAATTATTAACTTTGTCCCTACAAAATGCACCTCATCACAGAACAAAAATCTAAGGAGTCGCTATAGTTTTATATTTTATACCTAAATAAATAAAGAAGTGCAATAATTAATTATCCTATTTTTTTTATTAAAGATTACCACGCGATCCTAAACAACGTGAAAAATTGAGGTCACGTTTAGCAAGAGACGTCAAGAATAAATTCAGCCAAATAATTCGTCTCTCGTGTGTTCGGCATAATCATATAAATGTTTTTTTTTTTATGTTTAATCAAAAGAAGCGTAAAATGGTTACTTTAATAAATTAATAAAAAAAATGCTCTGTTCTCATTGTTTTGTTTGTCTCAGAGTCTAGACACTGAGTTTAAACCTTTATAATAAATAAATAAATATCGGACAACTTCACACAAATCGATCTCGAAATTAAGCTCAAGAAGGTTTGTGTTATGGGTACTAGACAACGATATACGTACTTATATAGATAAATATATACTTAAATACATAGAACAAATGCAGATCAGCGATTCTCACACTTTTCTTTATAGTAGCGGTGCTCAAATTTTTCCATAGTGTAACGGTTTTCAAACTTTCCGATAGAACATCAGTTCACCAATTTTCCTACATGCGCATCGGTACTTAAACTTTTCTTTATAGTAGTGTTTCTTAAACATTTTTTACTATTATTTAGCAGGAGCTGTCAGCTTGATATAATCTGGGCTCTCCTTTTGCTCTGCTTATTGACACAGATTTTGGACGAGGGAGGCATAAAAATAGATTTATTTTGAACAAAAAACGCATTATTAGACAATTCTATACAGCTGACTAAGTAC